>VZTB01018390.1:349693-388709 GCA_013397245.1 Thryothorus ludovicianus
TGCTGTGGTCATGGCCAAAATGCCCCAAAGAGCTTTTTATCCAGAAAAAATCCTTGATAAAAGTAAGCATTAAGCAGCAGCATACAGCTGAGCTACACTTTAAGGAAAGAGAGATAATGCATTATGTTTGGAAGAAGAGTTCCTCCTTCAGAGATCAAACTAGCTGTAGATTAAGAGAGGTTTTGTGCATACACTGACTGGATAGTGACAGCAGTTAGTTCTAGGAGGTAAGAGATCTAGAAAATGGAAGTATTTCACCTTTTATTTCAGTCCAATGGTGGCTGTGACAACCTCCATGCTTGCAGCAAAAATTCATAGCTTCTCTGTGTCCTCTGCCTGAGAATATTATTCTTCTGTCCAAAAAAATGTGGTGTTTAAAAAAAAAAAAAAAAATTACAATTCACACCACTTCAGGAGATGTTTCAACCTCCCTGAAGAGTCTGTCACTACTAAGTTGCAACCCATGGCTTAGAAACATTTTACTTTCAAATACAGCCATGGACGATTTTCTGTATTTGATAGTGACTCTTGATGTGGAATTCAAAGCATGCAGATGAGAAAATCAGTTAAACTAAGTTTGAAGAAGCCCATCCTGAGGATCCCTGTGGTAGAAATTAAAATTTAAATCTTGCTGATAATTTGTGAGTGTAGCATACCAGAATTTAACTGCAACATTGAGGATGATTTCTTGGTAAAACTGATTTTGAACTCAAAAAGTATTTAAAAATGTTGAAGTGGGTTATTCCACACTTGCTTTGGTCATATAAAACCTGGTTCTGATATTCAGAGTTCTGCTGAGTATGGTCTGGCTGCACTACTCTCCTATGATCATCGATGGTCTCATGACTGTGCTAGAGAATACCTGGATGTGATACAGGATAACCTACCAGTGTATGATTTTGCTTGGCAAAAAACTGGTAAATCCTTTACAAAAGAACGTTTCATGGAAACTAAACAACTTGTAGAAATAACTTTATCTACTTATACTAAATATTGCATTCACAGATTAAGGACATCTATTAAATAAAACATTCTTTACAATATTGAAAGTGATCTGGCTTTAGTGATTGTCATTAAAGTAGGAGCAGTAACTCCAATTTTGCCTTTTTTTTTATAACTCCAATTTTGCCTTTTTTTAACTGATTAATAAGTTTTGTTCTGGCAAAAGCACAATTTTGCAAGGAAAAAGAAAAACTGTCTCCTTTCACCAGTCACATACATGCTTTCTACTCTTAGCTAAAGTCAATGAAGAGGATGTCTAGCTTAAAAAATAAAGTTGTCTAAAAACTCTTTTATAAGCACAAGACAAGTAACCTAGGAAGAATACAAGAAATAAACATTTTTTTATGATAATTTTATTTTCATATTATTTTAACATTTTTGAAAATATTTAACATTTATTTAAAAGACCAAAATAGTTTCTTTTAAAGAGAAGACATTTGCCACATATTCCCTAAGAAATTTACAGAATTTAGTATAAATAATGAACCAGCAAAATTCTGCCCTCAAACAACATCCTTGCTGATTCCAGTAATCCCAAAGAAGTATAGCAGAAGGACTCTCATGGCATTTCAGAAAGACATACAATCCTTCTCTCTTTCAGATTGATTAAAAAATTTCTCACAAACAGATCTAGCTTTAAAAATGGAACGTATGTTATTTTACTTGCATTTTCTGTCTAAAGAGGTCCCCATCTAGCAAAGCACTAAGGAATGCACCTAACTATAAAAATCTAAGAAGACCATTGAAAGCTACTTCTGTGGTGATTTGCTAGAATGAAGTCAGAACGAGTAGTCTACTCCTTTTTGTGATTTTTCACACTTATTTTTGCAATAAAGGTGACAGATTGTACAACAGAAAAACCTTGAGAACAGCTTGAGGAACTTCCTGAAAATAAAATCAGAAGAAAAGTGTAGTTTAAAAGGGAATATTATGCCACTTGTTACTGGCCAGTTACCAGTCTTCTTTCTCTCAACAAGTCATTATTCTCCGAGTACCATGGCCAAAGTTCCACAGGCTGGGGAGGATCAGGGTAGAAACAATCGGAGTTTGCCATCCAGGGTGGCTGTGGTGAGCTGCAGTTCAAAAGAAAAGAACATATGGCTTTAATGAAGATCTTTCCAGTAAGCACAGTTTGCTTTAGAGCAACAAACCAAATGAAGATCATTAGGATGATATTTAAATTACTTCTATGTTAAAAGGTCCAGGACTCATTAAAAAAAACAAAACAAAACAAAAAAAACCCATAGACTCTTCTCAACCAAGCTAATCTGAAAATTCCATTTCACTTAGATTTTTCTTTTCCAACTATTTTCAAATTTGTGTCAACATCCGCTAACACATCAACAGTCAGTAAAACTGAAGCATATGTTAAAACCACATAGAAAGTCAAACAGACTTCACTGTCTATGACTCAAGAAGGGAATATGGAAGAAATAAGAAAATGAGCTGGAATAAATGAAGATGGAAAATACTGTGAATTAAACCAGGCATACCAACAAATACAGTTTTCTGATTTTTATTGGTGTTAAGTGTAGAGTAAGAATTTCCTTTGTGAGAAAGCATGTTGAAAAATTTTATGAAGAGGCAAGTCTTGAAGCCATGCATAAAGAGCCTTCAGCTGCATTAGCTTTCTTTCATCAAGCTAAGATCTTAATTATAAAATAAGAGGCGATACTGTTTCCTGCACTTACTGCTACAAACATGCCCTTAAAAACCTGCTGTATCTCAGAAAGGGATAATCTACAAATGACACTACTTATTAGTCATTAATAATTCAAGCTATTTACTCCTTGCATATTAGGATTTATAGTTATTTCTCACCAGTGATAAAAAATCTGAAGGGCTGGTACCAAACAGGCATCTCATGCTCTGACCATTTCATTGGGTTAACCTTTTACATCCTCCTTTTTCTTGATCTGTTCTTTCTTTGATACATTGACTCATTTGTTTTATTCCTCTGGATAAAGGAACTCTATGGTCAATAAATTATCTTCTTGGGACTGTATTCCCTCCTTCAATATCTCCAATGGTCAATTCTTCTAATCTCTTATAAGAGTTAGCTCCCAAGACATTGATTTATATTCCCTTATTTTCTTCTTTCTTACTCTCACTTGTGTAACCTGAAAATATATAATATCCATAACGATCCAGTCTCTCCAACTCTACTTTTTACAGCTATCCAAGACAATAGCATACTTCCAAAGACTTCTAGTGTGTCTGTATCTACCTCTGCAACTCACTGTTGTGTTTTTATTTAACCCCAGACAGCAACTAAACACCACACTTACTCACTCGCTCCACCCCAACAGGTGAGCAGAGAATCAGAAGAATAAAAGTGAGAAAGTTTATGGGTTGAAATAAAGACAGTTTAATGAGGTACAAAAGGAATAAAATAACAACAATGGTAATGATAACATTAATGATGAAATAACTGTAATATACAAAACAGGAGATGCACAATGCTCTCCACTCACTGACTGATGGCTAGACACTTCAGAAGCAGTTTATATAAACTGGGCAGGACATCACATGGTATAGAATATGATTCCCTTTGGCCAGTTTGAGTCATGTGTCTTGGCTGTGTCCCTCACTTCTTCTGCCCTTCTTGCTGACAAGGCAGGAGAAGCTGAAAAATCCTTGACTTGGTGTAAACACTACTTGGCAACAACTAAAATTACAATGTGTTATCAACATTATTCTCATACTAAATCCAAAACACATCAGCTTCTAGGAAGAAAATTAACTCTGTCCCTGCCAAAATCAGGACATATTGAAAAGATGATGTAAATGTAAAATACATAAGCAATGTGTCCTTTCTAAATTTCTGTAGACATTTATTGTGTGTGAAAAAAAGAAAAAAGTTTTTGTTATTATTTCATGCTATCAAAAGAAAATTAAAATAACCTGAGAAATCAGAGATTAATTCTTTTCTATTACAGAAGATAATATAGAAACCCTGTTTAGATTTCAATTTAAAATAAAATAATTTTAAATGAAATTAAGTTTTACAAGATCTAAGGAGGTCATCTTGTCCATCTTCCTGCTCTAGGTGAAACTACAGAAAACATTAGATGAGCTTAATAATAGCTTTGTCTGGATAAATCTTGAAAAATTTCAATGAAATTTCACAACTCATTCCAGTGTTTAAATACCTTCTTAGTTGTCTTTCAGTTTTTTTCCCAAATGTCCAACCTGACCCTCAAAAACTGCAATGTGTGGTCAATCCTCTTATAATATTCTCTGACTAGTAGGCTTCCACCTACTAAATGTATTTGCTATGCTGCTATTTCATTCTGCTTCTAGGGAACTTCTGTTTTCATAAAGCATAAAAAATTACCTTTCTACTCAAACTAACCACCTCCACACTTCTGGCAGCAGCAATCCAATCACTAAATTGTTGGCTGAACTAAAAACACCCACCTTCTGGCTTTAAGATCCCTTTTCATTGATCTTATGCTCTAAACTGCTGTCTCCCAAATCTTTCTCCAAACTTTCACCTTTCTCTTACTTTTCCCACCTATTTTCTTTGGCAGCTGATAAAATGAGGTTGGTCTTTGCACCATTCTCCTGAGAAGTGTTACACTCAATATCATGCCATGAACAAAAGGAATACATCTGTATACAGAGCCAGTAGTTTTTATTTACCCCAACCAATGCTTTAGAAGTCTTACAAAAATGAACCAATTATTAGACAGTTAACACTCTTAATACAAAAAAAATGCCTAATTATTAAAGAAAGATTTCATAAAAAATAGAGGGTTTTGTGGGGTCAATTAGTCATCAACATCCTGAGTTCTTTCAGTGTTAGTGGTGGTTTTTGTCCTCAGAATGAGCTTTTTCTTGGGTTATTTATTTAGACATTATATGAGTTAACGTAAACTAGCACTGCTGTGGTCCAGTGAATTAAACCAGCAAGTTTGTTAGCACACTGAGTTAATTTTCTGGTTTCACGTTGTCAGAGACAAGTCCAAAATTCACCCTCACTAAGGATACAGGAATGAGGAGAGGGATAAGAAGGGACAACAGAGAGATTCAAACACACATTTCTGATCAGAACTAAATTGCTAACACACACTCACAGGCTATCCAGTTTAGGCTTCCAATTTTAGAATAAATTCCTATGCCTGAATGCTGAAAAAGCATATTTACTTATGTAAGTGGCATACTTTGTAGAATAACAGAATATGCTGAGTTGGAAGGGTCTCACAAGGATAATTGAGTTCAACTCCTGGTGCTGCACGATCCCCAAGAGTCACACCATGTGTCCAATAGCATTGTCAAAATGTTTCTTGAACTCTGCCAGTTTTGTGTTACATTTCAGGCAATATAGAAATTTTAGTCAATAGTGTAATAGCAATATAATAAGGAAAAAGGAGAAAGCTAATTACAATTTGTATTAACATGGATAATAAGAGTTACTAAAAATCAAGCCTGTAGGACCTTTGAAATTCCTGATTTATCACAATTAAGAGCTAATAAAATTGATTAATAGTGTTCTCAACTGCATTTAGAATCCATAGAAATCTCAATAAGATTTTTAAAAAAAGGTTTAACATGCCAATATTATATTTCCAAATAATGCAAGAATGTTACTTCATTCAAACCCCTCAGCTCCCAAACATGCTACTCCAAAACTGTATTTTACATTATATTTGAAATCTCTATAGTAGTTAAGTCAATATACTGCTCACCATTAAAAAAGGAAAAAAACAACCAAACCAAACTCCCAAACTAATTATGTCTCACTACTACATATTCAAATCTTGGCATCAGTCCTGTGAATAATTGGACACCTATGTAAAGGTTTTCTATGGGACAAACACTAGAACATTATGGAATATTAAGAGAGTGTGGACTTCTTTCTATATCAATGGATATATGAGGAAAGAAAAGACCTTCAAATAGGGCAGAGGAGGAGATTGAAGTTCTGTGTATTTTAGAGGTTTTTGCAAAACATTCAACCTTTTAAAAGTACCTATGACACTTGGCACCAGAATGGGGAAGAGAACAAGTTCTCAAACACAGCTCTCTTCTACTTCATGGTCTGCACAACACATAAAAGTTTATCAGATATTTAAGCTAAACTAGTGACACGCAGTGCTGGAAGGCTTTCAGTTAACAGTATGATTTCCAAGACATTGTCTACTGCACCACCTCTTATATTAACACAATACATATATTTTTCCAGAATTACCTTTGGTTGGAGGGAAATTTGTTTCTGTAGTGATATTACACCAAAAAAAACCCTAAAAACCATGCTGCAAATTAAAAATCTGGATTCTTTTAGCCACAAACAAAAACAGTTGAATTTGTATAGAAATGCATTCAACTAATATTCTGTTTTAATATTTCATGCAGCACATGTATGTGTGTATCTATGTACACAGGGCAGGCTTCAAGGCTTCCTATACTTCAGGAAATAATAAGAATCAAACCAATTTCAGCTGGTTTCATATTAAAGGTACATAACATCTTTTTTCTTTCTTTCAGTTAGTATAAGTATTTATAATATGCAAGTAGAGACACAAATTTTTAAAAAGTCCACTATCTGCACAGCAAAAAGAATCATCTGGCCAAAAGTCCAGTATCTAAGCAGAACAGATGGGGAGCATAGTTTTTAGGGGTATTTTCAGTTTTCATTATTCAAGCTACACTGTGAAAAGAAGAGGGCACAAGTAGAACCAATGCTCATGAATTTTGCATTTGTTTCACAACTAGCAACAAGCAAGAGCAACAGGAAAATGAGATATTAAGGAACTGGATTTTACTATACTTTTTCTGCTCAGAAAGTGAAGTCTAAAGCCACAAAGAATTCATCATCTTTACTCCTGAAGATCTATAGTGCATGAAGGATTTGCCTACTCTGATTTTTTACTTTAAGCCAAGAACAGAAGACATGTAAGTAGCACTTTGGAAAGATTTGTTTTCTTGAAATATGAGTGTTTAATTTGACAGCTGCACTTTTCAGTATTCAATCAGTTAGATCAAAGCCACATGGGCTTTTTTTGTAGACAGAAGACAGAAGCTTTTATTCTTAAGATAGCTCTCCTATTGCAGAAATGAGAATTGAGAAGAAAATATAGAAAACAGTTTAAGAGCTTTTGACCATAATTCCTTGAGGAGTATCATACACCGATAACTGTACAGGGATAAGTACATGTAGTGTCACTCAAGCTGAGAAGTTCAGTTTTTATAGTACCTGTAGATGAAATGCTCACATTTTTCTTCCCATTATGCTCAGTGCATGGATAGGGTTGATCAATTTTAGTATCTCTAATTGCTTCATTTGATATGCTTTGCATATCAGAGGTGGCTTGTCTATCCAGAGGGACTCAAGTTCAGAGGCCACCATGAATAACACATCAAACAGCTGCTATAGGACCTACTGATGATGTTTATATAGAGATGCTCTAGGAAGGCTTTTTGCCTTAAAGAGGAGAAAGTTTTTTCTAGAATTGATAGGAAGGATAATTGTATATAGAGACAAATTATTCAACAGAAATAAGAGGAAAACAATGTCTCAAAGTTAGTATGATGGGGCTGTAGAGAGGCCAAGGAAAAAAAACATTTTTCTAGACAACCTATATATGTGCAGAACTCCATCAAAAGAATTATGAAAATGTAACAGATCCCCCATATCCATATCTTCACTAATCACACAAACATGAATAGATCTATTTAAAGATAACTAGGTATAAAAATATACTATTCTTCCCATATAGGATTGGAATTTCAGCCTCTTCAGGACTCATTATTGTTGAGGTTATTAATTTGCCTCTCTTCTATGCTGTATTTAATGTAAAGCATAACTCCTCTGCCAGCAAGGTGCAGTCTGTATTCCCTGTACATTTTGTAGGCATGTACTGCAGTGCCTCCACTGATTACTCTTCTTCCACCAAGCTCATGAGAAGCTTAACAGGTCACCCAGGGCTACCTTCACTCATCTTATTTCTTCAGTTTTAAAACCTTTTGTCTTCCCTTATGACTCACATTAAGCTCATCTCTTCTGGACAGATATTCCTGGAATCTCCTGGGAAATTCCTTTAATGCACAATGCTTTTAAATGTATTACCTACTTCAGCACCTGCATTTCTTTGCTGTCAGCCTTTAATAAATATTATTTATGTGCTCAATAAAAGCAGAATTCTCATCTATTTCATTTAACATGACATTTTTATAGGCAAGTAAAACTAGTAACTCCCAATAATTCTTTTGATGTGTTAAAATTACTTGATCAACTTGTTCTTGGACTCTTCACTACAGTTACATAAGATTCATTGCAAATTATGTTCATAAATCTGGAAATACTGAGTGTGGTTGTGGAGGGTTTTGGTGGGGTTTTTTTGTTTGTTTATTGTTTATTTTTTCTTGTTTTGTCATGGATTTTTTTGGTTTTTGTTTTTTTTTTGGGTTTTGGTTTGGTTTTATTTGGGGTTTTGTTTTGTCATGGATTTTTTTGGTTTTTGGTTTTTTTTGGGTTTTGGTTTGGTTTTATTTGGGGTTTTTGTTGTTTGGTTGGTTTTTTTCTTCTATTAATTCCTATACACTAGATTTCTTCAAGTTGCCAAATATGGCTCTTGTACACAGAAGTTTGGCTCTCCTTGGCAAAGGCCAAATTGTGCTTGCATCAAACCAACAGGAGTCAATATTCTATTCCATTTCTTGAGGCCAGTAGAGCATTTCTTGAAATGCAACTTTCAAAACTTGCTATGGTGTCCTATGTAGTGATTCAGCACCACTGATGTAGACTGGATAAACTACGAAAATTGATTGAAGTCTGACATTCATTTGTAGCCCTGATTCAATGCACTTAGTGCAAAATTTGGCAACCAATAGTATGACTTCATGCCAATTATGCCTGTATTCCAGGAAATGGGTTTCTAATTTACCTTTATTAGAGGTACCATGCTAATCACCTGAAGCTATTTCAATCTTATTTCTGTCACAGATAAAATAATTTCTATTCATATGTCTTGTTGCCACTGCTAATCCTTCTTTGGCTTCCATTTACTTCCTATTACATCAAAATTAATAGGAAATTAAAAACATATCATGAACATTTCCTCTGTTTTACTCCCCCTGTTGCTAAAATCATGCCATAAATTAACAATGCATGTTTATATGGGCATTTAGACATGAGTTCGTATCCATACGCATACGTAGAGTATTGTTACTTTCTTCAAATTTTAAAAGTTTGTTATGTATTGGTTGTATTTCAGATAAAGACGTAGTTGTGTTTCAGATAAAGAATACCTCAGAGCGTTTCTTACTGAACCCAAAAAGGTTCAGAAATATGCATTTAAACAACAGAGCTATGTTAACATTACTATGTCTTTATAAATACACATCAATTTACATATAAAAACACACAACACCATTTGAAATACAGCTGGCTTGCCTCAGGATATTACACTGAGGAAGCTTAAAATGTCTTACATCACTGGTTCATATACAAAAAAACTGTAGAAGAAATAAACCTATCCATTGTTAGACTAACCCAACCTAAACTTTTACAATTTGCTATAAATTTACAGTATCTAAACAGCCTGTAAGCATTTGTGTCTGGAATTTATTTCCTTTGAGACTTCATACTCAGAGCCAGCACTTCTTTGTTTTCTGATAAAAAAGCTGAACAGTTTCGGTGTTCCTGGATGAAGCCAGGCTCCCATTGGAATTGAAAGGAAAGTCACCAGCAACATCAAAGAGCTGGAAATAATTTGTAGGGTTTTGTGGTTTATACCACCAACAAAGATTACCATTTCTGCTTTAGGTATTCATCTTGACTGCTTCATCTGTTTTGTAGTCATAAAAAGAGACTCACAAAATCTCACGGAGATTGAGATGTGGAATAGGAATGCCACAAAAAATATTTTCAATTGTAAGAATAAAGAAAGCCTGAGGAGCAGATTCTCATTCCTAACCAAATTTAAACTGGAAAATTCTACTGGTTTCCATGTTGTAACTCCACTTTTTTGTCGCTTTGACTTGTATCATTGTCAGTTACATCTCAGCTGTAAATGGTCCTTCTACCAAAAAATTTCACCATGGAATTTATTCTTTAGATGGTCACCTCAGCAGTCTATAAAACAACATAAGAAAAGTAAGCACCTCAGAAAGGAACCCAGACCAGCATACAGAGTAGGAAGATGTTTCCCAACAGAGTCAACAGAGGAACAATGAAATCATAGAAATGTCTTAACTTCCATCCTTTCCCAGGATTTGGCTCCTTTCCCAGGATGAGGCAGTGGGAAGCTCACTTCACCCTGGATTCATGGTCTAGAACATGCTCCTGAAAAAGGATTTTATGGCCTGCATTGCCATATCTGTTGGCTGATTACTGCAATTCATGTGGGATTTTTTTCTTTCAGCTCCTCAATGTTTTATTTAATATTCATTTCATATTATTATAATAATATTCACAAATATATACATATTTGTGTGTGTCTGTGTCTGTGTATGTTTATGTACTTCAAACAGCTAACACTTTTAGACCAGCTCCTTCATGATTTGGGGTACTACCAAAGAACTGGTGCTGCACAGGAGGAGCTGACACGAGGAGGGGAACATCCAGTACAGGTTATGGCATGTGGCTGCAGTTATGTGCAGGAGCTGGCAGCATCATTCATTTCCAGATGAACTAAATAATAACCTGCAGACATTTCACCATAAAGTAAGCATAGGACATGGAATGAAAAGAGTATTCTAGATCAAGAATCATTTATCTGTTTCATATATGATCAAGATCCATTCTGAAATTGAAAGTCTTTATATCCCTAAACTTCCAGCCAGAAGTCTGTTCCAGGTTCTCACTCATTTGATTACTAGGCAAGAAACTAGGAAAGAGATTTTAAGTTTTTCCAAGGTTGTTGTTTCTCAGAAATACTTTTTGGAAGTTTCATGGATGGACTAGAGAATTCTGCTAATAATTCCACATTATTTCAGGCTTTCAGGCAATTCTCCCTTCTCCATAGTTCTCTATCTCAAGTTCTGTGCAGCAGACACAAATATGCACAATCAGAAGACAGTTGCTAATCTGGCTGCTGATTTTTTCAGCCACATATCCACTTTTAATGTGGGCCATTGTAATAAAGGGGTTGTCAGAATTACTGCTTATTGAAGGCCATCTTGCAGTCAGACTGCTGTCCATTTGCCCAGAGAGTTTGTGGAGCCTCCATTCTGGAAGGCAACCAAGAGCTGATTGGACATGGATCTGAACAACCTGCTGCAGGTGGCCCAGCTTGGGCAGAGGAGGTTGGACTGGAAGACCTCAAGCAGTCTCTTCCAGTCTCAACCTTTCTGTAATTCTGTGATATTAATATTACTATCTGTAATATTAGATTGGTGAAGAAGGGCTCTGAAAATACTGCATGATGAAAAACAACAAAGAGCACAGTGCAGTTGTTTCAATTATTACATGAGAAAGTGCATAGTCAAACTTGTGTAGATGAAAGAAAAATCCAATTAAATAAAAAAAATATAATTAATGGTACTTTTAATACATTTTTAATATGGAAAACACTCTTAATCTATCCTTACAATAGTAACTTTGGAAAGTCTGCAATATACACTTGGAACTCACATGGCTGGACAAATGATCAGGAATGTTTTCCAGATCATTTGTTTTAATGATGGGTTTGAAACAACTTAAATGTAATCTCAGACATTCTTCAAAAGCCTGCCATAATCTCTGAGGCTACTAATGTTTGTATGACATCATTGACATTACAATCCTGTCTCTTCACTCAGTAACTAAATAAACTGAGGAAAACATGAAAAAGGGTTTTTACTAGCATCCCACTCAGGTGTATAATTTCAAATTCCACTTCAAAATCTGGACATTAGCTCACAGGAAAATATACTAAAAAATCAAAATTCTTCCATGCAAACCTAGCTGCACAAGCATAATTAGGAATTCCTCTTCAAAGAAGTAGTTTTACACGCTTAATTATCCTTGAAACACCAGAGGAATGGATTTTTCTTTCTAAAACTGAAGATTGTATCAGAATTTAACAGCCTCATGGTTCTTCTTTTATCATTCCACACTCAAACTTAACATGTTTACTCAGAGAATACTGTGGGGCTTTTTACCAAAACCCAGATATTCTCATGCAATTCCCATATTTAAAATAGTCACTTCATTGTGAAACAATGTATCACAAAAGATAGAGAATTCTAAAAAGACTAAGCCTTTTGTATGAAAATATTTCTATTACTTTTTGCATTCAACATTTTCAAAACAAAATGCAAGAGTATAAGGAAATTCTCAGTATGATTCATCATGAATAGTATTGTTTCTATATCTATATGATATTTACAAAATTTGTCCAAGTGGCATTAAGTCCGTGTTACAAAAGCTTTGAGAAAGAACAACTTTTATTAAAAAATAAATTAGGCTTTAAGTACTGACCACAGAGGCCCAAAGCAGCATAATGAAGTCATTTGTGCCTGGCAGATCTAGACTCATTTTAAAGCAGCTGCAGGTGGATGTAATTCTTCAGGGAACCTACATACACGGTCTAAATTGTCACCATTGTTTAAAATATTTTGAAATAAAATGTTTCAGATTAGTCTCTAAAGGAAAGGGGTATAAAAACAGACATATCATTAAAACATTTAGCAATTACCACCGTGGAGGGAGGCATTCTAAATTTTGCTCAGTTTTAGTTTACTTCTGGGTTAACAATTTAAATAAGGAAAATAAACAATTATTAGTTACTAATCTTCTTATATGCTTATACTAAAAAATGTACTACTCAGAGGTAGTGAGTTTATCTAAACACATTTTTTTTTAAATGTCAGCGGTGTCATTTTTAAATAAATTAATGGAAATGTTAAAAACCCTCAGTTCTGCCCTATCTTAAAAATATAGTATGATCTTTTTATATTAGTTAAGTTTTCTAAAACTTCTTAATATTTACTAATTAAGTAAATTAGTACTTATTAGTAAATTTAGGACATATATTCTGAAATTTATTAAAGCAAAAGTACAATGATTAAATAAAAAGAATTCCAGATGTCTATTAATCTCACCTAAAATGGTTGAAAACAATGAAATTTGTATTTGCATCTTCCATAAACATATGTATTAAACAACGTTTAACCTGAGATTAAAGTTCAACCTTATACATGAACTGCAGAATTGTACCTTCCTAATCACAGCAATAGAAATGTAATTTCAAAAAAATTATTGCACTAGATTCCACTTTGTCAAAAATACTTCTGGAAGCAACTACTGAAAGAAATTCTTAAGATGAACTTCGAAGAAGAGGAGAAGCCAAATGTGTTTTCCATCTATAATAAAGTACAGTTGGTGGCAGCCAGAAACCATAAAACATAATGAGATGTCACCACCAGAAAAAAGTCCCTTCCACTACTTAGTGACACATCACAAGTGTCTGTACATGACAGAGAGCAGGTGACTCAGGAGCAGCAGTGTGAGTGTGCCTTTATAGCCTCCACAGGCTCTACTCTGAGTCACGGGCTATGGTCACTTGGAATCTAACACACTAAAAAGCACAGATGAGTCCTAAATCAGAGTGCTTTCCTGCCTTCAAATGGGAAAGCTCTCTTGTCAAAAAGTGGAAGATGATTTTTTACAGTGCAGGCAGCTAAAAGTCATCAAGTCTCTACAGCAGGATCAGTTGCGTGACATGAATTTTCCATTCATGATCACCACAGTATGTAAAATCATCTTGAGGACAAGGCCATAATTCATTTCACTTTTGCCATTCAACAGGTGACTATTCTAAAATTTTTCAAATAGTATTAATATTTTGAGATTATAATTGTTGACAGTAATTACAAGAAGTGGGCCAAGATACAAACATTTAATGGCAAAATAGGGCACAACTGTGGACACATAAACATAGATAACTCTTGCTAAGTGGAGCTTCTCAAAGAGAATGAAAGACCTGGTATACCACTCAGGATATCACTAGAGAGAAAGAGAGAGAATTTACATGTGTTGCACAAGATATTTTTAAAAGTATTGTTTTCCTGAACTTATAAATATATTCCAAGTTACATGATACAATACAAAATATGAAAAAAAACCTCTAGTCCTGTTGTGCTCCTGTTTGATTTTCTAAGGAAATTTTTAAGACTATTGAAATCTTGTGCAGATTCACCTTTAAATCTTTTAAATCCATATTGTAAGTCTTAATGATTAAGACTAAAATATGTTTCTTTTATAGTTTCCTATTCCTAAATATTTGATAAGGCTGTACATATTTCTTTACTTGTAACTTTGCACTTGTACAAAGAGTAGGTCATCTCATCTGGAATACTCTTCATTTCTCCCCCACTCAACAATAGAAGGAAATAGAAGAAAAATGCGAACTGATTTAGCAGCTGAAATAAACTTTTCAAAGTTGCAGTTTTAAGATTCCTCACCAGTGCAATTTTATGATGCAACAGCAGGCTCTACATGTGGAGTTATTTCTTTCATAATATGAAGATTATTTATAAACAATTATTTAGAAACAATTTATAAACAATTATTTAATGTTGCTTGCTGCCATTTGGGAAATAAGGACTATATCTGAAGGTCTTGCAAGTGATAAACTTTGATTTTTGTCAGTTCTTCATTAACCTGGTAACTTTTTGGACAGCATATATAATTTATCAAAATGAAAAGCTGAAACTAAAATATTTTTGTAAAAATGCAAAACATTCTTTTTGAAAATCATGTTTTAATTTATTTTCTATTATGTCATTGGCAAGTATGCTGATTTCTATTTATGTTTTTGACCATAACCCTATAAAATATGAAAGGATCTAAACATGCACCATTATAAATAATCCCTCTAGCTAGCAAGTCACACAGAGAACATACATTTTCAATAATATAATTTCCAAAGCATTAAATATTTACCAATTTCTGTTAACTTTTAAAAATTGCATATATGGAGAAATATTCTGCAGGAAAAAACTCAACACCACTTTGCAATTTGGAACAAAATCAATTACTAAAATAATATACACTCACAAAACACTCAGAACACTAACAGAAGACTAACTAGAATTATTTTCCTGGAACTTCTTAGCTCACAAAGGAAAAAAACAGTAGAGGAACTAGATTAATAGCTTTCTTAAAATGTGCTTTTCCTAAGTGCATGATTTGTACAGCCAAATGAGAACTTTAAATGTAGCAAGTCAAGTAACAAGCTTATACGGTACTTCAAATATATGTATAAAAACATTTGCATTAAGTAACTCAGGGGGTGGTTAGACTTCATACATTAAGTTTAATCTGATTTTTAAAACAACTTTAAGTCTTCTAAGGAGAAGGCTGCTATTTATCTCATCGTAGAAACATAAAAATGAAGATCTTGAAGGCATGAAATTTAGAGCATGTCTGTACTGTGAAAAGGACCATGGTGTGGTTATCCTTTAGTCAACAGAGAAACAAGGCAATATATCCATAGAGTTTAGCATTGAGCCACACAGTTTCACTCATGTGAGCTCACTAGAAATCTAGCCATGACAGACTGCTGTGACCTTTCAGAGACTTAGTAAGGTTTACAAGAGACATTAGCTCATTTACAGTGCTGGAATAAAACAGTTTAACTGCCCCAGACCACAAGCTGGCTTGTTACAACTCCATTGATGAGTTTAAGCCTGGTGTGACTAAAGCAAAGCTGAATCCTTTATTATGCACACCTACATAAAAATCACAGAGCCACAGAATTATAGAATGGGTCTGAACCTGAAAGAAAAGATGAAGAGAGGGCCTCACCTTCTTGGTTATAAACTCAACTTTTCCCTTTGAAAAAGAGCCAAAGAGAAGGAATGCTGCTGGGAATACAGATAACTATTTCCTAAGAATTTCACTCCCACCTTCCCTCTGTTTTTTGAGGAAATAATCTTTTCAACCAGGTGCTTATCGCTGCATACTCATCCTCTGGATGACCCCAGGCCTTATCATTCCTAGACTAATCAGTTAGACAAATTCAGAGATTCTAGAAGAACATAATCGCTTTAGCAGTCACAAAATTTGGTATAAAAGCAATCTTCAGACCATATGTCCACACATCACTAGCATAGACACACTTCCAGAATTTACTTGGGAGTCCCTGTGGATTGAGCTGACATCTTGCTGCTGAAAATTCTCTCCAGCACCTTCACAGATATGCACAAAGCTGGCACTACTTTGGAGAGGAACATAGTGAAAGCCTCAATAGTAATCATATCAGGAAAAGCAAATATTATGCAACATTTCTTATTAAAAAACCTGAATCTATGTAGTTTTCCAGGAAAGATAGTGATTAACAAAAGGTCATTCTTATTAAAAGAAGATATTAGACTATAGACATAAAGGTTCACAGCAAGTTGATATCCTTTTCTGTGCTATAGGCCCCCGAGGAAGAAAACACCAGTGGTTCAAAGTTATGGATGTCAGTGTATGAAAGAATTAAATAATCTTCCTCATGAGCACTGAGCAGACACTGATGCCAAGTGCATCTTCATGCAGTTCACAGAATTCCTCATGTCAAATGGGGAAGAAATGGGTCTTCTGGGATTGAAATGCATCTGATTACATTCAGAATTGGAATGTCAGTCCTCTTCACTATGTATTTTCAGTTTCCTTTGCATTATTAATTATGAGCAAAGTAAACTTACTTTAACCCTCAGAGTCATACAATATTCCTTGCAGCAGATTTACAAAGTTTGTGTTGAAGATTTCATTCCAATCCATTGGTAAGGTCTGGATTGGTAAGCAGTCCTGAAATCATGACATCTCTACCATGTACATGAGGTAATTTTCTTGAAAATATGATTCCTTGCTTGAAAAGGCAAGGAAAACAGCTTGAATAAGCAGAAACAAAAGGATGATATTAGAGCTTCAGATAAAGACAGAAGATAGAACCAACAGGGAATCCTAAACTGGTCCTAGGGAAGAAAATTTGGCATCTTCCTATAAGTGGTCCTGTTAGCAGAAGAGATAGAAATAGAGAAAAAATGGGAAAAGGTCAATTATGATTGAAGCCATGACTAGCAGCAGAAACTCCTGGCATCAGCTGTTTCAGGGGAAGCAGAGCCCTGTACTTTTTCTTTCCTTTATATTCCTCTGAATGGTTAACACATAATACATAGAAGCACTGGGGTTTGATCCAAGTTATTAAGAGCTTCCTGAGCAGCCATGCAGAAGGTGACAATGCCTGGACCAACTAATCCTTGAACTCTGATATCAAATTCTCTACTAAAAACGTACACATTTTTCTCAACAAATAGGAATCCAAAAAATGAACATACATGAGCTCATAGAGAGACAAACAGTAGAGAGAATGTCAGTTTTTCCTGATACTTCTGCCTAATTCAGTGTTTGAATGCCCAAATGCTTGGCTGTATGTGTTCCTTCCTTATAGAGTGGAAGCAAACTCCCAAAACAGAAGCACAGGTGAAGCTCAGTCCATTCATTTAGGAGACAATAGGAAGTCAACACTGAGCTATCAAGATAGGCAACAATGTGGAAGATGAATATGCAGAATATAAATAGAACACTACAGCAAAAGAAATTAACCTCTGCTGGATAGTTAAGAACAGAGGCAGTACATTCTCTAAGAGTTTCAAAAAGTAAACAATGGAAAATTAGAACATGTCCTGTGGAATTGCAGAGGCTATAAAAGCCTGGGGTCTTGTTTGCTGCCAAAGTTTGCAGGTCAGTTTTTAATTTTATCCTCACACATCTAAGCCTGTCAAGTCAATTGGCAGATACAGAACTATGCATGAAAACTTATGAAAATAGGTTCCACTCACCTGTGTGAAATATTTAAACAGATAGCAACTACAAAAACCTTTCTTCAGACTTTCAAGATGTTAAGATTTTTTTGAATAGGTTCTGAGAAAAACCCTATTGTATATGCATGTTTCCACAAGAAGCTGTCAGTGTATTTGGGTTCCCCATTTATTATGTTATATAACATCCTGACTGTGGCTTTAGGTATTACTCCAGTAGGCTTTGCTACTATTTGTTATCATTTCATGACAGCCTCCAGACACGACACTGCTCCAAATAAAACAGATGGCTGTTTCCACTAATGTCAGTCAGAGCAAGGTCCGTCATTTCCATCCTGTACTTTGAGCACACAAAACACAAAAGCACACTTGCTTGTATTTTAAAATCACTGTCAAATTAAGTACAACTACAATGACTAACCTCTAAACAAAGTTCTGTATTTAGAAATAGATTCTGTCTCCAAATATCAAAATTTTTCACCATACATACTATATAATGCCCTAGTTAGGCCAATCAAACACCAAGTTCTTGGCCTGAAAAGCAGACTCCACAGCCAAATAAAATATCACTGGAGATCTATTACAAACATTTCATGAAAAATTGTCAAAGCCAGCATTTTCAGTCCTGTGACTATATTTTGTATTACAAAGGACTGCAACTCTTTCTTATAATTAATTAAGCTGTTTTCCAGTTTTTATCTAAATTTTAACAAGTATTTGAAAATGTTTCTGGTATAAATCAATAATATGCTATATCTTTTGAAAATAAAATACTTATTAAAACAATTTCCATCCCAGAACATTGGTATTTAAAAATATATTTTTATAAGTATAAGCCTGGAAAACTGCATCCACTCACAAAAGTATATGTGACACTACAATTACAATTAGTCCATCCTTATATGCAGTGATCAAGAAAATCCTTTGGAAATCTTAAATGCAAACAACATAAGACTCCACTGTTTCATAACACTAATTTTCTCCCTTGCAGCTATCAGAGTAGATTTTTTCTGTTTAATTGATTTTGCTAATTTTAATTTTTATACCTTTATTTTTAATCAAGTTAATATTTCACTTTTAATCAATTATTATTTCTTATTCTTCTTGAAATGCATTACATTTCCAATGTCATTGTCTTGCAAATACAAGGCATGTCTTTTTTTTATTCCCCTCATATTTACCTATGGTTTTTAGTATTTTTTCATTATCCTCTCTTGTTTTAAGAATCTTATAAAAGTAAATGCTCATTCAACCCTTTCCTGCAACTTTAAAGCTTTGAACAAGAATTGTGTGTGAACACACTAATTTTTTTGTTTGTTTTTTACTTTCCTTCTGGATTCTGTTCACCTTCAAGTTCTTTTTTGTTATGTTTGGTGAGTTTAATTATATATAACTATTTTACATAATGGTGTCATATTCTGGTGGGA
Organism: Thryothorus ludovicianus; assembly: GCA_013397245.1. NCBI lineage: Eukaryota > Metazoa > Chordata > Aves > Passeriformes > Certhiidae > Thryothorus > Thryothorus ludovicianus. The sequence goes on from VZTB01018390.1 coordinate 368,860, forward strand.
TAAATTTCTATTACTTCTTTTGAAGATTAATTTTTTACTCAAATCACTGTCAAATAGTTTCCAAAGAACAAACTTATGATCTTGTTATTTTTTTCTCTGTAGTTTTGCCTGAGTAAGTTTTCTCCTTTACGTTGTAGACAGATCAAAACCAGAGAGAAATTTTATTACGTTTTTACCTAGTACCTGTATTTCCTTTGGGAAAAAAAGAAATTTCAAATGGAAAAAAACAATCTTTTATCCTCTTCTTTTTTTCAAGTGCCAGTACAAAGTCAAGACCATGAAACCATCAAGGTTTGATTATCATGTCCAGGGCTAAAGTGTGACCTTTCAAAGGTATCTTTTGAATAAACATAAGCAATCAGATTATTAACATGCTCCCTATATAGACATCAGTTAGGATGGTGCAATTCTTCTGACAACCTATTATTGCATATGGGAGAACAAAAACCATAACTATTTTGGCATGAAAATATCTAAATACCAATGACATTAGCTCATACTAGTAAGAATTGTATACTTAAAGCAAATCCTTTGCCTTGATTCTTATTTCATTTGAAAAAGTCAGAACCTAAAGCAGTTGTAAGACTGATAGGTCACTTTGAAATAGCATATACTTGGACTGCCATCATTCCTATAATGTTTACTCCATAAGGAATATATTGTCCTACACAGCTAATAAAGAAAATTTTTTGAGAGATTCAGACTGATGTATGTTCAAACTGAGAGGAAAGCATTCTAAAGACTTTTAAAGAAGACAACTGTACTCCATCCTCATCCCCAAAACCATGAGTTTCACAGCACTTTGCAAGAAGACATGTAGCACCCAAAAAGATTAAATAAAAAAACATTTTTAAAGATCTCTCTTCATTTTTCATGAAAGGTTATCTTTGACACATTTATGAGTATGGATCTCAGAGACAAGTTCTACAGAAAATAAAGTATAGGCTATCAGAAACAGCAATTGAAGTACCCTTGCCCTAATAGACTAGGTTTGTTTATTATGCATATGGATGAAGGAGTGACATGGTTAACTGCACTGCTTCAGCTGAGGAGATCACCTGAAAAGGTTTACCTACAGGAAAGGCCAGCAAGCACTTCAATAAAGTATCTGAGAATCTTCTTTCTCTGCTTTTGGAGAGGTTACTACCTTGGTTAAATAATGCTTCTTTTCTAGCATGAAATTTCTTGTTTGCAATCCCTAGAGTTTCTTTCCTAATCATTGTTATTTCTCCACAGAAATTTTCTATTTTTCTCTTCTTTTTCTTTTCCCCTACTGCAGTGCTCCCTTGTCAGTTGAGATATTCCTCTTCTGCACTCCTTCCCTTGCCTCAGAGGCCCAGTCTCACACATTAACTTACTTCCTTTAATCTCTCCTTTACTTATTAACATATCAATGTCATCTGACTCTTCCTCCTTCCAATGTAAAGAGTCCTTAGTTTCTGTGTCCTTAAAAGGCCTGCTGTTGTCCACATTTGTTTCTCCAGTTACAGATCATCTCTCATTTGCTCAATAACAAAGCATGAACTGTTTGCAGTCAGGTTTTGTGAGGGGGTTTTGTAGTCCTCTTGCTAACACACCTTTTGCCTTTGAACTTCACTGAAATGATTCCTGATATTCTTTCCAATGATCTGTTCCTAGACATAACTGACAATAAATGTGTCATCCATACCTGCTTCCATCTATCAAACTCCCTTCAATACGGCTGATAATGCTTTTCCTGGAACTTGGATCTCTCTTGGATTCCATGTTTCTTCTCTGTCCTAATTATTTTTACCAGTCCCTCAGAAGAGTATTCTTATCTCCCAGTAAGTTCCCCAACAACATTTCACAGTTTTCTTATTTTTCTCTTTCCCCCACTTACGTATTAACTTCAGAAAATGCCAAACCACTATTTCTTTAGGCATGACTCACAGTTAAACCTCTCTTCCAGACCAATCTCCATGCCAGTCTAATGATTCACCATTTCAACTCCAAGATTAGAACAAGGATCCTTATTTCTCTTTTACTACAATTTTTGCTCAAACCTTCTTCATCATTGAAGACAGTAATTTGTCACTGAGACAAGTAAATTGGAGATTATCTGCAGCTTAAATTTCCATCTACATTGTCACTTCTAGGTTATGTGCTAGTACTACAATTTTTTTCTGCTTAGGATTGCAAAGATATGGTCTTCCAAATTATTTTAAACATCTAATACATTTATCTAGGTCTAGGATTCATTGCAACCATGTCCTTTTACCTCACCTGGTTAATTGCTTTTACCCTTCCTTTTTTCACCAGTCATCCCCTGATTCAAAACAAAACTGTGACTATGCACCACCTTCCCTTCCTTTTTTTCACTGCAAACTAGTAATTTTCACTACCAAATTTCCAAACTTTGTTCCTGCATTAAGCTTTGAGCATCTTGCTTACAGGAGCACAACCCATCTGTGTCTGACATAAATGCAACAAATTCCTTAGCCTGCCCTTACATTCAAAAAAACCATACAGTTGTGGAAAGCTGCAGTGTTATTTAGTACTACATCAATGTATTTTTGCTTGCATGGATAGAAATTTGATATTCAAAACTAAATTCATAGGTATCATGGGAAAACCAAAAAGATGATGCTCAAATGCCAAAGAAAATTACTTCCAAGTTTATAAACGTAATTGTAATAATCTTTGTGGTTACCTGTCAGGTTGGTATAAAGTAAGAGAATGTGAGTCTTTGAAAGTATTAAACCTTGAAGGTTATTAAGAGAAAGTGTCCATGTTTGATTAAGTTTTTTTCACAGAACAAAAGTCTCCATCCAGACTTACAGACAGAGAAATTCTTATATATTTACTCTGAGCAACATAAAGAAGAATCTATTGGAGGCAAGGGGAGGAAAATAACTGTTATTTAGAAATTCAGAGACAAGTATCATTCTTTAATAGTACAGTCCTAAAATTGAAAAGATTTCTTATTTTCAAAACATTTCATATATAGTTTTATATAACCTATGGTCTTTATATAACCTCTCAGTTAAAAATAAGGGACCATATTACATGAGCAATAATAATATTACTTTCATGTCTTCAAAAAATAGCCCAAAAATAGCATTCAATAAAAATTGCTAATGTCAAACACAGATTAAGGTTCTTTGAAACGTGAAGATGTAGCTTTGGGCATGCTGAGTGTGGGACAAATGCAAAATTTCAATACTGCCAATTGCCCACACATTGATCATGGAATTACTCCATAGCAGGAGACCGTCTATAACAAGTGAGGGTAAGCAATCTCTGACTGCCGTGACAAGCAGACACATGATACACAAAGTAATTTTTTTAAAACATGTGTATGTTTTTACCTTGTTTCAAATTCTCTAGCTCATCTGTTGGAGGTTTAGAAAATTCCCTTGTGCTTGTCCAAAAGAAATACATCCTTAACAAACATCTAGAATTCAGTGAAAATAGATAATTCTGTCTGCTTTTTTTTCCCTGTGGGTTCCTGTAGGTTTTTTTTCCCTTGCTACATCTTTCTTACCTACATTAAATTCACTGTCATCCTTCCTTCCCACTTCCACCCTGCTACACTTCTGACCATGCAGTTTCCAAAGCACTTACCATGCACAGTTTCCCTACAGATCCAAAGCTATGCAGAAGCCTAGAAGGTGGCTGTATTTCTGGTAACATCAGCTACCTGTCAATGATTTTGACAAGTGTGCAACATCTGACAAATAATAATTTCTTAAGAAAGTCGGCAACCTGAAAGTTTTCCATTATCATAATTTCTGCATAGAAAATCATTAAAAAACAAACCAGCAAAGATGGAAGTAACAGTTTGGTTTTGCTGCAAATACTTTTATGATTGATCTTACTTGATTGATCCGTTACTTGATATGAGGTGAGGAACAACATCAGGCTACCATTCATTATTCATCCTCAGCATCTATGTTCCACTAATATAAGACAGAGACACATGAGCTACTCTGCAAAAATTTCACTTTCTGAAATATTCATTTGCATGAGATCTTTTAAAAATCTCCTACTGAGCTGGCACATGTCATCAACAGTCCCTGAGAGTTACAATACTGCACCTTTGTGTCACTGGTGAGTGACTTTCAACACAGACAGTTATTATCAGGAGCTGTATTGTTAACTAAGCCAATATATATTTTCTTTTCAAACTGTATTTGGGAGCATTTGTATTGACTTACAGTAGTAAGCCAAAAATGACATTTCATCATTGCTGAATTTCCAAAGCAAAGTAGTATTATGTACTGTCCAGCTGAGCCTCTTACTAATATGAAACTCCTTGAAATTACAATGGGGCAGCTTGGATAGGGACACATGGAAATCAAAAAGGGCTGTCAACAGTTCCACAAGATTTAATTATCTACACATGGTATCAGATCTAGCTGTGTAAAAAATATTTTTTCAGCTGTACTGAGAGCAAGAGATTGCTGCCTAATTTGACTCTCATTTAGAAATATTCCAACATGCAAAAGCAGAAAAATATCACTAATTTGCTTACATTTACTTCAATTCCACAAAAGACTTCTTTGCCATTATCCATCAGAAAAAGAAGGGGTTTATTTTGCTGGAAAAGTTAATTAACTGTTATAATATATCTGCATTTCTTTAATAGTATGAGGAAAGAAATGTCTTCAATGATAAGTTACAATGTTTATAGCATCACAATTATAAGCAGACTATAATGACAGGCACAAATGATTCAAGGTATTGAATACTAGTTAGACTTGAAGATTTCTTCAGAATAAGATGGCAAATTATAGATTTTCGGATGATGTCTCCAAGTGTGTGCAAATATAGAAAGTCTTACTTATTCATATAACACATAACAGTGATGTGGATTCAAAATCAAAAATGGATAATTTACTCTTTCATCAACACTAATATGCCATCCAAGAAATCAATTGTGAAATCCATCTGCTGCAAGGTAATAATGGGTTTCAGATTCACATAGTGCATTTTGGAAACAAATTAAACCAAGAGTTGATTTTTCTGAATTCTTTATCAAGCAAACTTGCAATAAAGTCAAATATGCTGTCAAATTTTAGCTTGCAAATTCAATGATCAAAATTGATCTAGAAAAGGTTTTGTAGCCTCATCAACTATGGTTTTCTAAACAGCAAATGACAAAAAGAAAATAAACAACCCTTATTGCAGCTAAAAGAACGATTTCACTAGTTGTCTCTATTCTCATATTGTTAGGGAAGTAGGAGTATAAGAAAAAACAGAGGTATGTTACCGATTTCAATAACTAAATGGACTGATTTATATGCTTGCATAACGAACCATAAAATTACCAATAGCTCACTCCTAACTGCCCTTAAGGCCACTCTGTGTGTCAGAATTTACCAATACTGATGCAGGGTACTTTCTTGTTTCTTTCTTTATGATCCCTTTTTCTCACCTAAAAAAATTGAGCAGTGTCAACTTTTGTCAGGTTTATTGAAAATATACAACAAAATGCAGTAGAGAACTGCAACAAACCAATGACAAACCAGTGAAAGATACTTCATGAAAACAGTAGTTCCTAGATATGATCGTAGCAGCTATTTCATGTCACTGAAATATTTTTCAAGACAGACAAGAGCAAGTAGAGAAAAAAATGCAAAGAAGATCTTTTTTGATCACTTTTTACTTTAAAAGTATGAAAACAGTTTTACTGGAGAGCTGAGAAAACATGTGTTAATAATTTGCCAAAAAAGGAAAAAAAGGTCAGAAATTAGTAAACAAATGACACTCTAAAATGAAAACATCCATGAAACTCTAGAATGATTCAGCCCTAGTAGCTGTTTATAGCAACATGCTTTTTCTGTTTTTATTTTGTTTCCACTTAAAACATTTTTTTTTGCTATTGCAGGATTTGCATTTTATAATAAAAAAAAGACAGTAGGTTGCATTTAATGAAAAATAAACTTACAGTACACAGACTAATGAAAAGAAAAAAATGGCTACTTTTCTGGTTTGTCATGGCTAGATTTCAATTTGCCATCATTGATATATAAATATTAATATAAACAACTAAGAACTGATAAGTGCATTGTCATTCGAGGAATACATGGGAGGCATTGAAATCATCAGCAATAGAAGAGATTTTTGAACAAAGGAGCTGTGCTACTGGAAGAGTCATTCTTAAGAAAGAGTAAAGAAAAAGAAACTCTGCTCTAATTAGAAGGTAACCAAAGTGTTTCACTTCCATACTCGAAAAACATAATTCAAATCAACATTTCTCCACTGCATTTTGGCACACAAATTTCTTTCAGCTTCAGTTTGGAAAAAATCCATGGTTTGGCAATAGTGCAGCACAAGTGTGCAACTGTATGCAGCAATGTGAAGTAAACCTATGTTCTTCCAGAATAATGCAACTATACCAATTAATGTAATCAGTTTATTTACTTTTAAAGATATTGCAAGATGTGTAATCAAATATTCTGATCTGTCACTACTTTATCACAATCCAGGAGCCATACCTGCCTCCATAATTATAAACTGTGATGTAAACTCCGATTTTCTTCACTGAAATATAAAAACACAGTTTACCAAAGTATGCCTAAAAATGAGACTGTGACCTGTGACACTGTTTCATGTGGAGTTATTATATTATCTTATTTTTCTATAATGTCTCCTTCACAAATGAATGGCTGACACAAGGTTAGCCATGCTCAGCAGAGTTAAACAAAGAACACACCTATAAACAAAGAACATTACACTCTTTCAAGCCACAGTATCTTCCTGAAACTGTCTCTCCCAGGAAACTCTTGGACCATCCATGATACATCCCACTTTGGAGCTATTTGTTATTGATGGACTCTCCCAGACTGCCCAAGTTTTATGACGACCCTTTGTGGGTTTGCTTGAGGTATGTGACTCATGCCATTCAACAAGACTAAGACTCCATGAGTTGACTTAAAGGACTAAAAGCTCAAATACTGAATAAAAGATCTAACAAATGAATGAATGGTAACTAAAACACTGACTTAAGAGAAAGGACATCTTCAAAAAGGATCTGTAAGCTAGAAGCCTAAATCACTTGAGTGTTTTTATATTCTGCTGTTTAGCCCATAAGCCAACATCTGTCACAGATACCTTACACTCTTTCTGTATGAAAGCCTGTAAAAGTGCAAAAACTTCTAATTTATTAATTAGGACTCAAAATATATTTTGTTCATAAATTATTCCACCCTATATCTCTATGTCTACAGAAAGAAAGTTCATTCTACTGCTGGGTTATCACCTTTTTCTAGAAAATATTTGTTGATAGCAAATTTAAAAGACAAACTATGGTCTCAAATAATATATTGCATATTTAAATATTTTCAAGAGAAAAGGATATTCTGTTTAAAAATGATAAAGGCATATAACTCACACTTGAAGAAAAAGTGGAGCCATATTTATTTCATAGAGATCTTTGTATCTTGAAATATTGCACTTAACTTCCAAGAAGGACCTTATTATTTATAAGATGTTTTAAAACTTTGTGTCCATATTTAAAGTAAAAGTAACAGGAGCTTTTAAAGTCATGGGACAGCAATGCTTGCATAACACTTGGTAAGTCAGCGGGAAAACTAGCTAAACATGCCAGGCTAGCAGCTTCCCAATGAGGAGTGTATCATATTCTGCAGTGCAAACAAAACATTTTGAAGTTGAGTCATTCATGGACAGAACTTGTTCCAACCTTCAAATATAGAGTAAGTCTGAAATCTGGAAAGAGAAGGCACTGGAAGTGAAAAACACTTCTTTCAGTAAATATCATAGCTGCTTACATAAATTATTGATGGAAAAACCTTCATTTCGGAGGAGATGCCAACATTTCAGGTGATAGCTGGAACCTATTCAAAACCTTCAGATCATATCTAGATTGCAAGCAAAATAAAAGGTAGCCCACGTTAATATTTCACACTAAAAAACAGTATTCTACAAGGCAAAGAAGGGATTTCAGAAATCCTTATGAATTCTGCAATGAACTACAGCTTGGCTGTCCCTCATTGGGTACCTTTTTAACCTTGAGATGAATACTAAAGATATTTCTCTAAAAAGGCCCCATTAAAAAATGATTTTTCAACACTTTTTTATAACTACGATTTTTTGGCATGACAGGCATTTATAGGAATGTATTGTTATAACTGATGTATTCCTATAGATATTTGGACTGCTTCTCAAACAAAACGAAAAAATTTCGCAGTTTTGTATCAAACTTCATATTAAAACAGTCATGAAAATAGAATGGAAGGAATTCAGCTTCTAGTTAGAATCACAGGAGAAAATGTTATGTGCTCCAGATACAATAAAACGCTGCCATGCATATGGTGAATTTTAGTTTACAGTACATCTTCTTGGAAATTCTCAAGATTTTCCTGATGGTTCTGTGAATTACTCCTAAGGAATTCATACAGAAATATGTACCCTTGAAAGGGTAGCATTTATTTCATACTCTTTGTATAAACTGTAATCCTTTTATAATCCTGATATATGCCTTTTCTTAGAATGATAGCTTTACAATTTGTTTCCTTTTTTATTATTATACTATTTATTATATTTGGCATATTATACTTACTTGAAAAATTCCTTAATATAGGAAGATTAGCTAAAGTCTGATAACTGGAATCAGATGTTACTTTTAACTACTACAGGCTTCTCACCCTCAGTGTTCTGTGGGTAATTAAATTTCAATTACTCTGCTCTACAAAGGCTCCTATCCTACACTCATCATGCTATCTCAAACCTAGAATTTTATTTTGAAAAATCATCATCTCACCTTGCAATGGCACATGTCACATTTCAGCACGATCTATTTCAAACCAGCAAAGATCACCTGGTGCCTTTGCAGGCCCACTGCTGAGACAGAGCTAATAAAGGTTAATGGACTCAAACTGCCTACAAATGATCAGCATTTGTACAAGGAATCCCTTGCCTAAAATAAAACGCTTAATATTATATATAATTTTTCACTGCCTTCAGTACACCTGACTGTATAGGACTAGGGGAAAAAATGGTATAGAAAGGCTGGCTTTCAAAACGTTTGAACTCCCATAGATATTCCGGAATAATTCTCCCTGTGGAGTCCATCGCTCATGCTGGGAAATAAGCTATCAGCATATCAATAATTTGCCTTTAAACATTTTTAACAGTGAGGAACATTTTCGTTATTATGGTAGATCTACTAATTTTTACCTTACTCATGAAGTTTCTGAACACTAAAATATCTCCACCAAATTTCAACATTCTGAAAAGTCCCTCTTTTTTTTTTTTTTTTTTTTGGATGCTTCAAAGGAGAAAAAGCCCATAACACAAACAGACAAAACACTTAAAGATGAGTGAAAACAGAACTGCATAATGGAAGATAAAGAAGAAAGTTCCTTAAATCTTTAGGTGATCCATAGAGATTACGTCTGAGAAAGCCAGACTAGTGTTACAACACAGGAAACTTCCTAGCCCCTAATTACAATGCAAAGTCAATTCCTAACAAATACTATTGAATTTATTGAGTTCTCAATATATACTGTGAAAACCATAGATGATTCTCTCTTGACTGTAAGCAAGGGGAAAAAAAAAGATCTATTTCTGCTGAATATATAAATTTATAATTTGAGATTTAAAACTATGAGCACACTATCTGCTTTTGGATTCACTAATAAAAAGCTTTTGCCAGAAATTTATCTTGGCATAACAGTGAGAAACATGATTCATATTTCACTAGTCAATTTTTGAGACCTGTGTTAATAAAAGTTGCATAACAAAGTACTTTTATTTTCCACTTGTTTCAAAATTTCATATTTAATTAAATTTTAAACTTGAAAGTAAAGAAAACAATTATAAATATTATAAATGTATTAATAAAACTGTTTTCTCTAATCAGGATCAAATGTCTGTAGAAGTAAAAAAGCCAACTTTTAAAAAAAAAATTTCCTGGTACTACTAATTTAATGAAGAGTTTCACAGCTTTCACACTTTATCAGAAATGTGCTTCTTTCATTAATTTTAAGTGCATTTTTAATGTGTCTATTACACCTATTCAGACAAATACGGTAGGGAATGCTTTCAGATATTTCTTTAGGATTCAGCTATCCTTATCATTTCTCAGTCTCTGCATCAGAGCAATTGTATTGCCCTTGAGCAAGTAATTTTCTAAATGGGTGCTTGAGTTTCAACTTGTTAATAACCAAAATGCTTATTCACTTTGACCCAAAAATTCTAGATAAAAAGATAGCCCTATCTTCTTTAAGCATTTTTGATACAATAATAATTCCTTCCCTTTAGAAAGACACAAGATAGAGAACTCATGAGAGCAAAGTCTATAGCATCATGCCAAGAGAAAAATTGGCTTGTAACTTAATTTTTGTCTTAAATAAAGCTGTACTTGGTAATCCATAATAAGGAATAAATAGATTTTAACACATTATTGGGATTCAGAAAAGATCTCTAAATTATAAGATTTGACATGTCTGCATTATCTATAAGAAAATTGAATAATTTTAAGATTGCGAGGCAGTTTTAATTCTTGTGAACATTGGCTCTGAAACAGATTCAGAAAGTAAAAAATATAATAAAAAATTCTGTTTCCACTTGTGATCTTTGTGACGTGTCCTTGAAAGTGGTTTGGGAGCTGAAAAACCCTGGCATTTCAGGCAAATGAATGCCTCATCTTTATTCAACTCATGGTGAGTACAGGAAATAGAATAAAATGATTACTTTATGTTATGCCTGGAGTTATGCCTAAGAAGCTATGACCTAGTTTGAGCAGCTATCTGCAGTGCAGGTCCCAGGCCCACCAAGGAAATGAGGTCAGAAGTGGACACTCCTACAGCACCACTCAGACAGGACTGCAGGGCCCAGGAGGAGCTGAGACACATCCCTGGGTCCTTGGCAGGACAGTGTGGTTGGAGGCTCCAGGGAATGCCAGTCCCAGCCGTAGAATGCCTACAGTCCCCAGATCCTGACGGGAGCAGACCTGCACGATCCATAAGCTTTCCTCTAGACAATGATGGTTGACCACTTTGAAGAAGAGTATTGGGCCAATGGGCCTTTGCTTTGATGAGCACTGCTGTTCTCAATCTATCTTGTCTTAACACTTTTTTCCAGAGAAAACAGGTCAGGCATTTCTAAAATTGATTACAAGGGGGGAAAAAATTATACATATGGAAATGAACAGGTATTGATATTTCTCAGATCAAAAACATTTGGAACCATTTCATTCAGGAGCATACCCTGCTTCAGACTGAGTTCTTTGTCTTTGAGCCTTGTGAGTGTCAGAGGTGCAGGGTTTGATATCCTGTGGAAACCTGGCTGAATTTGATGAACACAAACTTTAAAGAAACATACTACTCAAATGCTTTTTACAAATTTGTTCAGTCCTTCAAATCATTATAAGATGATCCACATCACTCACAGCCATCAGAAGGTTTATGCCTTCTTCCCACAAAGGGACACAGCCAACCTAGGCTGGAACATGATTAGACATTCAGCCCCTTCTACTAATGCAGGACTGGGAAGGAATATGAGCGATTTCCTCAGCATGTACTGCTAGGGAAAGGAGAAGATAGAAAGAATAAAATTCAAATTTAAATTAGAATTAGAATTAGAATTAGAATTAGAATTAGAATTAGAATTAGAATTAGAATTAATTAGAATTAGAATTAGAATTAGAATTGGAATTAATTAGAATTAGATAGAATAGAATAGAATTAAACTGGAAGAGACATACAAGGATAATCTAATTCAATTCCCAGATCATTTCAGGGCTGATCAAAAATTAAAGCATGATATTAAAGCATGGTGCATTGTTCTGCTCCAGTGTTTCACCATCCTCTCTTTGAAGAAAAGTTCCATCATGTCAACTCTAAACCTCCTCCAATGGATATATCTTTGAGCCGTTCCCACATGTCCTGTCACTGGACACTAGGGAAAAGAGATCAGCACCTCACTCTTCATGTTTCCTCCTCATGAAGCTGTAGAGAGCAATGAGGTACTGCTCAGCCTCTTTTCTCCAGACAAGCTCAAAGCCCTTAACTGCTCCTCACAGGATTTGGCACCCTGCTATGATGGAGTGACTGCAATGTTCCACGAGGGAGAACTGACTGTTGTCATCTATCTAGACTGATGTGAAGGCCTTTGACAAGGGCCCACATGACATCCTTATCTCCCAGCTAGAGAGACATGAATTTGGAGGGTGAGTTTGAAGGTTAGATAAGGAAATGGCTGGATGCCAGCAGGTCAATGAATGTGATTCTCTGCTCTGCTCTCAAGGAGACCTTACCTGGGATAATGCATCCAGCTCTTGGGTCGTCAGCACAAGATGTGGACCTGTTGGAGTATGTCCACAAAATTATCAGAGGAGTGGAGAACCTCTCCTACAAAAAGCTGAGAGATCTGCAGTTGTTCATCCTGGAGAAAAGGTGGTTCCAGGAAAACCTAATTGTGGTCTTTCAGAATTTAAAGTGTTTTATAGAAAAGGAGAGTGACCCTTTATACATTTAGATAGTGATAGGACATGGGGGGTGGTTTTAAATTAAAAGAAAGATTTATGTAAGATGTTTGGAAGAAATACTTTACTCAGACAGTAGTGAAGCAATGGCACAGGTTGGCCAGGAAGGTTGTGAATGCCCCATCCCTGGAAGGGTTAAAGACCAAGTTGGATGGGGCCCTGAGCAACCTGGTCTTATGAGTGGCAACCCTGTCCATGGCAGAGTGATTGGAAATAGATTGGATTTGATGTACCTCCCACCCCAAGACATTCTATAGTTCAGGTTAAAGAATTACACACTGACATTTTAAAAGAATCTTCATAATTGTCATTTTCCTTTCTCCAGATCTGGATTCTCTCTGCAATGAACAGTGTTAGTCACTCATTACCTGGTCACAGAAGAAAAAGGCTGTGACAGTGACAGTGTGATTATCCCCAAACATTAGCAAAGCAGAAATGAAGGCACTAAATTCTGGAATAAGTCCCAGATTTGTGTTTGTTTCTGGTGTGGTATGATATGGTATGGTACGGTATGGTATGGTACGGTATGGCATGGCAGGATATACCAGCAGGGAAGGTATTCACTTTTTTCAAGAAATGTTCTTACGTGAGCAAATAACTAGCTGGGTAGAATACAGCTAGAGTTCTGTAAAAAATCATCACAGTGTCCACCAAATACAATACACAGATACATTGCAAATGATTTATAAAAATGTATAGATTAACTAGCCCTCTCAGGTGACAATATCAGCACTTTAATGCATGCATTATCATAATTTTTAACTATTTCAAGCACCACTTTTTAGGACCACAGCAGCTGGGAACAGCAGTGATAGCAGAGGTTGAATATTTCTATTTGATAAGAAAAAGGGGAACAGGGTATCCTCATCAAATGTACTTTTCCCTGCCTATCCCACCACACATCACAGACCTGGAAGCAAGAAGGCAAAGCAAAAGTCCCACCCTGTTGCCAGATCAGGGAAAACTTGTTAGGGAGTGCACAATCAAGGGCTTCTGAGGTTCCTGTACTTTTTGAACTGGACTGGAAGAGAGGTACAAAAGGCAGCTTTAAAGAATTTCTGCTTCACGCCTTTCTCCCTTAATGCTGAACACAGTTCAGATACAGCCAAGAGCTGGGCCAAGAAGTTTGGTGTGGCTATATCATACTCCATCAGTCAGCTGGAATCATTTTATGTTGCTATTTTAATTTAAGACAGAAGCTGAGTCTGTTTTTCTTTTCATATTTAAGCTGTTAGCTAAGACTATGCTTTCCCTTTTCCAAAAGCTCATTTAGAATGCAGATTATTCCACACTTCATTTTGCTTGTATTTCATCTAAATATATTTTTAATGGCTGAACTCTGATTTGTTGTATGTTCACTTTACATTTATATCATAACTGCAGATTAATTTGGCTTTAAATTTCTCAAAGACTAGGTAAGAATGGAGAATCTTCTTGGAATGCAAATGCCTGAATTTTGATTGAAATGGAGGAAGAAGCTTTATACCTGTTCTACATGAAAAGCCCAGAAACTTTAGAACTGGAACTTAGTCAGGAATGATTTCTAGTATCAGCAAATGTTCAACTCCATTCTATGAATACTATCTGTTGAGCAAGATAAATTCTTTTCAAGAAAGAGATGTAAGATACCTTGACAGTTTCCTAAAGTGCTACATAAGAGAATTAAATTGTAAATTCTATTTCTCTATTAAAAATGTAGCTGAACAAACTCCTAACCATTAGTCTTAAGTTCTTCCTGTTTGGTAAAGCTTTCTCACTTTGGCTCCCCAGACCGGGGCAGGAGACTGTATACAAAGTACACATGGCAAAATACTTTTCTACATGCTCCTTCATGGAGCATGAAAAGCAGATACTCAGTTGCTTATCCCTTTCAGTATTGCATTATTGGCTCCTACAGGACAGTTGTGTAGTGTATGAAGGGAGTAAGTGAGGTTTATCTCATCTGGAAGCTTCCCTTTATTTCCTTTGAAAATATGTGTTTTTTTCTGAGATATTGAACACACCAATTTTCAGAACTTTTAAGTCAAGAGCAACCTCTGATTCTCAGCAGCTCTGAAAACCAGATCACAGACATCTAACTTTTCCTGCCTTTTTTTTTTTCAGAAAAAAGTCTTATCTAGAAGTGCAGGAACTATAATTCTTAACCTTGCAGCTTTCATCTCTTACTTAGTGCTTTCATTCCCTCCCTCTACACACTCTCTTCATCTCTCCAACATCATCACTTCACTCTATACATATGTTCTTTTCCTCCAGTTCTTAGTCTCCACCATTCTCTCTTCACTCTCTGTCTGACAGTTTCCAAGAAGCTGTCTGTTCTCCAAATTATCCCTATGACTACAGTTAGTGCCTTTCCTCCCCATTCCCCTTTACAGTCCACGGGGAAGCCTATTGGTAAACAAAATTTACATTGAACAGGGGAGTAATCAATAGCTCCATACCAGCCTTTCAGCCTAGCAATGCCAATCAATAAATTATCTACCCTCGTAAGAAGTACCACAAAGGTTTTATGACAAAAATGCTATGAATTCAGATGCTTGCCTCTGCAAGCATATTTATCTAAAATCATGTGGTGTACAGCTGCTTTTTGCTGGCAACACACTTAAAATGCATGGAGTATTCAATGATTAAAGTGAATTATATTGTCCTTTATAGCTTGTAGAAGGCTCTTTCTCTTTTAAAATCTGCCATCCTTCTTCATATGTTTTCATATTTACTTGCAAGAATTTTTTGGTATAAACAATATTTTGCACTAAAAAATATCAACTCATATCTTTATATATTTATACATAACATTATTGGACTTTGTTAGAAACTGCAAAAGAAATTATCTTTTTCTATAAACAGGGACATACATGTTCCATGATGACCTCTTAATTTTGAATTCTCAGGGACTGGAATAAATTCAGTAGAACTATCTGCTGTGTCACACTGGTAGCCTAGCTATCCACAGGCTCCACCACCCTCGTAGAAAGAGAGTGGAACAGCCCAAAGCTCTATGTTCTTTTCTGTCAAAGCAATTTTTAAGATGGCAAGGGCCAACTTCTGCAAACATAACAACTGGCTTAAAGGCAGCAGCTAAACAAGACACCGTAGGAAACTAAGCCCACTTTGAGAATCTCCCAAAGGTGGGTAGAGTGTCTTTTCTCCTAAGATACTTAGATTGGCACTTCTCTTTGACTCAGTTTCTAATTCCATTTACCTGTTATGCAATTCTCCAAACCTGAAGACTATATGTTGTAGGCTTGTATACTACACAGTTGTATCAGTCAATGACTGCTAATGATTTTTTTTTAAAAGCAGCATCTCACATAAAAAAACCCTAAAGTTTAATTCATGTCACAATGATTTGTTTGCACAACAATACTGCAGGTGCTGTTACCTTTTGAAGATTTTTTACCCCAGTTTCTACCTCTCATAAGTCTTACAGTCTTACAGAATAAGAAAGGGCACATGCAGCTGCCTCGGACTGCTTTACATGAATATCTTGGTACCATTTGCAAGTTGATCTGTAAAAACCCATGAAAGATTCGGACAAATTGCATTAACTGCTGTCCCTTGTTTTTTTGATTAATACCATCATAACAAATCTGTACATTTGAGAATGAAAAAGAGAAGGATATTGAACATGATGGTGAATAAAAATAAAATATTAATAAAATGTAATCAGACTTATATTTCAGTAATATAAATAGAAAAATTAAAATGGTATGTTCGTTAAATTTAGGAAATTTCCACTCGATATTTTTATTCACTTCACTGACATTAACCAAATATGAGTACACAGATTTAGCTAACAGTTTAAGAAGACAAGGATAGAAATACATTCAGCTTCAGAAGAGGTCAGCAGGAGGCTCTATTTTCTTTCTTTTTAATGCAACTGTCTCCTTTAGCTGGTAAAGGAAATATCTTCTTACGAGACATAAATTGCAGTACAGTCTTTGGCAAAGACAGCCTTCCTACAAAGACTCCAGTACTCTTAAAATGTATAAGGAATATTTAACAAAAGAGAACAGGTTTGTGAAATAAGCAGAGAGTTTAAGAATTGATATCAAGACAGATGAGAATACGCTGGCTTCTTTTTAAATAGGAAAAACATTAAATAGTCTCCTCTTTCTTGGTCATGTCTGATTTACCACTCAATTTTTATCATACTCTGCATCAGAAGGTTCCCAGCCAGGCCAGCTGACCCACTGCAAATGCAGGCTTAGCTCACCAAAAGCATGAAACCACCTCTCAGGGTATCAATAGGGTGCTAGCAATGCACATTAACTTCAAAGTCATGATTCTGTCGTGAAAAAATAACTTCCATCACAGCATATGCCCATATTCAACTTTCCAAAACCAGCAGATGAGAATAATGTCCCCATATGCTTTTATCCTGCTTCAAAAACACAGAGGTTATTTATTGTTTCCACATTTGGAAGATAAGACTCACCCCTTTTTTAATTTAGACTGTCTCAAATGTGTTATAGTTAATAACTACAGTTATAGTTAAACACTGCAATAACCCTTAATGTATATTCTCTAAAATAGATTGAAATACTATTAATGGTTTTGGTAAGATAAACATTCTTCCCTACATAAGTTTTGAACAATAAGTGAAAACCAGGAAGTGACAACAAGGAGCTAAAACTGAGAAATCATCTCAAAAATTAAGATAAATGTAACTTTTCTAACTTATTCCTCTCCTCCAGCTTTCATAGCAATCATTTTATAAATCATTGCAGAGTACCATATGATGAAAACAACAATGCCCCCTATAATAATGTCATATCCATCCAGGGTTTTTCCCTCTTTTCTGGAAGAATACTTATGCAAGTGAGAGTTATAATGGTTGGAATAAGCTACCTCATGGACAGGTGCTGGGCAAGCAACAACTGAATTGGAGCATTGACAGGACATCTCACTTTTGGCTGGATGTTTCCACAGCAAAAGCTTAGCTATAATATCTGAATTTCAATCAACCAATTCCTTTGTTTCATCCATTTCTCTTTCTCCTGCCAGTGTTTCCCTTTGAATGCAATAGGGCTTTATGCAGTGGCTGTTCAGAACCCAAAATAAATCTTAATTGCATTCATTCAAACATCAAATGAAACAAGAATAGAGTCAATTTCAAATCCCTAACCTGTGGTAGCAATGAGTATAAAAATCTTGCAGTATTGGAAACCTTGACTTACAATAATACAAAGTCTTTCTATCAAGGAATGGGATTATTCTTTTCTGATTAATTTGTGGTTTTCTAGAAGCTTATCAATGCATTGCTTAGCAGCTTTTCCTGGTGCCTTGGAATGTAATTTCATGCCATATTCCATGTTGGAGAGCCCAGGTAGGTTTTTGGGTTTTTTGTTTTGGTTCTTGTCACTGTAACTCCCCCCAAATAATTACTTAGAAAGCATTTTATAATGCATATCACACTGAATTATTTTGTTAATAAAATTTCCATTTCATATATGTAAATTTGCAGCAGTTTTACACATTCCTCGCTTTTTACTGATAAAATCATATTCAAAATCTTTCCCCACAACCATATATATATCTATGAAGAGAGCCATCAGTTGGTTCAAGACCACAGGCCTGGTTTCTCAGGAAAGAGCTCTTTAAGAAAAGACTGGCAGCTCTTGAACTTCAGATTTGGCTGAACTATAATACTAAATTGACTGTGTGATGTTTGATAAAATTCAGTATTAAAGGGTTTGTGCCCCAAGGCACACTTTCATACAAGTCTGGCCTGGAGCCACAGCCAAAGTTTGCTTTACACCTTTTATAGATTCTGCCTCCTTGATCAACAACTGATTTTCCTGAACTTAGTTAATTCCAAATCTTGATTCATACTACTACTGCAATTGAGCCTCTAAACTTTTAATAAATGAACTGTCATCAGACATTTTCCACCAAAATGCCTTCCAGCAGCTGGACTACAGATCAGAATGCTGCAAGACTACAGTCAGCTCTACTCTTATAGTATTTCTTTTTTGCAGAAATATGTTCAGTACCTTACACTACTCTTAATTTGGGTGCAAAATTTAATAAACCATACCATAATGAATATAACATTGCTAAATACAAAGATCAGAAACACAGAATGTTCACCCTTAGACAGCAAACAACAATTTCTCAGTTCAAACAATATATACATAAGGAATAAAACTTCCAGAAATTCTAAAATCACAGAATAGCATCTATATTGACAAATGAAAGGATATATATAAATGTTATAATACTCCTATAAGTAAAGGAATTTTATTTACTCCATAATTATCTTTAAGAGTAAAGATGGTGAGGAGGCAGTGAAGTAAATAGAAGCTACTGCCCACTCTTAAATAAATATACACAGTGACCATTGTTGTGTCTTTAAAGTTAGGAAAAAAAATAGAAAGTATAAGGCTTCAATAAAAATTCAATAAATGAAAACAATGAAGGTAAATCCATAGGATTAAAAACAGCATACAAAGAAATTACACAATAAATTAGCTGTGGGGAAGCTTGGGTGTCAAAATAAAAATTAGAAAACAAACTTATTTGTATATATTGCTGCACTACAATTAAATCACTACATTGAAATATAAAGCTCTTAGCATAGTGTATAATGATCATTAAAAAAATAGAAATTGTTACAGCATAATGCCTAACTTCTTTGCAGTATTTTTTCACCTATAGATATCTAAAAGGCCCAAAGCAAAACAGTAACAGTTTTTCAAAACACTGTGATAAAGCTATTTCAATAGCTATTCTGACACAGCACACTTAAAATAATGTTGTTTTTTAAATCTTTCAGGCCTTTGGGTTATTTTACATTCTTTCATTGCAAAGAGGAAAAAAAGCAATGGCTTACCTGTGGAGATGAGGGATTAAAACTGACATTGATTACAGATTCTGTGTGTCTCCCCAGTCTATGTAAAAAAGTGCTTGAACGCATTTCATATATGTAAGCCTAAAAAAAAATGAGTTGATTTTCACTATTGAAAAAATAACCACATTCTAGAAGCTTTGAGTCATAGTATAGGAACACTAAATATATAGCCTACAGAGAAGTCAGAAAATTTTAATCATAGCTAAACAGATATGAAAGTCATGCATATCTTAGAATTAATTTCTATAATTTAGGTTAATTTAGCTAATGCTTAAATTAACAAATTAGAAAAGAAAAAGTGTTTAGAAAGAATAATGCACTATTCCCCCAGTAAATAAATAATAAATAAATAATAAACATTAGGTATACTTCAAGAACCAGGTAAAAAAATTTACTCTTTTAAAATATATTTTAAATTATCTTCTTTGGAATTTAAATCCTTTCTTTTAAGTAGAATCTAATACCTTTCTAAATTAGAGATCTCCAATGTTAAGTAAATTTTTTTCAGTTTTTACACAGGTCCTTGCT
>VZTB01018390.1:394961-444156 GCA_013397245.1 Thryothorus ludovicianus
AGTCTCCAGCTACATGCAAGAATAGCTTATTACCCTGTGGCAGCTATCATCTTCTCTTCCAAGAACTGGAAGGAAAAGTAAAAGTAATTTGCTGAGTAATTTTGACATGTAAGACAATAAAATCTGATTAAAAGAAAAACATTATTGTGTATAAAACCAGCTTCTGTTTAAGGAGCTCTAGCCACAGATGTTTAAACTAGCCAGTGATAGTTTAAAATCTGAGAATAAAAGTTAACTTGGTTGAAGATTGAAAGTACATTTACTTTTAACTTAAAAAGTTTAAAGAAAACCCCAAAAACATCAATGCCAAAGAGAATTGCATTTTAACATAACTAATTCTCATAAGAAGAGGAATAACTCCAGTATAAATACTCCTCTGTTATAGTCTGCCATCATTTTAGTTTTGCTGTATTTTCTGATGTCATCCCAAATGGTTTTCCTATTCTATACTCTCTAGAATATTTTAGCATAGTCTTCTCTACAGAAAAAAGGAAAAGAACAATAACTGAATTATAAATGATACCATAACACCAGCCACAGAACAAAAACAGCTTGAAAATATGAAATCAATGACAAAGGAAGAACAGATTTTCAGCAAACCAAACGTTATGAAAAAGAAAATAAAATAGTCTAGGAAGCACTCAGCAATACCCAAAATGCTTATGTGCATATAATGTTTTAGACTTTAGCCAAAGTCAATCCCCTTTTTTTATATTAGGATGACTTTTGTCTAATAAAAATACTGATTCAGTAGATATTGGTATTTCCTTTCCATTTCTTCCTGAGGGTCAGCCAAAAGTAAAAATAATTTACCTGTACCAATAACTTCTAAAGAAGTTTCCTGGACCCATAACCACATACTTACTTCTATTTCCTTTCACTTGACATTTGAAGAATATTTGGAGTAGTCAGTTTTCAGTAACCCAGAGTGTGACAGTGTATTTAGCACCTTACAAGTATACAAAAGCTTCTGCTTTCTTCCCCAGACTTGTACCAAGAGACAGGGAAGAAGGCTGAAGGCCCTTCCTTGAGTGGAGGAATTTGTATCCAAATGGAAAATTACTTAATTCTACTGCACTGGTAGACAGAGTGAGCTATATAAATTGACACTTTATCTGCAGAGTTTTGCTGTAAATTCTTTCCTCTGTTTTCTCACACTCTAATTTCAAAGGAAACTTGTTCCTGGGTGTTTCCATTGCCCCCTAGTCCAACCCATGGTCAT
Organism: Thryothorus ludovicianus; assembly: GCA_013397245.1. Taxonomy (NCBI): domain Eukaryota; kingdom Metazoa; phylum Chordata; class Aves; order Passeriformes; family Certhiidae; genus Thryothorus; species Thryothorus ludovicianus. The sequence goes on from VZTB01018390.1 coordinate 396,184, forward strand.
AGATATTTGTGTCAAGCTACTAACATGCCTAGAGTCTCCTGATATAGGAAAGAAGGGCAAAAACATCACAAACACTTGAAAAATGACAGAATAAGTCTCCTTGTTATCAGCTTTTGCACAGGAATCAGAAAAGCAACACCAATTTCAAGGAAAACCCTTTGTTGCTGCTGTGACTTTAAGCCGAAGCATGCATTTTGAAAGAGATCACAGGAAAAGAACAAAACTGGCAAACAAATCAAAAGATATTGATATCTAAGATACCTAATTTGGCCTTACACAAAGAGATGTTTTCTTCACATGTTTTGCATGGACTGGCCAATGTCACCGCTTTTCTGTGACTATTTTTCCTAATATTTCAAATGAGCTACAGAAGATAGAATTGTTACAGTCCCTTGATAAATAAATAAACATGTTTCTATAAAAGATTATATCTACAGTTATTAATAAGGCATTATTGACCATTTGCTTCCATCAGTGCCATCAAACTTGATACATAATCCCACAGTACATGATACAAGTGTTTGACTTGCACCCCATCATTCCCTATTTATACTGGGGCACATATTCCACTGAACCATGTATTTTTCCTCAGTTTCAAGCTAAAAAAGCTCCTGAACTACTTACACTAAAGAAAAATAACAATTAACCTGAAGCATACACTGAGCATGGAAAGTTTCAGCCCAAAATGTTCTTACTTATAAGCAACTGAAAACAGAATTACAGTGGAAAGTGTTAGACTACCTTAACTAGAGTATTGGTGCCAAATCCACACATAATAAAACAGATTTCACAAGTATGCTAAGCACTGATTAATGCTTTTCAGTCTCAAGATATCTTATATACTTACCACATGGTAGCATGGAAAGTCTAATCAAGCCTGGCACCAAAATGTTGAGTACATTATATCCTCTCAGAGTCCCTTTCCTTTTTAATAACACTTAGGGAGGCTGTCTTTCTGTTAGTCACAGGAAACTTCCCACTACTGTAAGATCCCAGTTTCCATATGATTTCCTTTGACATAACTAAAAAAATGAGTGGCAGTGAACATTCTTAATGCTCTTTATTATTAAAATAGTTAATATTATACATATCATCTTTAAAGATTCAGGGGATATTTTTCAAATGTATCAGTTTTCTGGCCATTATAGCTAACACATTTGAATTTTCCTCACTAAAAATATTACACAAACCATTCTGACTTCCCTGCCTAAGCCACCTTTCTATGAAGCTTTCAAATTGTAATTTTTGCCAATTCAGTTTCTATTTAATTTGTTAATTTTAAGGTCTCATGTGTGTGATTGCTTATTTTTTTCATATGAAATTTATGCAGCACCTTACACCACTGAATTTAGGTTTCCTTTACTTTTAAAACACACATAGTGTTGTCAGAGTACAGAATTATAAGTTGATTCTTTATAATTTTATTTGAAGAAAAACTACCTCACCTCTCAATATGAAGCAGCATGGTTTCATCCCACCCACTTTGGTTCTTTTCTGACTGCTGCTAAGATTCTCCTCTGTATCAACAGTACCAATAATTGCATTTCCTGGGTTTGTGCTGGTGTTGACTGTTTGACAGAAATACTGAGAGATTCAGATGATGCAAAGGATGTTTAACCAGATTTTTGTACCAGGTACCAATGATACCCAAAATTCAATCACTGTCAAGAACTGAGACCAAGAGGTACACATATAGAAAACACAAGCCCTGTGGTTATAAAACTATATATATGCACTTCTGGCATCTCACTGCTGTATGCATTCCAAAATGAACATTGGGTATTCCTATCTACTGCAGCTTCCTGTTTTGTCTACATTTGAACATGGGGTATGTTTTATAAATTTTTTTTAGCAAAAAGGCTAATTTCTCACACTTTCTCCTATCTCTCAAAAACATTAGCAAAGTTTAATGTTAACACAGTAACAAATTAAGACTCATAAAATTACATTTGAAAAAAAAGTTGTTCAGTAGTAGTTAAATAACAATAAATAACTATAGCCATCAGAAAATCCTCCACCTCTCTCAGCTGCCAACCTGGTTTTGTGGCCGTCAAATATAAACAAATTCTGCAGTTTGTGTTATGCCTGATGGAGAATCTTGTGTCTGAAAATAACTCAGTCTGCAAAAAATATCGGGTCTGGGTTTGCATCCAGCCACTCCTCACAGGTTTGCAAAACTCTTTGGATACGCCCCCAGACCTGCACCATTTTCCAGCATCACTTGCATAATGAGAACTTAGTCTAAAACCAATTTTGCATGAAGGTTAATATTCAGGGACTCACAAGTATTATTAGACTGATATTATGTATAAGAATCAAATTACTTTATCCTGTCTCCTGCTACTCCTTTCAATGATGCTGCCCTCTTGGCTACTGCCTCAAACTTTGGTGCCTTCACAGTTGGAAGACATAATTTAGTCTTGGATTTAGAATGTGTTTCAAAGACAGTGTTGTAAGCAAAATCCTAGATTTTGTTGAAAAGTGTAAAGAAAGGGGAAGACAATGTCACACATCACCCATGTATTTTTTGTTATTCATGCAGCAACCTGCTGTGCTGTGCTGAAATACTTCAGGTTTGTGATATGGGCCAATCTGTGTGAGCTATGAACACAGGCTTTGCGATTTGGCATGGACAGAGAGTTCTATGTTAGAAAATCCAATTTCAGCACTAGGCTAAAAATGTGCCTCTTAGAGTCTTCAGTTCAAAGGGAACTAGAAAGAATGAGTCTGAAAGCAATTAAAGAGACAAATATTTATTTCTTCATTCCCTATTTAATTTCTGGAAACTTGGAATTTATTCAGAGAGTCCTAAGGTCTTCAAAGACAAAATTTAAGTGCCTAATTAGACATAAAGTGAAACAGCTAACTAGGTGGCACAGAAAAGAAAATTAGTTCTTTTTATTATAAAAAAGTAGCATTTCACACTGTCCAGATATTTCTTGTCTTACACAAAGATTGTTTTTGTCAACAAATTTTTAGGTAAACATTTTTGTACAGAGTCCAGAAAAATGGAAATCTAAGCCCAATTAGGGTACATTTGTCTCACATCCTTAATCATATTGATAGTCATAAACCTTAGACTGTCCACTTGTAAAACAGTTAGAAATTACATTATGTGTATTCTGTTAAGAAAAAGTCAACTAAATTCACTTGTTACTTCAGACTTTGATATTAGAAGTGTTAACATTCTATATTTTCTAGTCACAACTAATTCCAGAAAGGAAAATCACAGTTCAAAACCGTGGCACTGGTTACCTGCTTGATCAGACTGTCAGGTCTTGGTAAAGGTTCTCTTAAGGAAGTTGAAGTAATCAGTTAGGAAAACACTTTCAACCCAAATTTACAGTATCTGTAAATCTCACACTAACACACACCAGAGCAGTTCAAATAAAACCAAGTGGCTACTTCAGCCACACAGAAGCTACATCAAGCGCTTATATAAAATAGGTCATACAATCTCAAAGTAGAAAAAAAGGAAAATAGATTTCTCTTCTTTTACAATAACATATTTTGGTTTGCTGTTTCTAGATCCTGTAGGAATGTGATTTTTTTTCTATTAATCAACATAGACAACACATTCCTCTGTCAAATACTTCAGATATTGTGAAATACAAAAGGCAGTTAAGGGCAATATCTCTCAATTATATTCCAATTATGCCTCTTTTGGCTTTAAAATCAATCATATTTGTTAACCACAGGGTGCAAGAATTGCATTTGATTAAGCAAACTCCAAGATGACTAAAGATGCAGTTGCTTCTCAGTGGAAATTTAAATAACCTATTTCCGGAATGCTCTTTTTGAAGATAATGCTTTGTACCCACACTACTGATATTTTATACAGCTTATTCCAGTAGACATTCATTCATATAATCTTCAGAAATAGATGACTTCTTGATACTGTTAAAACTGTCCCAGTCTCACACTAAGCCATCTATCGGGATGTCATTAGTTGAAATATATGAATGGACTATTCAGTTCAATTTTCTGTTTCAAAAGGAAGCACGAAAGTATATCCAGTCTCAACACTTCAAAGGAAAGCCGCCTAAAAAATTCCCCAAAAAACTGCCTTTTGTCCTAACAGTACAGTATAAACAGGAGTCCAGAACTTGACTCAGTTTTCCTAAGGGGACAAGAAGAACAATGAAAGTTCTCTATGGACATAAGACACAAATAATGCAAAATTCCAACCCAGGAGCCACACTAAAGGGTATTGGCTGGCACTGTGTCCACATGCCAACTGGAGCAGGATGCATGCCAGCTCTTCCTTTGGTGACCCACCACGTGCCAAGAATTTGGAGTAATAAGGACAAAATCACAGTCTTTATTTTCTTCTGTCAGCACTAACTCCAAACACATACCTTAATGCAAAAGAGATGACAAAAGGCCTTGTGATTGCACCTATTTTTATGCAATTCAAAAGCAACTTTAATTAGTAACTTCAAATAAACATATTAGCATATCATATATATCACCTGAGATGAATATTAGATGCATTATTTCACAGACAAAGCAAAAAGCCCTTCTTTTATATTGCAAGCTACATTTTGAAATGCTATTTACCAGAAACTTGAAAAACATGTTTTGTCGTGAAAATTTCAAGAACACAGTACCTATTGCCAAATATCCAGCAAACTGCCAATAAAATCTCTAATCTTCACACATTATTTGAGCCAGTATCTCAAAACTAGCCAGAAGACTATATTCCTCTTGTTCTGAATTTGAAGTTGACCAGAAACTCTGTGTCATATTCTACTGATTAACCTAGAAATACCTAAAATAAATTTAAACAGCATTCCTACTCAGCTGTTTTGAAAGCTATTTGCAATGAACCCTACCAGTCCAGTTTCAAAGACCTGTAGTACAAGTTAGCAATCATCCATTTCTTCACAAACCTCAAGGCAAACGTTCTGCCAACAATGCAGGCATTACTGAATTAAAACTAGATGCAAACTTAAAAAGGTAGCAATGTATGTTTGCTAAGGGCTCATTTCTATATAATGTAAATATGATTGACATTGATTCAGAAGAGAACCTGTCTAAGGAGAAAACACACATACAAAGGGTCCGGGAAGTTCTAATTCCAGCTGAATGACTTCTCATTTTTTATTCAGCTGATTGATTCATAAGAAAGCCAAGGTAAAACATTAATCACCTTGTATTTGGGAGCTTAAAGAAATTAATTTATATTTGCTACAGAGTTCCTATTGGTCAGATAAATATACAACACAGAAAGCTGTGCTAGAAGGAACACCATTCTCCTCACCTTTGATGGCACATGACAATTCAGAGTCAAATATTATAGAAACCTATAGAAGCAATCTTTTAACAATTACTTTGAGTGCTAAGATTCAGCTGCTCTGGGATTTTTCAGACAATCATGAATCATATGTAGCTACATGTGAATGAACTATACAAAAGTATCATTGACCCCAGTAATGCACATTAAGATGAATCCTAGAATCCTCTGACAGGACTCTTTTAGGTACAATACAAGTAGTTCCTATAGTTTAGGAGGAGAATAAGCAAAAACTACTTACGTATTTGTCATCTGATCCACTGGCTATAAAGCGTCCACAGGGAGACACCGCAATTCCACACGGATAGCAGCGGCTACTGTGCCCTTCAAAACGACGTTCACACCTGCAGAGAAGTGTCAGTATTACTAACACCAACTAAAAATTACATCTTTTGCTGTCATTTTCATGAAATCCTCCTGGTCTTATGTTTTTCTTAGTCTACAAATTCACTAAGGCAATCCGCAAATTAGGTTTTAAATATATTGGCAGTAGGATTTTGTCAAAACTGAAAGTCATTAAAGAGCATTACTGACTCAAAATAAAATAAACAGACAAAACTGCCCCAGGACAATGACCAAACACATGCTTTGGCCTTGTTTAGTTAATAGAGGTGAAACATGCCCATCAGTTAGCTAAGAGGAAGGTGTTGTGAAAGTCTGCTCCATGAAGATTTATAAGTTTCCCTCAAGTTATTTATATCAAAAGAAGATGCAGTATGTGGAATCATAATATAAATAATTATTACTTGCTTTTCTCACACACAAATCTGAATATATAACCTTTGTTGCCTATTTACATTTCTACTCCATACATTCATTTCTTTTATATGGTAAGTCAAGAAAGACAATATTCAAACAGCATTCCAAAATGAAAAATCTCTCTTTCTCTCCCTCTCTCTGTCCTATAACTGTAAATAACATCTTATCTATCTGTCATAACAGGCTAAAGGAAAGAATGGATTTAAAACTAATGCAAGGAATTAATTTCCTATTTTTCATGTTAATATTGCAAGAAGCATTGTAGAGTAATTTTTAAATAGCTGAGTACACTTGGCCCGTTTAAAAATAATAAAGTTTTTAATGAGATGAAGATTAATATCCACCTAAAATGCACCACAAGGTTGTACAGAACCATGATAGCTTTGCAGTCACCACAAAACTAATATTGAAAAAATTTAGTTTCCTCAATATTAAAAGATATTTTAATACATGTTTCAACATCATTTAGAGCTGTCATTTACACATGTATCCCTCATTTCAGTAGTTTATTTTTATGCCTTTGAGGTATTATTTTAAAACAGACTTGTAATAACCTATATTCTTCTTTTGTCTTTATTATGAATGCTGTCAACTTACCCTTCCTACAAAACAAATTCACATACTTCACCATAATGCAGATGTCATATATTCTTTTTTTCTTTAATGTATGCTAGGTCCAGGAACAAATTTGAAATAGTAAAATCTCCTGCCAACTCCTGTGATATACACTTTTTCCTGGCCAGTGAAATCACAGAAGCTATGTAAATTCCATCGACTGAACCTATGTGCAGAAAGCTCCAAATTTTTATACCACATTGTTCTGTTGTAGACACGCATGTATGTGTAAGAATGCACTAAATGCCAAGCTGGTTTCATTCACCCAGGTGAAACAGACACATTTAAACAAAAACATTACTTTGTGACTGATCTAATTGCTATCATTTATTGAAACATAAAAGAGACACTTGTGAATGCATGAAAATATATCATAATATTGTGCCTAACTCTAAACTTCACTGTATTCGGTAAAACAAAACTACTGATATTAACAGATGTTTTGAGCATATAGTAACCAGACACTTCACCTCAGACAAGTTCTATCCTAAAACTGCTAAAATAACCCAACTGAAGAGAACACTACAGTTCAATAGAAGCAACTTATGAAGACAGCCAATTACTAAGATGTAAAAACATTTTTCAACTTCAGTTTTTTCACATGACTATTCAGAGACTTTCAGTAAACAATGGCCACATTTGGTCTATTAAATAACCTGCCTCTGTTCAAGCTTCCTATTGACAGCAAAGGAGAATACTAGCTACCTCAGCCTCCTCAGTATTTTCCTCCTCAGTTCAGCTTCCATACAACATTATTCATTGTGTAGAGTAAATGAGTAAATTCATTGTGTTCTTCTATAACTCAGTCTTGAATCCCAGTAGCACTGTTTGTAAATTTCAGGGAGGATTTTTTTTTTTCCAAGAGCCTTTTCATAAAGAATTTGAGGAAAAAAAATCTTTTTAATCCTATACTTGTAAGACACATCACCATCATGTGAAAGAAATTTCTTCATAAGAAAAATAAACAAAATGAATAACCACTGTCTCTCTCAAAGGTGTCTTCAGGTTCACCATTCTTCCTCGAGTAGGGCACTGGACATCAGAACTACTTCTAAATGTTTAAGACCTCATTGTCAGGGCCTGTAAAAGATAATTTCTTCAATAGGGTCTTCTTCACAGAAGAGCATCCTAATAAAATACTGCAAAAAATTTCCTTTCAAAAGAAACTCCTCTGTATTTGTGACCAATAACTCGAATATTTCACCTATAAATAGATATATAGGAACTAACAGTATTCCAAGGTTTTCACTGACCTTTTCTCTGCTATACCACAGCACTATAAAGCAATGGCTCAGTCATAGGACAGTGCCCTTTTCCTTGTGCTAGTGCAGCCAAAGTAATAATCAATATCCTGGATTCCATTTTCTTAATTGTTTTCTTGTTCAGGTTTTCCATTATATCAGGATATATGTTCCATTACAAGCTCAACTGCTTCCCCAACCTCTCAAAATCCTACTTTAGAAACTTGGTTCTAATTAAACTTTCCACAGAATTAAGCAGAAATTTTGTTACTCAATCTATTAACTCCAGATACTTACAGCAATAGCAAAAAAAGTGGACAAAAAAAAAATAGCATTATTAGATTGCTATTATGTGTATGATTTTAGCTTATTTTAGGGATTGTCTTCTTTCAGGCTTTTTTTTTTTCATTCTACTTTTTTAAAGTAGCAACAGGTGGTGATCCAAATTATTTTGGATATTGCAGGCTTTATGTGGCCAGCTGGCATGCTCTCCAGACTCCTAAGAACGCTTCTCTGGTCAGAGCTTTTCAGGGGTTACCATGACAAACATCTGGTAATTGCATGGGACAGCAAACAGCCAAGTTTTCCCTATGTTCTCCATTGTACATCTTTTAGTCTACATTCCAAAATATGTGTCTGTTTATGTTGCAAAAAGACTTGAACAATATTAGAAAAAAATACTATTTTTTTCTATCTTTGGAAAAGAAAGATACTGGAATGTGTGTCTCTATAAATAAGAGAATTCTCTCACAAAGAAGTCTATTTCATTCTACTTATTGTATTAAAAAAAATTGCAAGCAAAAGTTTGTTGTTTCTTTTTTTTTTTTTTTTTTTAACCATTTTCATTTGTATTGTTACTTTGTGCCAGTGCTCTGGTTTTTGTTCACAGACTCTTCAGTACTAGCAGATCTACTGAGGTTCTGCAAAAAGCGAGTATAATTTGACAGTAATAGCAGCTACCTTAGAGGTACTGTGCATACAAGTTTCATTTCATTGAAACACCAAACCCTTCACATAGGAGCTCCCAGTGTTTTCACCATGCACCCAGCAGTGACCACATCTCCCCATGTGCTCCCCATCCTCTATGCTTTCATGGTCCTCCAGTCACAAACTTCGAGGAACTCCAGACACTCTTTTAGCCCTCAGAATCTGGATAACAATACTCAAAAGCTCCAAAGGAAAAAAAAACCAAAAAAACATGGGATCCTTATGTTCAGAAGAAACCAAGAAGTTATCAAATTCTGAGTATGTATATATTTGTATCTTGCTTAGGATGATGTCAAGCAGCTAGTTCGCAGTGAAGATGGAAAATGAAAAGCATCTCAAAATTCAAACTGCATGTCTGACCCTAAAGTCTCAAAGTGCAACTGTGAGGAAATGTATGAGAGGGGCTCCCCATGGCTGCAGGAATTCTGCTAAAATACCTTGCCAGAGGAGCTTATGATCTAGTTGCACAGCATCAGAACACTATTTGGAGATTTTGCCTTAATGTCTAATACTATCTTCATACAGAGGCTGAAATAAGGTGAAAGGGATTTTCTCCGGGATCATACATCAAAGCATTGTCGTGCAGCTGAGTATTCTGCTGAAGCAAATCAGTATGTGCAAGTAGTTCAATATTCCTCAGGTCTTCGCTGTGGTCCAATAAGCACCTACTGCCTTTTTCATTTTTTTCAGGAGATGAAAAATGGCTATTTCAGCAGCAAACAACATAGTTCAACAGCTGAACTTCCATTTCTTGGGTAATCAGAGCACGAGTCAGAGGCAGGCAGCTCTTGCCACTATAGGTGTTAGTGTGTTGGGTGTTGGGAGCTCTTCCTAACACCTTGTCCCTGCCAGTCTTATTACCTGCAACAGTAATATAGCACCTAGCACATCCACCTCCTCACACTACCACAGCAGCATCCCAGACTTCCAAATTGGGCTGTACTAGCTCTTCCCCGCTCTCTCCATTTCTGAGTAATAAGCACAGCACATCTGACAGCATAGCACAACTGTCCCTTTCCTGCCTTCTAAATTAATTTTCAATTTCAGCTGTTATTGTACATCTTGCTCTCTCGATCAATATCACATCGGCTCCCCCAGCAAGTTTCCCTACCTCTTCTGTGGCAAGTAAAGAAAAGGTGCTATTTTCATAGACTCACAAAGTAACATCATGGTTGAGGCTGTTAGGCAGCTTCAGAGATCATCTCATCCAACCTCACTGCTCACATAGAGCCAGTGTGGCTTCACCAATGCTAAACAGAGGGAGGTATCACCTCCCACAGCCTGCTGGCAACTCTTCCTGATACAGTCCAGGACATCATAAGCCTTCTTTGCCTCAAGGGCACAGTTCTGGCTTATGTTCATCTTGGTGTCCTTTCCTGCAAATCTGTTTTCCACCTAGTTGCCCCTCTCAGCATGTATTGGTGCCTGGGAGTTGCCTTTTAAGAGGGCTTTGCACTTCCCCTTGCTGAACTTCATAAGGCTTCTGTTGGCTGCTTTTTACAGACTTGTACAGCCTGAAGCAAGGAGCAGAGAATGCATGGGTGAGATTCCAAAGCTGGTCAGGGCAATTAAGTCCCAGTGGTGCAGTGAGGGTCCTCACAGTGCAGCCTGCAACTTGAGTAAAGATGCATCTGAAAATCTGAGGTCAAGCCAGGTCACACTGACACAAAGAAGGATAAAGCTTTATTGCATTATTGCTTTAGCCATCATTTACTGATGAGCAAGGAAGTTCCACATCAGTGCCTAAAAGCTTTACAGAGGATCTGAAATCTGCCTCGGGGAAGAAAATTTCACACCACTTCACATTCTAAAACCTCTCTTGAGGAAATGGACTACTTGGGAACAACCAGGCAGGAGAAGCTGCAGAAAACTAGATATACTATTTTTCTCATTATCAGCCAGTCATGAAGATATCTTTATTCATGTAACTTTGCTCACAAATGTGAGCTGATACTACTAAGTGTTTAGTCAATATTCTGAACACATTTAACTAAGAAGAGTGCAATACTATGAATTTATAGTTTCATCTTAACAGAATAAATGAAAGAAATTTCCTTTCGTCTGGACATTTAAAGCACAGAATTATCTAATCTACAAGTGGGAGGAAGTGAGAAATTGAAAGGATTCATACTGGTAAAGCAGAATGAAAAACTGTCATATGAAATTTAAGTGATATATGAACATATTAAAGCAACTGGTATTTAGTCTAGTCTGATACTTCCTGTTGTTATGAGTTTACTGTGTAAGGGAATGGAATGTTCATTAATTCCTAAGTTTCTACATTCTTTCTATGCATTGGTTTTACAGCACTGGGATGCCAAAGTCCATCTCGCTGCCCTATATGTTCAAAAGCACAGCCAGTAAACACAGGCAGGACTGGCAGACAAGGAGGCTTAGTGTATTGGGATTTTCTGATATATCAGGCCTGTGGTCCAAAGGACTCAGCAACTTGTGTCATTCCAATCCAGACTTTTCTGAGATATTAAGTTTAATTGGTGGAGACAACAGGTACAGCTGAGTATAAACCAATGCTAGATTCCTGACTTCAGAAAGAGTAATAAGTCTCCAAAATACATTCAAAACACAGCCATATGGGAAAGAATGATAAAATTTCTTGTATCTTATAGATGAATGAGTCTACAAGGTTTCACAGAGAACACTTCAACTCCTTCAAAAATGTAAGAATTTATTAACTTTTTGAACCTCCTAATCATTAAATGCTTTTTTGAGTCTTTTCTGGTAATCTTGAACCTGGTGACTAAAATGGTTTTTTCATTCAGATTTCCATAGCGTCTCAGCCTAACTCTTGTGTTCACTGCTTTCACCTTGGACTCAAGAGAAAGTAAATCTCCATGTAATAATTCTTCTATACAACATAGACATAAATTGCTCTTCAAAATGTCTTGGAAGTTGGTCGAAGCTCATTATCTTACTCTAAGGCATGTGAATACTTTAAGGTCTCATAGTTCATTATCCTAATCTGGAAGAAGAGTAGCCATTGTTTTCTTCTTCCAAGAAAAACTGTTTTCCTTGTCTCTTTCTTTATTCCTAAGTCTGTTTGATAGATCGTCTGGATAATTTCTTAGTTTTAGTTATAAATGAGGAGAATGCAGGAGAAGTAAAAAAATATTCAAAATCCTCAGATGAAACTTTAAAAATCCATGCATTTCAAAGCAAATGGAGCAGGAGTCCGAGTAAATCCAAAAGCCACTAGCAATGTCCAAGATTCCCTCATTTATTGGCAAGATGACCTGGCTGTGTGAGCTTGGCTGAAAACTTCACAAAGTTAAAATGTCTTCTCTTGTACCACCTTCAGAGGAACCCATGAGACTTTTTGGCACTCTCTGAAAGAATCTTGGAATGTCTCCAGATCATCAACAGTGAAAGAGATGGACAAATTTACAGCTTCATCCAGAAAAGATGATGAAAATTTAAGTTGCAATATAATTTCACTGAATTCAAGAGCATAAAAAAGTTAAATGAATTTTCACTGAGAAAAAACTGTAGTTTGATAACACAGGTTGGATAGCAAAATTCTTGTAGAACTCAGAGCAAAAATACCAATATATTCAAAACTTTTAAAGCTGTAGGCCATGTTAACATTTTTAAATATTTATTGTATGCAGATCAAAAAAGAACCTGAGCATCCTGCTATGATTCCACAGTCAATTGTGAGAAAAGGAATGCATGTCATATGAAAAGGAACCATCATCAAAGAAACTGAATAAAAAACCCCCAGAGTCCAGGGAAATTGTGCAGGTATTCTGCAAATTATTTCCCATGCTTTCAACAGTAACTTTGAAGAGCACTGTGCTGAAGGAATTTTTCCCCCTTATTTAATCAAAATTTTTTACTTTATGGAATTTTTTAATAAAGTAACTATGGATAGATTCTCAAGGGCAACAAACAGATTAAAGAAAAGCAAAGCAATTTTCACTGTGGACTTCTAGGGAGAATATTTAGAACAAAATCAACAAACAATAAAGTGGAGAACTTGTTAGCGTTACTATCCACAACACTGCAAACAATATAAATGAGAAGGTGGACTTACCTTTGCTATATTTCAAGAATACTGGACAAAGATTTCACTAAACAAACCCTATTCTGGCAAACCCAAAGCAAAATCAAAGACAAGTTGTTTCAGAGGGACTGAAAACAGTTGTTGATGCACCAACTTTACAAATCAACAACTTTAAGAGATTAAAGGTACTGGCCCACCATAAGGTTGTTTAGGAACTAATCTCTCCTGTAAGTACTCAACAGTGCAAGGGATGGACTGGATTTGATTGGACAAAACCTATGAACAAAAAAAAAATAAGCAAAAGTATTCAGTCTATGTAACTATAGTAGACCTAACACTTCAGCAGAGACTTGTTCCAAGTTCAAACAGAGCTTTCCAAATTTAGACATTTTAAATTTATTTATGTGAAAAACACCTGGTGAACACATAGGAAAAATTGAACAGTTTTACTCCTTTTGAGAGCTCAGGAACATATTTTAAAATATAGAAGACTCAGTCTCTGGTCTGAGCAATGGCAGAAAAGTTCACTTTAAAAAATGTGGGGGTTTTTCTTTTTTTGCTTGAAAACTGCTAGTAAGTGGAAGACAATTATTTATTTTTTCTATTTCTTCTCCAGAAGAGTTAATACTACTGATCACTGCGTAATGTGTAACAAACACACACATATACCATAGTAACTTGCAAGCACCCTTAAAATATCTGTAATTAAGGGCTTGAACTACTTTTTTGAAGCTTGGCTAATAGAACACAGTGGACACTAGAATACACTGACCGAGCCAAATTAAATATACAGCAAGAACATACATAAATTAGTTCCTTCTTCTTGAGACATATTCATTTAATTCATTGCCCAGATTTTACAATTTAACTATTTTACCATTCACTGACTTTACTTATATTGGTATTTAGAAACAAAGAGACAGATAAGTGATCTGTGAAAAGCTTTCTACTATTTCATTACTCTTCAACAACATAGTTTGAGCAGCTTATTAGAAAAACATAAGAAGGTAACATATTCCAACCCCAGCAGTCTCTAGTTTCATTACTTTCTGGCATTGAGTGAAGGTAATATAGCAATGATTTTGGAAAGAACACATATGCCCCCTATAGATTTAATGTATTCTTACCACAGAAAGATGGAAATAAATGAAAGGCTCATTAAGAAATTCCCAAATAGAAAATTCAGTACTAGAAAAATTATATGACATTTTTCCATAGATATGTTTACACACACAGAAAGCATCAACTTTATTGGTGGAAATTATTATTTAAACATTAAACATCCTCCTGCCCAAACCCCTTTTCTTTCAAACAAAATTCTTCTGGCCTGCACAATGAAGCTTGCCCCATGTATTACTTTTCCTGAGTAATGTTCCCTCCTTGATGTTCTATTCCTTTGTCCAGAGGCTTTCCCAACACTGAAAGGTGTTTAGAAACAGTGCAGCATTTAATTTTGAGTTTATGGTAATGTATCATATAAATTTTTACCACTACATACATGGCTTATAAAAATGTTCTTGAAATTGGCTCATATTTTAAAGGGTAGATCATAGATTTTACTTCTTTTAGCAGTAATGGTATGTTGTTTTGGAAATACCATTACTATTCAGTTCAGTGCACTATTTTATATATAGTATTAGATCTACAAACATGGGTAAACATAGGTGATAAATGTTGAATATTTTATGGCTTCCACATAACTAACTATAATTAAGAGATGAGCACTTTGGTCTCCAAAAACTAGTAATCTTCAATTAGCCTATAGTTCAGATTCCACATCTAAATTTCTGCTGGTATAGGAAAGCAAGTATGACAATTCTGAATAAAGATAAAGCATGGCTTTTTATTCCAAGACACCTAATTCATTCTTACCTCAGTGTCCTTAAATCCCACAGTTTGATGCCATCACCTGCAGCTGTGGTCAGGAAAAGGTTGTAAGTTTCAGGTTGCTGAGTGCTGAAGGACGATCCCTGTAAAACAATAAATCAGTTTCAGGTAATTATTCTCACGGCATTAATTATTTATAGAATCACAGAATATCTTGAGATGGAAGAGATCCACAGGAATCATCAAGTCCAACTCTCTGCTCCTTGCAGAATTATGCCATATGATTACGAGCTTTGTCCAGATGAACCCTAAGCTCTGACAAGCTTGGTGCTGGGACCACTTCCCTGGGGAATCTGGTCCAGTGACAAACCACTCTCTCAGAGTTTAATCCACTTAAGTAATAAACAGTAAATATTCGTTAAGTTATGTGAAAAAGAGCTTGTCTGCACACGCACAAAGAAGCAAAGAGGGAAGAGTGCTTTGTGAAGGAAGTCTCATTACCCAGTTAGAGAAACTGAGCATAGCCTCGACTCCTCTCAGTGCTCTCCCAGGACAGCCAGGAGCCCTTTGGTCCAGGGGTGACACCCCCCAGGATGGTCAGTGAGATAGGCTATCAGGGGCATGTCACAGACTGATGGGGACTACTAAAATAAGGGTATGGGATCCATCATGTGAAGCAGAGGAAGATATTTTGCAGTTGCACAAGACATTACAGGATGTTCAGGGAAGAAAATAAAGGCAGTGAAAGGGAGGGAGCAAAGTTTAGTTCAACAAGACATAGTTAGCCCTGGGCTAAGTGTCCAATTTCTATTAACTTCAATAGCAATTGCATTCATTCTTCACAAGACTAATTTTGGCTTCAAAGTTTTAAAAAATTAAATCCACATTAAAACCTCTGGTATTTTTACATCCACATTGGCAAATCACAGCCTTTTTACTGGCTAAAAACTTCTTTCTCCAGAGAACCAAACTGAAACAGGTAAAACACTTTCTTTCCTTTCCTTACCATTCACTTTCCTGATTTGGCTGAATACATCACAGAAATCTCAAGGTAATTTCCTGCAATCAGTATTTGACTGCCAGGAATCTTCAATTCGTTATGAAAGCTGGTGCATAACTTGCTCTAAGAGATGAATTAAAATGTACAGTGCAAGACATTTCCCAACAAAGTCTACACATTCTCACATTAGCCCTGTATAACTATAAAAATAAGAGTAATACAAAAGTCAAAGACAGTAGTAGTCCAAAGGACAGTATTCATTAAAACTTACAAGGTACCCTTTTTTGAGTTTTTTAAAATATTTTCTCGCCATCCCTTGTTTCAGTCAGTACTGGTACAGAGTCCAAAATAAAAAAGTTCTACAGACACATACCCATTTACTTTGTGCATCACTCCTTTACTATAGAATACACAGAATACAGTAAAAAACTAAAGGCAAGAAGTTCAATCTATTTGTACTTTCTCTGCCCTGAAATTCTGTCAGCAATATACTTTACTAATACATATACTTGTGTCTTCAAACTACATTTGCTACTGATTATTTATATAGAAGACAATAAAATATATACTAGTTGAGATTATAAGCAAGCTGAATTTAATTTATCACTTTGTGTTTTTATAGCCCATCAATTAATGATAATCTATTATTTATGCAAAAAGTAGCATATTCCCACAAACTCTTGAATGAAACTGTTCTTTCATTCTGATAGACAAATCCCTTTCTTCTGCCCCATCAGCCTCCTCATCCACCACTGTAATCCCTTCTCAGCTTCTCTCTAGATTAACTATATTGCAGCCTTCACATAAATTTGGCCTCAAGGAAGGTATGGTTCTACAGAATCTCTCTTTCCTTCAGTAATTCTGTATGAGCACCATTTATTGTCACCCAAGGAGTGCAGCTGGATTATGCTAAAGGCATACATCAACAGACATATCAGAAAGGACTCCATATCTTCTGGTGATTATACTTTCAACAACATTGTAACTATGGTTAGGAAAAAGTTAACTGACTGAAACTTCAGAGTTACTCACTACATTTTTCAGCCTTCACATCAAGTAGACTTCCTAACTAATGGACCAAAGAATTTTGAAACAAAAGGGTCTGAACAGAAAACTGAAACTTTTGCTGTTTCTGTGAAAATGAGTGTGCTCTATAACTGTGCTAGCAGAAGATAATACGATCCAAATATTTGTGGCTCACAATGACAGATTTCTGTTCAAAAAATATGTTTTGCAGCATTACAAACATATTATTAACACTAAAGCTCTGAATCTTTGTGGTCTGATCTCAAGTTGCCATCTATTTCAGGATCTCAGATGTTCCTAAGTTCTAAGACAGGAAGATGATTTTGATATTTCAATGAATGCATTTTACTATGTCTCTTAAATTTAGTATAAAAAGCAATGGACTGTTATAATAAGTTAAATCAACACTGCAGGCTGAGATAACTTTCTTATACTGGCAATTGCAAATAGCTTCTAGAACAGATTAAAAGAACAATTTAAAATCAAAGTCATTACATGGCAAATTATATATACTTGCTTGCAGCTGTTTCTGTCTAAACTCAAAAATAAGAGAACATCATGCTAATCGTCTAGATTTCTAGGATATCCTATGTATTTTATAATTTGTGAACAGGTTTCTCCCACATTTAATTGGAACATAATTTCCCTATTGTCTCCCAAGATCCTCAAAATACATTTTCTTTTTTATTCATTTAAAGAGAAAATTTTATGATTATGCCCACTTACTATTGTCCAGGTGGAATCAAAAAACAGTCTTGGAACATTAGAAAATGCACTTCAAGAATATTTATATAGTGCGATCACAAATGAGTATTTAGTTCACACAATGAGATGAGGAATAGTCCAAAAGAAAGCCTTCATAAATTTTGGGGTGTAGGCACTGGATCTTCAGTGTGAGCTGTTTCTCACCACAGATTTGTTTCCCTTGAATCACATCTCATAAATAGAGCATCTTAGATTACAGTGTTTCATCCTTTAAACAGGATGCAATTAGCACACAGAATTCTGCACATTTTTATAAGTCTATAGTAGATTTTAGCATATCATCTTAAAGAAAATGCAGAGTTATATTTGCTCTAGTAACTTTAAACTATCCAATGTAAAAAAATATTTGATGTGTAATTTTCCTATTGACTTATTTAAAGTATTAGTTTTATATAACTGAAAAAAAAGAGAGAATCTTGATGTATAATTGTCCTCCAAAATGGTCAGTTTTCTTTGCTATACCACATACATCTAGGTTTTTGTCCCGAGTGAGTACTTGACCACAGCTTAAAAGTTTTTCTTGATTGAATAACCTGAAGGCACTAAGCTGACCCAGCAAAAAGAAAAGCCAGAACTTTAAGCCTATATGTGTTACAAACAGTACTGAAATAGCTAGCACAATTTTAAGTGTTTTAACAGATCACATCTATAAGGAAAACCCACAGAGTTCTACAACAGTAATAACAAGGAACTGTTTTAAACCCACAGAAGCAATGACTTTCCAACTAGGAATGAAGCACCATGTTCAATCAGACCAAACACACTAGGCATTCCAGAACATATGATACCATAAAAACTACAAACAGTCAAATCAGTCTTCAAGGAAAAAATCAAGAGCAAGGATGAGAGGTTTTAAATCATCTATTCTATTGTAGTACTGAGAATTTTTTTTTGTTTGCTGTTTCCAAAGTTTCAGAACAAATCACACAGGATCAGATTGAGCTTCAGAAGAAAACACTTAAATAAGGAAAAATTCCTGTTGAACTACAGTATTACAGTCTAGCACAAGGCAAAAGATAATAAACACATCTCTAATAGCAAGATCATTTAATCAGTCCCACTGCTCCCTCCTTTACACTAGAGAACAAATGAAATCTGTATGGCCCTATCACACAGACTCATGTTCTTGCCCATCCTCCCCAACATATAACAACTTATCCATTACCATCAATTCTACTTTTAGCCTCTGATTTCTCTGTTGATGATGTTGTAGTGGTACTACAAATAGAATTCAATAAAGTGTATACCTTATTTTGGCAGATCTGATGGACTGATCTAACATGAGCTTCCTTTATTATTGCTGTGCTGCAGCCTGCATTGAGGTCAAAAACTTCCAATGCTCGGTTGCTGCCAGCTGTAAGTACAATATCTGTACAGTTCTCTGTGTTAAAGTTAAATTTCTATAAAGGAACAAAAGCATATGAACAGATAAAAATACAGATAAATAAATATATGTATAAACTCTGCTGTATTTATTGCTCTATGAGCAACACCAAAAATCTTACAGCACTAAAAATTCATGCCTAAGGACGAAGTTCAACATCCTTAAAAATTGTAAGGTTTTTACTCTAATAGAAAAGGAGTAGCAAATTATCAAATGCTACTTACTTCAGCTAATGTCCATGTCACTAAGTCCAAAGAACTACAAAGAAAATAACAAAGACAAAGGATACAAGAATAAAACTCATTTACTGCTGAAAGGCTGGTAATCTCCATTGTTGAAGTCATGGGAAATTTCTGTACCAATTTGCAAACGCTCCTCTGTTTGTATCTGCAAAGAATATCAAATGAATGCTAGTGTTAATGAAATAAGTTATGACTTGTAGTCTCCAGTAGACTCCCGCTGAAACCATAAAATACTTTCTTTCATTATTAAAAATTAGAGTGATACATCTTTTGCCTTACTGTTGAATTCTATTAAAAAAAACTTGATAACCAAACTCATTTGGATGAAAAAAGCCATGATAATCATATACAGAAGACTGATCTTCCATCAACATGAAACTTTAAAATAATCCTGTATGTATAGTTAAAATGTTGAAGAGATAAAAGACTGTAAAGTACCTAAGTTCAGAAAGCAGATATGCCACTGGTTTCAGAGCACATTTAATGTGCTTATGATAGGGAAGTCAGGAAGAAAATGAAGAGAAAACAGTAAGGAAAGAATTAAAACATTGAGGAAAGAAAAATTTTTACTTAGATGGGAGGAGAATAAGAGGCTGATCACAAACTACCAAAGAAATTTTGCTTCTCAACATACACAAAACTCTTTAAGGTCTTGTGGGTTACCTGCCAGCTCCATGAAGAGATGGCAAGCATGCCAAAACCCTAAAATGGCTTCAGACTTTTTTATATTAAACAACACAAAACTGTGTTATTGTTTAATATAATTAGAACTTTCTGTTTACTGAAATATATCTGCATAGGCAACAAGGATCTGTTCTTACAGTAAACAGAAAACATAACTCCATGGATATGGATATGGATATGTGGGGCGGGAAGAGTGTAATTTTCATAGAAGTCACCTAAGGAATAGAGTTAATAACAACTGTACTAGGTCTGGTTGGGGTGCAGTTAATTTTCTTCATAGTGGCTTGTATGGGTCTGTGTTTCTGACTTGAAATCAAAACAGCATTGATAACACACCACGGTTTTAGCCATTGCTGGACACTGTCTGCACAGTGTTAAAATAATTCCCTTGTAACAGTTAATATTATACTTGCATTTTAGCACGTCTGTCTAATGAAAGTGCAAAAGCCCATGCATGACATACTG
The DNA here is from genome assembly GCA_013397245.1 of Thryothorus ludovicianus. Lineage (NCBI taxonomy): Eukaryota > Metazoa > Chordata > Aves > Passeriformes > Certhiidae > Thryothorus > Thryothorus ludovicianus. The sequence goes on from VZTB01018390.1 coordinate 416,496, forward strand.
TAGGAATCATTACCATTTCTTTCCAACAATGCTAAAAGTTTTCAAAACTGAGGTCATTTGACAAAAGCAATATGGTTGTCAGCCAGATCTGTTCGAAAGTAAAATGCTTAATTACTTGGTTTTTCTCCTTTTGTTGTTATTCTTTAACAATTGTCTACTGATCTTTTCAGATGGTCATCAGAACTACTTTAGGAGTGATGGTGAAGCAGAAGATAACATACAGTGTTTAGCAATTTAATCCAAGAACTTTTTTGTAGTTTCCACAAGTACTTTATTCAAATAAACTAAAGCAAAAACTGCATTAGACTTCAATAGCAAATTATTTATCTCTATTTTTGGGTAAACCTTCCCAAGCTGACTTTAAATAAGCTGACTGATATAATAGGTACAATCTAATGAAGGCAGTATGAAGTTTCCTCTGGTCCAATTCACCTGGCTGAAAGAGGCTGATTAAAACAGTTAAGTTGCTCCCAAATGCAAGAACAATTGTTTGAATTTGCTGAAGTACCTTGCTTCTACACTGCAGACTGCTACACAGATAAATACCTCACAAGGCATGGCCCAGGTAGAATTTCACATAGAAAGCAAATCCACCAACAGTAAACTGAGATTCAGCAAATACAAGTTATGAGAAAACGGAACCAAAGTATCAGAGGGGGAAAAATAGAAGAGTATCCATTATTTTTTAAAAAGAGGAATTTTAGTATCCTTTAGAATTTTTTTTTTTGACCCAACGCATTTGCTACATGTCTTATACATGCTCAATTCAAAGTGCAACTCATTTAAAATTCAGACAGGTAATGTGGGCACACTGAGCTGGATACTGTACATTCATTCTTGTCTCTTAGAAATTGAAGTTTATGTAGCAATTTGGCTTACATTTTCATTGGTTTACTAATATCTCCATAAACTAAGAATTAATGAGTAAAACAAACTAGGTAAGCAGATCATGGAAGAAAACTATTACATAATTCTGTCTGACTATTTAATATTTCAGTGAAGTTCCACATACCAGATTCATGCCTCAATCCAGGAAAGTACTTCAATTCATAAACATATTTAAGTTTGTGCTCAGTATGTTTTTCTGTACAGCAGCAAAACTACCAAGGAAATAGAGGAAGGAAAGAGGCCAATTTTTCCCATCTAAGGATGAGCCCAATACTGTCTAATATCACCAACAGAGAGGAGATACCATTCACAATATCAACCAAGACTTCAGTGTTGTAGTCCTAATTCTACTTGTTCTTCCACTCAAAACAAAGATATTTTCCAAGTAACTTTTACCATTTGTTCAGTTTTTTTATCTACTGTAATATTTTTACCCCCTCAGCTGATGTCACCATATACAAAATCCTAGATCAAACTGCATGAGTACTTTGGTTTATTAATGAGAAATGAACTCACCGTTTTAGGTCATCCTTGGTTGTGTCTAGATGGAAACTTAATAAATGAAATTCAGCTCCACAACCCAGCAATATAAATGTATCTATAAAATAAAACTGTGCAAAGCGTACAGCCTTATGGAACTTCTCTTTGCCCTGAAACATAAAGGAATTTGTTAAGAATGGATTCAAACATAAATATTTTTTGTCTGAGATTCCTGGTGTTAAGGCAGAGCCTCACTGTCATCCTGATCATAGGCCAGGAGGTTAAACTATTACATAGTGGCCTTCTTATTTTTGACTATTACTCTCAAAAAAAAGACTCCATTATGCTTACATTAGCTAGCAGTCTATCTGTAGCAAATTGAATCTAATACAATCTAGCTTCATACTTTGAATTTCTTTTCTAGTTGAAGAGTAGACTAAAGTCAAGCAGAGCTGAGACAATGAAAATGCAACATACACAGCAGACAATGAAACCAAAACTTCAAGATGTGCCCACTAGGTTTTATTAACAAGGCTGATTTTCTTGTTTTTCTAAATTATCATGAGAAAAACCTAATTTGGAGTCAATGGAGATCACCCAGATCATGATATCAGTGGGAGTCACCAATCTAGCTCTAGAAATCGGTTCTTTCTACAAAGCTTTTAAAACAGAAGTAAATGAAAGTGCCAAACAGTGTTCTGTGTGTCCAAACCAATAGAAGTTTCCAATTACCAGAATTAGGGCAGGTTCCTTATTGCAGACTGACCAGACCCTTAAAGTTCTGTCTTCTGATGCAGAAACTAACCACTTCCTGTCGTGACTCCAGCCAACAGAGTAAACTGCACCATCATGGCCTAACGAAAATAATAATGGAAATATCGTAAAGCTCATTTCTTGCATTAATAAACTTGTCTGGAGTTACTTTTATTGTTTTAATATAATTATTCATAGCATTAAAATACATTTTAAGCATAGGTTTTAAATGGTTGGATTAAAACTGGTAACAGGAAACCAGCTATTGAAATTTTCTTCCACCAAAAAGCACAGGAAAATATCTCTCATTAATAAACAGACAAAGATAATTCAATTCAAATTTTTCCAAGTAATTAGAAGAGCACTTTCAAGAAATATCCTTAAAATTAAATTTAAGCAAAGATTCAGTATTGAAAAAAGAATCTGAGTATTATATTATAATAAAAATTTATATTAAACATAGCCTGGAAACCCCTTAAGACATTAAAAATAATTGAAATACTTAATTTTATTTATTAACCTTTTATTACTGAGCTAGCTATTTTTGTCAAAATAAAATGAGCATGCCACTTCAATAGCTTGTTAAAAACAAGGTTGTAAATTTACAAAGAAAGAATTTTAAAAGCCAGAAACAACATTCAAAAGTTAAAATTATTAATTTGATCTAACCTGTTGAAGTTGAAAAAAAAAAGATAAAAAAAAAACATTCCTATCAAATTTTACAGACTTTGATGCATGTTACTGAAATTTTTCAGATGAAGTCTGATGAATTTCATCTAGCCTTAAAACATTCAAAGTTCTTATGCTGCCCTCTTGTGCACATTTTATCGTTAGTCAACAGAAACTTTCTATAAAAAATAGTTTGCTTTAAATTTCCGGAAGGCTATTAAATATATCACAGCAATTGAGGTATTTGATTTTGTAGACATATATCTACAAAAAGTCTTATAAATGAGATATTTAAATTCCCAGTTACCAAACAGCTGTAGAATTTTCACCAGAAAACTGCATAGGTATTGCACAAATACACACCTAAGTATTATTCTTATTTTGTTCACAATGTAAAGCTTTATTTAAAGGCTTTGATTTTTTAAAAATATTTGGAGGCCTTGAATAATCTGCTTTAAAGAAAAAAAAAACAAAACACAAAACAAATCAAACAAAAAAAAAAAAGAAAAGACAAGAAAGAAAAAAAAAAGAAACAGACTATGAAAAACAGTTTTCCAAAGTGTAAGGAACCTGAGAAACTTTAGGAAAATCTGAGGTTTGGAAAATTGGAAGAGCCACACAAAAAGCTTAAGAATCTCTGCTCTCCAGGCCCCTCAGTCCCAATGCACAGTGGAGGAGATGCCAGCTGGCTTGAAAGAGCCCAGTAAAATTCAAAACAGGCATTACTCAGGGTTCCCCAGTCCTGGAGCACATTGCTGCTGGTTTTGTGAAAAGGCTTCTTCAGAAAGGCCATGCTGGCTGTAACTCTTTACAGCTGTTCAACATTACCTGCACTTCACTACAGGACACAGACACCTGAAGAGTCACCACTGAAGAAGAATGCAGAACTACTTAAAACTGTAACTGGGCCCTTCAGGGAACTCTAAATTAGGCCAACAGCAAAACTGTTGTTATACTGTTCCTCTGATGCTGCCTTAGAAAGCCATGACTTTTGACAAGCAGCAATGTTCAGATACTAATGCTGCCTTAAAACTGATTTTTTTTAGCAGAATAGATACAATTTCCATTTCATGAAAAAAAGAAAATTTTATATTGCCATTGGTTGCAGCTCTAAGTAAGAATAATGCATCATGGTTTTTCATGAAAACACATATGACATTTCTAAAACAAGAGCATCAGAAGTAGAAAGTAAGCATGTGACTGCATGATAATCTGAACAGCACAGAAAAAAAATGTGAAGGAAACAAGCAATGGTAACCAATGGTTTGTGATTCCTAACTCCATGCACTACTTTACCTGGAAGTTCAACATTTATGTTGCTTTTGAAAAAAACTACATGCACAGTAGCATGTGGTTTACATGGCTTTTCAGACTTGTGCATCATTAAAAAAAATAAAAGACACAAATTATTAAAGGCATCAATGAAATAAGTCAGTGAAAAACTTAAGAACTCACTATTGTAGAAAAAAAAGACCCCATTACTCTGTCCACAAGGCATATTTTCATCAATTTCCTCACGCAAGAAGGATAATACCAGTAATGTTGCCTCCTTAATGTAACAACTTCTTCCACTAAATATAATGAAAGTTACTTGAAAAGAACTGTTTTAAGAAATCAGTTGTCAGAGTTATTTAATTAGAAATAATTCTCTAAAATGTCTTTAAGTAGCCTGGTTTTAATACTTGTTATGGTCAGCTAGTAAAAAACATTCATTTTCCATTATGAGCTTCCACAGAAAATTGGACTGATTTAAAGTCTTAACATTTACAGTTATTAAAAATTTAACAGATTGTTCCTGCAGAAATTTAGACATAATCTTGTATTTAGAACTCATTTAAAAGCACACATGTTTACATGTGCATACTCTTTTGTAGTTGTGGACTTCTTCATAGGAATGGTCCCTCTTTGTTTAAATGGTTATTCTCTAGAAGGCTGGTTTCAAAGCAGACACATCTTTTGCCAAGTCATCACAGTCAATTTTTTTGCAAATAAACTATCAGAATATACTACTACAATATACACATGCATTAGTTTTGCAATGAATTGCCTTTATTGTTTAGCTTTAGTTATTGTAATATACATCATGATGAAGATTTCAGAATATATTACCATAGATTGCTTCTTACCTCACAAAATATTGAGAAATGGCAACACCTGGTAGTGAGTTTAATTCTAGGACAAAATTAAGCAATCAGAGAAATAAATTTTACATCTTGAATCATCAGTACTCCCTCTCTCTTGTTATCGGGGTGATGTAAATCCATGTCATTTTAGATCAAAATCAACCATATACTATATCTTTTATAAAATAATTCATAAATTTACCTGAAAGAACATTATGCACATCAGTGAGATTGGAATTGAACAGCAGCACAGTTTTGTCAGCCTGGCCACAAGCCAGCAGCTCTCCATCCCCTATAAAGAAAAGCATCCAATGATTTATATCTGAAAGGAAAAAGGAGCTAATATCCTGCTTCTCCAAATTATAAAAATCATGTATGCCACTACAACAAAACAAAAACCAGATATTAATTTCAAATGTTTAACACTGATTTTGCATAAACATCACAAATTAGTGTTGCAGAATTTGGTAGGATTTTGTAGGCAAATTAATTTCTTGCCCTGACATATTCTCTAAACAAAACCTTTTAAATCAACAAAAAACCATCTGAATTTTTTGCTAAACTGGGGTTATTTAAGACTGTGTATGCATGCATGGGTGCCCGAGAGACAAAGAGAAAAATAGAGAAATATGTTTCTTCTTCAAACTAAAAGAAGTTTTATACTTAAAATGTACTAGCAAAACTATCTAGGCAACAGAGATGGCTGGAATATATTTTAGCAACATTACTGATTGCATCTAATTGCTTTTATTTCCTGAGGATGAAAGTTGCTCTTGTCCTCAAAATACATAAAAAAATTTAAGTTTGAAAATATTTTGAAAATATTTTGCCTTGTAGGGTATACATTGACAGAATTATATTTGTGGTAGAATGCTTGATTGCTAATCTAGGAAGTGTTTTCTGCTTATTCACATTTACATTGGAGCTGAATAAACCTATTGCAAGACTTATTTATCCAAAGCAGTTAAGAAAAATGCCTCTCTTTGGATCACAAAGAATAATTCTTTTTTTAATATTTCAATTTATAATAATTGAATAATATTTATATAAGAAATATGAGTATTTTGAAACAGAATTCAGTTTTTAATACACCTTAATGAAACTAAGTAAATTAAAAAGAAAATAAATTTCTTAGTGAAAGAACTCTCAATTTTCAAGTAGTAGTGGGAAAGTCAAAGAATAAATTCAAAAGGAAACAAGATATAAAATCAGAAATAGAATCCTGTTGCATATGTAGTAACATCTGACATGGTTTTGCAAGGTAAAAAGTTATGATCAAACAGTATGTGGTATTGCCAGAAAGTTTTCTGTGAATTTATCTGCAGTAAATTCCCAGTCTTTAGAAACTATGCTGCACAAATTGTGGATTTGTTTCTGCTCACTGACCCAACTGCACTTTTTATAAAACCTGTACTTACCAGAATATTGAACACAAAAAATTGGGGTTGGCTTACAAGTAACAGATATCTCTTTCTCATATTTGATAGGAGGACAACTTTCCAATGGATATTCTTTATTTTTACTTCAAAGAAGGAAAAAAGAAATAAACCAGTACATCTTCATTTCAGTTATAAAATAAATGTGCTTTGGGAACTATTCTAAACATCATTATATAAATATCTGCTGGAAAAAAAATTTAATTTTAAAATTAACTTTAAATTTTCATATTTAAACTACTCCTACCGCTAAGATCAAGAGTTAATATTGTCTGGCAAAAAAAATAATTTCTTAAGTCACATAGCTAACAGTATTTAAAGAGTGTAAGCTCTACCTTGTTTACAAAGGCCTTGTGACAAAATGCAATATTAACTAAAAAAAAAGCAATTTTACTAAAAAAACCACACAAAACTTAAATTACTAAGTAGCTTAACCTATATAAAACAGTGCTAAATCAAAGCTGAAATTATCTGAAGTAGTCATGTAAAGGCTTCCTATCTGTGCAAGGTTTACAAAAACTTAGTCTTGAGCTATTAAGTGGGTTGTTTAACAACTTAACAGCTCTTTTCAAAGAGAAAAATTATGGCATCAATCATTCTTTACTTTTATGTTTGTATTACATAAAGCAAGGACTCTATATAATAGTAAAGAGAATACACGTGTGCAATATCCCCATTTAACATTCCACACAAATTAAGATGAAAATACCAGCTTTAGAAAAACATTTGTTCTTTGTGACAAGTGATAAAGATTCCACTGATCAATTCATACTATTATACATACTCTGTCTAAATCCATTGGAGTAAATTTACAGTAACTTAAGGAGTGAATGAGGGATTTTCCATATTCAGTGATTTTTCAGACTAGAACTGTAGCTTAAGAACATGTTGGGACTTAGCTTCCAACTATATTTAGCACTTGTTCTTCCTTCCAACACAAATCTAAGAAAATAGACACACATATTTGCTTTTATATGAAGCACTCAAATTTAATTCACAGTCTGATAAACCAAATCACTTGCTGCAGTTATAGATTTTATATCAAGTTTACCAAGCCTTTTAGTTGTAGTAGCAACCCTTACTAAAAAGTTCCAATGACAGAAGCATTTTTAAATTGCTTAATTTGTTTTAATTTGTTCTTCCTCTAACAGAGTTGTTAGATTACTTACCATTTACAACTGGTCTTTGACTTTGATACCTCTTTTTTTTTTTGGTTAGTATTTGGAGAAAACATGGTCATTCTATGAGAGAGAGAACAGACACTCATATAAAACATTAAACCTTGCATGGGAGAAACAGCTTTTTCCAAACAAAACCAAGCCTATTTCCTTCTTAATATTTATGTCTGTGGGTTATGTCAATAGATAAGAGAATGTACACTTTGATGACAATATAAATGTCTAATATTCTAATTCCTGCGTTAGGACCTTCATTTCTGTGAGTTATTTGTAGAATAGCACATTCTGAAGGTAAAAATTCATACAAATAAAGTTCTCAGACAATACTTTCTGCAAACTGAAAAAACAAGGGTCTATTCACATGAAAGAATCAAGATGCCAAATATGGATTTCAAAAGGATGTTGGCCAATGACCAGAAGCTGTGAACATTTTGGTTTGCAATAGGTTTTTAAAGTTCTTTTCTTTGATAATATCATAACTGTTTTTCACAGGTGATTAATTTCCCAGTCATGAGTCTACATAATTCTGTGAAAAAATATCACATATCAATAAGACAGGGCAAGTAGCAATATTCCTACTCACTGTGGTGCTGCTGTATATCCTGATGACTTAATTTTATTATGGAAAACTAATGGTTTGTCTTTCACTGTGTTCTTCACTCCTGTAGTAAAATAATTTAATTTACATTATTTTTTTTTTAACATTATATTTTTACAGTAAAGTAGATAGTTTTGCATAATATAAATATGTGATGTTTCCCTTTGTAACAAAACACATTTATGACCAATCACCCTAAAATAATGATTCTTGAGAAAAGGAAATATATATGAACTGTAACATCCCTCCTCCAATAAAACAAATGAGTAGGAACTTCTTTAAACTTCAAAGTAGCAAGAATATTGCTCTCAATTAGTTTTTTCGCTGTTCATTTCAGTTAGAGAAGGTGTTTTCTAATTGCCTCTGCTTAGATTTTCAATGCCTTAGCATTCACACATGTATTCACACCCTATATTTGGACTAAGGATTGGATCTAAAGATCATTAACAAGCTGACTGGTGTCATACCTATACTTATATTTGTGTTCCTACATGGCTCAGGTCATGGCTAATTGTCTGCATGCCCAGTGCTGTACTGGGAAGCCCAGAGGGCACCCCTCAGCTCCAAACTGAGTATATCAGATCAGCAGAAACAAACGTTGTAAACAGGGGGAAATTTTGTTGATATTCCCAGGGGAAAAACTCAGACACACTGGAACACATTTACCAATGGTGAGGGTAGAAGTCCCTTCAAAGACCACTAATCATCCTTTCTCTTTATGCAGCAATGAGGCACAAAAAGGCTCCTCCTGAGAAGCTCCCAGTACCAGAAGCCTTAAGAGACCAAAGGATTTCATTACAGCACTTATCTATCTGATCATGAATGTCAACAAAGGCAGCACAGTTGTCAGTGCTGGGTGTCCAAGGCAGCCTGGAATTCTAGCTAAAACTGTGTAGATGTATCCTGAAAACACCATAAGTCCCTAGAGATATAACCTTTGACATTCTAAGGGCACAATAAGTGCAAATGGTGAGGTTGAAAACATTTTTTAAAAATATTTATTGAACTTTATTATTGCTAATCAAAAAAAGCTACAAGTGCTTCAATGGAAATTGAACATCAGATCTTCTCTTTTTTTAAGCAGTAGAATATTAAGACAAAAATTAGTTCTAAACATTCAGTATTGGCAGAAGATTATTCAGAAAAATAAAATATACCAAAACATCTGTTTGGTATATTTTAGAACCAAATTTTAAAAATAAAATATAATTTATATAGAAAAATTTTGGATATTATGGAAAAACAGTGATTTATGAAAATGTCAACCTTTTACACTCTAACACTTTTAAAATCCACAGAAAGTTCTCAGGCAATAGTTTAAAAAAAAAAATACTTATAACCATAATTTTCAACTATAATTACAGGTGTATGACATGAAATATTAATACAATTGTAAAATTCTTTGTACTGAAGTAAAAATATAACACAATATATATTTAAAACAAAAATTAACACACTGATTGTATTAGGCACAACTCATCTGAGAGTCAGTTACTATTATTAAAATACAACCTTATTAATTAGTTTCAGGATTAATTTATACTTACGAAGTGTTTTACTAGAAGGTTCTTTCATGTTCTTCTTTAAACCTTTACACAATGGAGAATTTTCCAATAAAGCACACCTGAGTTATAAAATTAAGCACAAAAAATTTATCAATGAATGAACAAAAATGTCAGATTAGAAAAAGGTGCAAAATCCCTTTTTTTGTTATTTGTCTGTATATGTGTGTGTACATGTGCAATAGCAATGAGATTTTAATGAAAACAAGTTAGGCACAGTGGATCAGTTATCAGCTCAGATACTCAGCAGCACAGACAAGCCTTGGCCCTGACTCAACACACAGACCATTGCTTTTACGTGTTAGATACCAGTTCTGTGAATATTAACTGATGATTTTATTATAAGCACTGAAATCTACAGTGTATATTTGCAGGTGTTTTGTTACCTACCAGATGTCAAAATTTTCTCATAAATCATTTCTAGGAACATAAAGGACAAGGAAGTAATAACTTGCAGAGATTTACCAAGGGGAAGTCATGCTTGATCAGTCTGATAAACTTCTGTAATAAAATGAGTTGCTTGGCAGATGAGGGGAGAGCAGTGGATATTGTGTCCTTTGACTTCAGTAAGACTTTCCACATTGTCTCCCATAAGAATCTATGAAGAAACTGATGAACTGTAGTCTGGATGAGCCCACAGTGAGGTGGATTGAAAACCAGATGAACAACCAGGCCCAGACTGTGATGATCAGTGGCTCAAAGTCTACTTGGAAAGCAGGTACTAGTGGAGTAACCCAGAGGTTATAACTCCATTCCACATGATTCCACGGGTATAATTCCATCCAACATCTGCATTAATAATCTGGATTAGGGAGCAGAGCATACCCTCACCACGTTTGCTGATGACTCAAAGCAAAGAGATCTTAAAGAGCAGAAGGTTTTGTTGTCATCTAGGGAGATATTTATTGTCTGCATAAATGGGCTGACAGCAGCCTTGTGGTGAAAGGCAAATTCCTGCAGCAGAGGAGGAATGAGCCCATGCAGCAGTACAGGCTGTAAGGCAGACTCTAGAGCCAGGCTCTGTGCCCTAAACCCAGCACCAGGACAAGAGATAATGCACAAAAAATGAAATATGGGAGGTTCTCTCTGAACACTAGGAAACACTTATTTACTGTGGAGGTAACTGAGAACCTTCTGGCACAGGCTGCCCAGAGAGGGTGTGGTGTTTCCCTCATGGATATATTATAAAGTTGGACATCTGGTGGGCAAATGACTCCAAGTGGCTCTGCTTGAGCAGGATGATTGGACAAGATGACCTGAAGAGGTGCCTTCCAAACTCAAACACTCTGTGATTCTGTGATTTCTCCCTCTCTAAACTAAAGCCTGATAGGAAAAGAAGTAAAATTAAACCACGACAACAAGTAGCACTGTAGAAAACCATATGACACAATTTAGTGCCAGATAAACAAATCCCTCATCCAACATGGAGAGAAAGCATTTAATTACTCTGTACCTGGCAATAACTGATAGGCTTTTCTCATTTCCACACAGAAGAAAATCACTGTGCTGAGTTCTCACCAATGCAGCAAGGTTGACTTCCAACACAGCAATCATGTCTTCAAACATCGAGGTGATCAAGCATAAAACCTGCAGCAATTACCAGAAATTAAAACTCCATTTGCTTCATAATTTAAGTTCAAAATATAATGCATTTATAATGAAAAATTATATCAATTTCTGAAATTTATAAAAATTAGTCCAAAATATCCATGGGTTTAGTCATGAAGAGCATTAAGTGGTAGAGTGTTTAAAGCTACCCTTCAAAAATATGCCTGTGTTGCTTAAATGTGTTCTAACAAATTTACATATGTAATAGTGACAGAAATTCCAACATCATCTACACTAGAGACAATTTGCAGTAAGAGTTGTGAGAAAAGAAGTACACATGGAAGAAAGATTGGCTTCAGCAACACAATGAGAACATGCTAAGAGCTGAATTTAAATAAAATCCTTCTCTAAAGCAAAAGATTTCTATGTTAGATATGTAGCCTAGATTAAGCTTACTTATACTGGAAAACTGCAACAACAAAAATGGAGTATACAGACAACAATATCTTCCATTTTCTTAAAATCACTTTTAGTGGCTTTCAGCAGAAATTTTCTCACAACCCAAATAGTTTTGACAGATAGTTTAGAAGGATTCAGAAGTAGAACATCTTAACATTTTTTTGAGAAACAAGGTATAACACTATTTATATATGATTTTTTTCCCTTATAAGATTTCCTCTGCTTCCCCAAGAATCATTCTTGACATTCAAGGTACACCCTTGAACACTGTAACAATTCACCTTTTCCTTGTTAATCACTTTAGGCTGTATATAAGCTGTGAGAGCTTCAAACTAGCAGATTCCATAATAAAGAATCAACCCTCTTCAAAGTAATTACTGTGCAAGTCACATTAAATAAAACAAATCTGTTAGCAAAATGTGCAATTATTATTTATTGAAAATAATTGGAACTGTTAACATTTATTAAAGCAATGTTTACTGTATACTCACCTTTCCACTAGCTGCCTTCCTTGTTAATGCACATGATCTGGCAATCTGAATGCTGAGGTCACTGTAATCTTTACCAAGAAGAACAAAGTGCTATGAAATAATACCTGCTTTCAGAAGAAAAAACATACCTCTAATACATACAAAAAGTCATTCATACTAATTTGACATGACCCTAAACCACTGTCTTCAGAGTATGTACTTCTATCTTACCCTCAAATTATAATGGAGTAGAATAATGTTTAACACTTATGAACAGCGAAATTGAATAAAAATTCATTGCTAGCCACTACACAGATCTTCTGAGAAAAGTCACCAGGGCCAGGAAAACATACAAAAACTATTAGGAGTAAAGCATTTTTAAAGGATTAAAGCATTTTTAAAGCATTTAAAGGATTTTTTAAAAACATTTGGTTTCTATTGTATACTGCTATTTCACAACCTAATTCTTACACTATTTACGTCAGATAACAAAAGCAATCACTTAAGCAATTATGATGTAATCATGTATCTTATAAACATACCTCTGTAAGATAAAAAGGCTTCTAATTCAAAGTTTGCCAAATTAATTATTAACAAGCCGGTAGAGGTTCCTATCCAAAAATAGCTGGTATTCTGGGTAGAAAATCTATTAAAACAAGGAGAAAAATATCTCTGACTAAGATAAAGAAGCTTTTCTTATTACCATACAACAAACAGCAATTGGGTTTTTTAATACTCATTGCTCAGTCCGATTGTCCAGTACAACAATAATAAAGCACACGCAGAAAAAAAATACATTAAATTTCAAGCTTTTTTTTCCAAATCTGTAGCTCAAAGTTTCAAGCAAAACTGGTGAAGTTTTGAAAACCAAGAGCAGAACACAATCCTTGATTTCATGTAAGTGCTTCATTGCACATCTGAAACAGCACAGGAAATACTTTTCTTCAAAAATTACTGTGGTTTGTAAGAGTTGGGAGATGCTGCAAAAGCACTGTATATACAAAGAGAAAATTCAAACCGAGAGGCAAATCCACTCATTGTTTACTCTAATCACTCTTATATGAACACCCAAAATGCAGTGAAATTCAATGTATGTTTTTACATAATTAAAGTACAAGAGAGAAAGCAGTACAAACTGAGCCTGGAATGTCTGTCTCAGCCAGTGCTTAGTGGCAGCACTATTGCAGTCGGGTAATGAAATCCAGCTTCTGCAAGCACCACAGAGCAAACCAACCAGTTACATTTTCAGTCAACAGCCTCACAGAAGAAATATATTATCAAGCATAAGATAATTGTAATAAAATAATAGTTGCCATTCTCAGAAAAACTAATAATTTTTTCATGCCACAATAAATGAAAGTTGGCATCAATATTCTAATAAATTTTCCAAATAGGCATGAACAGACTTATTAGTTTTATTTGTAAAATCAGACCACAGGAGTTTAAGTAAGGATTTGGAAAAAAATGAAGCTGTAACTTGGTATGAAAAAACTCACCATATTAGCTTAGTACTATTTTTATTAGGGAGAAAAAACCACAAACAAACAAACAAAAAACCTACCATCAAATATATTCAGCCAAATATGTTAAGAAGCAGACCAGAATAGACAGTTTCATTTCTGGTTTGTGGTACTTTTGCATGATATGAATAGTATTATTTGTGGTAAACACTACTTTCATTATGGGAGTAACAAACTGATTTAATTTGCAAATTCTTTGAATTATTCATAAAAAAGTGTCACTATCAAATTATTATGAAGACCATAAAGTGATATATCCAGGAAGTCTAACTCACTTCCACTGTACAATAATAAAATCCATTGTAATGCGATTGCTCAATGTTAAAAAGATTAGGAAAGTGTGAGTTGCCTAATTTTGGACATCAGTGATCCAAGAATATTTTGTTGTTGCTTTTCATTGCAGGCAGGAGAAGCAGTATATCAGGGATTGCTTAATTGTTCAGACAAATCGGAAGCACCCCCTAAAACTTACATATTGTTTTTAAAAACTAAAAAGAAAAAAAAAATATTTATGAACACAAAACTCTCAACCCAAAATATAATGGAAGAATTAATAGTAAGGATTTAATCATCATGATTTTTTATAAGCAGAACAAAATCTTCAACTGCGATGTGTTAGCTGAAAGAACAAATAGACCTCAGATGATATACAATGGGAACCAATAACAGGTGGGTATGAGAAAGTAATGTTATCTTAATTCCAAAAATTATTTCAAATAATCTATTACTGTGGATCCATTTCAGACAACCATGTCCCAAGAGGGGATTGAAAAATAAATGACATTTTGTTTCAGAAAATTTCAAAAGCAAATGTTAAAAACATCACACAAAGCATGCCGTCCACAAGGTCCAAACTATTTTATCCAGAAGTGCAGATTAACTTGTTCATGAGCTGTAATTTGCTGTCCAAGGAGGGAACATGATAGTGGCTGTCACTGGACTATCAGAGTAAAAAATATACTAAAAACCTGTATATGGAAAGAGAGCAATTCAGACTAGAAGTAAAGCAGAACATGTCAGTTCTTGGAACAAATTCACTAGGGACATGGTGGATTCTTTATCGCCAGAAAACTTGTCATCTTTAAAGATGTGCTGCTATTCAAATCAAACCTACAGCTCTGATGAAGACAAAGTTTTGATACTTCAAGAGTGATATTATAAAGCAACAAGATACACTGTAATAATTCATCATCTGACCTTCAAGTGCTGTCACTGCATTAAAGTATGCCTGAGATATGCATCTTAAAAGTCATCACTTCCTTCCTCTCAATGGTAGTATTTCTAAATATGCAGGCATGATGGAAATAATAATAATTATTTAAATTTGACAAAAAGACAACCAAAATTGTCTAAGACTGCTGGATATTTTTCTTCCTTGTTTATCAAAAGTTGTTTATATATCTAACAAGAGATTAATCTGTTCCATCTGAATAACCCACTACAGAGCAAAGATTAACACAAGAGTTTTCTAAAATATGATTTGGCTAAGAAATTTGCACAGGTGCTAATTATAAATTACAAAACAAATAGGTTGTTCTTTGAGGCAGTTCTTGTGGGAGTGTCCTGAACAGATCTCCAGGTGCCTGATAATATGGTTACACATCTCTTCATGAAAGAAATTAAATATAAGGGTTAATTCTACCGGGCTAACCAATTTCATGAGAATGAGTAAAAGCATCATGTTTTCAAATATCTGTACCTCTGGCAGAAGTTTGACTGGAGTGGGTTATGTATTTCAAAAATTATTTAAATTTGGGAGGCAAACTGACAGTCACACAGTGGCTGCACAAGATATTTCTTTAGGAAAGCAAACTAAAAAAAAAAATTATTTATTAATTACTTTTTAACTTCTCTGATCAGCTGGTATCAATAGATCCTACAATGGATATTCTCAATGACATTTTTATAGAATTACTTTTCAGAAATATACCCAGTTTTAACTTTGTAAAAGCTTGTGTACATTAATTTCCTAAGAGTAGGCCACTAAAACTTGCAGATCACTAAGAACATTATTTGATTTTCATTCTTCATTTTTCAAAAAATAAAAATTTGTAGTGAAAATAACCCAAGAACCAATAGGAGCTCCTAGAAATAAATTCAAGTCAAATAGTCAGTGGTATTTCAAAGGACTTACGTGTTGCCTTCATTATGGAAACATACAAAAAAGTCACAATGCTCAATTAAGAGGATAGGCAATGATGTTTCCACTGATCCTTCTGGTCTCATGTTGTCTGTTTTACAAAGCTTGGAATTATTTTGTCCTTCACCTAAAGAAGTCAACAATACCAGCTATCAAAAAACTATGAAATAACGGAAACAGACAGAATTCAAGAGAGAATTTGTAGCAGTCATGAAAAACTAAGACCACACTCAAGAAACTTGTATTTCAAAAGATTGGTATTTCCTAAGAACCAGTTTTCCTTGTTATTACGTGAATTTTTTTCAGATGCCTAGAGACAAAATCCAAAGATCCTATTTATAGACTGAAAAGGAGCTTGCAGATTTTAGATGTTTTCATCTCAAGAAGTGACACTGAAAACCATATTCTAACAATCCTTAAATATACCAGGTATCCCTCCACTTAGCCTTAAAATTCCCTTGACGCTAAAGTTACAACATAATCCAAAAGCAAGATGAAAATCCACCTCAGCTCCCTGTTCCCAAGGAGTCTCCAATCCATTCACCCTCAAGAACTACTAACATCACATTCAGCGTTAGACACAGACATTTCTTCACTCCCTTTCAAAATGAAACTCAGATACACGGATTTTAAATAATAACAAGAAATGTAGCAGTCTTTTTCCTTAGGTGAGGACTTTAGGATTATGCAAATTGGATGACTAAGCAGCTAAGAATACAACAGTCTTTAATCCAGAAAAAGAGTAAGCAAGGGAAATCAGATTCCCCTGTCCCTAAGAAAGCCACAGCAGTGCTGAGGGGACGGGGGTCTGCACCTCACCAGTGAGAGTTACCTCCCACCTGCTCATGGCCATCCCGAGGCACAACACGAAATCTGCCAGATCAGTCTGATATCAGGGAATCACCCTGCTGGGGTTACCAGGGCAGTCTATAAAGTCTTATATGTTACTCCATGTTATTCCCCTAGAAATATCACAGACGAAGAAAAATCGTATCATGAAGGCACTGGTATAGATCAAAAAAAAATTAAGAAAATGCAAAAAAGTAAAGAGAGTAGAGAAACTTCAAAGGAAACTGAGAAATAGAAATCCATTTTGACAAGGGATTAAATTTTAGGCACTGGTTCTGTTCTTACTGAGGCCTTCAACAATGAATTCAATAAAAAATCAAATGCTTAGTAATTCACATGATGCAATGTTTTATGAACAAATGCACTGGACAAGAATTTATTACATACATGCATGCATAATTATTTCCAGATACACCAATACCCAGCTACATATCAGCTTCACTAATTCCATGCCACAGTAAAAGACTCTTAAGTCTATCACTTACAATAAATTATCATGGTAAAAAAAGCACACACTCAGTAGCCAGTAACAACGAGACTATACCATAGACAGAATTCTAGGAGCACTGTGCTACCTATTTCTTTGCCAGGTTTCCACCCTTTATTACAGAATTTCTCTTGCTCTTTCTTTAAGTCGATATGTGCTACACAACGGTAATTGTGATCACTGATTAAACTGAAGATCCAAAGCTGCAAGAAAAAGAAAAAGCAATTTCAACCTTTTGACTCTAAATATAAAGCTTACATTAATTCAAGCTAAAGACCCAGTATTTAAAACCATGGATGTAATAAGTGAGCTTTTGTATACGACATCTCACCTTGGAGAAGAACTTCAATTATATGTGTTTCTAAGATTATTGAAGATAATCAAAGGTCATATATTCAAAATTAAAAAGCAGGAATGATCAGTTTGAACTTTACATCTAATTCCCCCATGTTTATGTGATTTGAAAAAAGCTCCTTATAGACTATTACCCACAATTAAAAATCACAGGTAACTTGCATGAAATTGCTCACTGGGTCATGTGCATGAATCTCATTTATATCTTTCTTGGTTTAGACATCACTACAGTTAAAACTTTAATTTTCTTCAGAACCACTGAACAGTAACACTAAAGAAAAACATCTGGAAATTGTCACGTAAAGATATTCTTATCATTAAAGAAGAGGTGAAATGGATATTCACATTTACTACATTTATATTAGAATTCCCAGATGCTGAAATCATAGCCTCTTCCATTTAATTGCCAAGTATTTCTTTTTTTTTTTGCAACAATAGGAGAATTTTATTTTTCATCTTTTTTTCTTTTAAAACAGATATATTTATATCTTCTCAGTGTAATAATCTCACATAATCATTGATTGTGCTTTTAAGTTTTCCTTATTTTCAGGAAAAAATTTCTGTTTTATAATAGGGGTCATATTTACCATTTATGGTTCACACTAGAAGCACTGAATTGTGCATACTCTTTTAACAATTCAAAAAACTTAAGCAGTTTGTGAATCTTTATTATAGACAGAAGCATTAATAGTAGTTGACTTTTGACAAAAGAGACTGAGTTTAATGAACAATTCTTACCTGTCCCTCAGCACTTCCAGTGATAATCTGTTTGTTTTCTTCATCAATTAGCAGACTTAGCAAAGGAAACGCTGCTCAAAAAAGAAAGATAAAAGCATTTCTAGAGTAGGAGCAAATCAGATATTCAATTAAAATATGATTCAAAATTGAATCCTATTTATACAGATGGGGAAATAAGCCCTCACTGCAGTTCTCATGGCTGCACAGAGCTTTGTGTGCCTCAGCCTTTGTGCTGCTGTGGGCTTTCCATTTGCAGGTCTCTGCACTGCCTGCCACCTAAGCTGCCATGGCAGTGGTTTCCTGCACCCTGTCACCCAAGCTGCTGTGGCATGGTTTGCAGACTTGTTTATGAAAGTACACTAAATCTACCCACTGGGAAGCAGACTTTAAACTATTTCCTGTTGGCTTTAAAGGATAATATGTTCACTACTACTTTGTCTATGAGAATTATTTTCACTAAATCAACCCAAAACTTCTACAATAATCATACATTTTTATTTAGAGATAGGAGATTTTTTGCTATGAAAAAATACAATTAAAAATATAAAAATTACCTGTTATTATTCCTGACTGATATATTAACTGGCTGGTAGAATAGTCCCACACCTTTAGATTAAAAAAAAAAACAAAACTATATAAAGGTAGGTATCTATGGAAAACACAACTTTTAACAGCCATCATATGGTGAAAACAGAGAAATGCAGGCATTGAAAGTGATGTTCTTAGGAAAGAATTTTTTTCAGCCCTTGTTTCCATCTATGAAGGGTTTTGTCCAACTGATAAGAATCCCTGGTGAAAAAAGGGAAACTCACATGATACAGATACACAAAGTATCATCTTTGCTTAGGTTGATCTCTCAGTGATTTTAGCTATATTTCTGAAAAGGCACACACAAAAAACAAAAGAATCTAGACGAGGGGTGCATTGCATACAGTAACCCAGTCCATTACCTCCAAAAGGGAAAATTCAAATCAGTATCAGCAGACTCAAAGGGAAATGCTTTCCTTCAGCTCAGGATACCTGAAACACTTCAGTTACAGCTAAATTGATCAAAATATTTTACTTCTTGCCAGATAACAATAATCACTGAAGTTAATACTTCAATGTAGAAAGTTTTAAATATACAAAACCTGCATTGTTCTTTTAAAAAAGGGTAAATAATTTTTTTTATAATCTCCCAAGCAATTCAAAGAACAATGTCCTTTTCTCCATAAAGTAAAAGATATTTTTTACTTAATGTTCAGAGCATATCTAAAGGGGAATAAACAAGATTAGTTCACATATTCACTAAATTATTCTTTTTTAAGTTCATATCTACAATTTCCTTGCCTTAAAGGTTCTGTCTTCTGAAACTGATATGAGCATACTTTTCTCCCATGTGCAAAACTCAGCAGCAGTCACCGGAGCCAGGTGTCCATCCAATTCAGCTAGTATAGCTTCATTCTTCAATTAAACAAGTCAAAAATAAAAACAAAATACATTTCAACTAAAATTGACAATTAAGTGTTCTAATAATTAATAACACTTGCTGAGCATTGTCGGATTTGTTTTCAAAGTATAATTCAGTAAGATTTTTCCTATTGAAACTGAAGCCCTGTATACCATCCTGCTGGCAAAGCCACTGCACATTACTTTTGCCTCTTCAGACTGAATGATACAAGAATAGTTTTTCAGAAGACCTAAGAATATTTTTTACATCTAAATTATTGAGACACTGTTTCATTTCAACTCCTTAAACTTCATCTTTTATCTAATATATGATGCATCATCAAGCACCAGTTCTTATTTGTTTTATGACACAAAATGAATGTTTTTGCTTAACTAACATTAATGTATCATGATTTTATTTGAAAGAATGTAAAAGAAATACCAGTACCATGGCTAAAAAGAATGCTAGCTTACCTTTGCATTTAACATGTAGATCTGATTTCCAGCACATACTGCCACTTGTTGATCATCTGGACTAAACCTTATATGTAGCACCATTCCCAAAAGTGTTCCTATAACAATTCCTCGAGGCGTAAACCCTGCAGCAATTGCATTGTTAATGAGACACAAGGAAATATAAAAATCTGGTGCAGTGAGATTCTTACAAGCTTTACATAACAGTTACTAATCACAGAGCTGTCCCAGTTTCTGTCAGGAATACGTACAAAAACCACAGTGTTTAAATACACCAGGATATAGGAAAGAAAAGCACAGAAGTATGGACCACCAGAATTCCTCCATCTGCCCCGTTGCCTAGACATGATGTCACTCTTTATGATAATAATGCCCATCAAATCATGACTTCTTACTGGCAATTGAAGATTGCCGGGGAAAGGATTTTTGGAGTAGGGTGATGTGCCTATGGAACCCACTAGTGCCGTGTTCATTTTGAAGGCAAGAAATCCTAACTGAAGCCCAGAAAAACATGGCTTTGAAAAATATTTTTGGGAGAATATCCCAGCCCCTCAGCCAAAAAGTAAAGAGGATTTTCCTTCTCTGGTTTTAATCTTTCTGTGGGAAAAGGTTGAAAGAGAAGGTACACCACTAAATATCATTACAGAGTCAGATAAGACTAGCTCTGAGAGCAGATCATGTTTCTATCCCGTCTTCATTATTTCATTCTGGTCATCTCACTGGGTCAAGCAGATTATTTCTGCTGATCCCTGTTTTATAATGCTGCCTTTAATGATGTGAGGATAGTTTGGATATGTCATTCATAGGGAAAAAATTATCTAGAACACAAGCACAACTACAGGTTTCCTTTCAAGCTTTCATATTAGGTGCTGTGGAGTCTTTTTACAATTGACTTTCCTTAACTATTTTGACACGGTTTATAAGAAATAATATGAGAAAACATGCCAAGAATGTGCAGAGGACAATCTACAGCGTCTACTGAAGAGCCTGTAGATAGAGAGAAAATGAAAAAATCAAGCAGCAGACAATCTGGATGTCAAATGCCTTTGCATCAAAACTACACATACTCTTTTTCTCTCTGTTATTTTCTATTCTTGTCTTCCAGTTTTATTTCCTTCAAATTCATGGTCTCACTTTTTTCTGAGTTCCTGAATCACCCTCTGATTCTCTATGTTACTCTTACATGGATAAAATTTAATACTGACTTCTATTATAAAAAGCATTGATATTGTTAAACCTTCCTTTACTTTAGTTTTTAAATTATATAGATTTTCAGATTCAGAGTGGAGCAGAGTACAGAGAACTCCCTCATATTAAGTCATTGGCAAATCTCTAACTATAGGTAACAAAAAGAAAACTTTTAATAGTGTGGGACAATGCCATGCAATTTTAAATATTGACACCAAACGGGGATAGACTGTCACTGGGAATCCAGTGAATCATGACTTGGGGAGATCTTGTGAGTTTGGCTTGTTTTTTGGTTTTTTTCATTAATATTCTACTTTTCAATGAATTTAAGCCTGCAGAGAGGTTAGCACTGCTCCCTAGAATGTAATGCCATTGGCTGAGGCTCCAAATCAAGATGGGTTCCAGGATACTAAAATTCCTGTTCTCTGTGTGTTATGTCACCACAATGCTCTTTCACTCCTGCACTCTTCTTCCAGATCAGATACTTGCATTGGTCTCTCTGTCACACACACATGAAAACAATGCTCCAGAGACAGAAGAAGAGGCAAAACAGGATACAAAACATAAGCCCCACAAGCATTCCAGAAAATGAAGCATTTTGGCGTTGCATGTTCAATTATGCAGTACTGCTATGATTAATTTTCCTTCTGTCCATTTTATTCCCCAGTGGCAGAACATCTCTGCCTCCGCAGCTCTTCTGCGCGTTTGCCCCGCTGTCGCCGGCAGGCTCTGGCTCCCGCACAGCACCTCGGCCAGCTCCCGGAGCTCGGCATCGCCGCGGGGCCACTGGTAGTGACAATGACAGGACGGGCCGTGCTGCCGGCCCGCTTCAACTCGGCATTGCCGAAGAGCGAGAGAGAAACACAGAATTAATACGGCTGTTCATGCTGCTGAATATGAGTGGCTGAGGCGAGCTTCTCAGAAATAAAAACCTTGTTATATAGAAGGAGCAGCAGGAGAAAAGGAGGTGTTGGGGTGGCCTTCCAAGGTGGCTGTGGCTCAGAAACTGGCTGGACAGTGGTCTGAGTGATTGGTGGTGAAAGGCTGCCTTTGCATCACTTCTTTGTTTATATATATGACACATATATATTATATAAACAGTACTCTACCTTCTTGCACTTTCTGTGTACATTCATCAAGATTCCACACTATCACACGTTCATGAGAGGCAGAGCAGACAAGAAGTGGATTGATTTTATTTCCAAACGACAATGCAGAAATTGAGTAATGATGCCCTGACAAATATAATGGCTGACAAATATAGACAAAGAAGAGTTAAATGAATCACTTCAAACAAAGATTATGAATAATATAAAACTACATGTGGATAATGTACATGAAGTCAACAAAACAATAACTAATTTTTATTTACAGCTTCAAAATCACCTAAACTACAAGGTAGGTGTACTGGGTTTGGCTGGGATGCAGTTAACTTTTTTCCTAGTTGCTTGCATGGCAGAGGCTTTGGATTTTGTGACAAAAACAGTGATGATAACACAGCAATGTTTTGGCTGCTGCCACATACTGTTTGCACCACATTGAGGCCTTCTCTCTTTTCCCACTTTTTCTCAGTTTTCCAATCCCAATAATAGGCTGAAGATGCATTAGAGGTTTGGAGGGGACACAGCTGAAACAAGTTTGCTGAACTGGCAAAGGGATATTCCCTGCCAGTTCTATTCCAATTCTATTCCCTATATATATATNACTGAACTGGCAAACGGATATTCCCTGCCATATATATACAGGGAATAGAATTGTGGTGATGCATGCAAGGTGTTGAGGGCCTGGGACATTGACTCTAAGGTGGCTGTAGCTCTAAGCCTGTACTGGGATTAGCCTGGTTGTAGGAGGTGCTGACTGAGTGTTACAGCTTTTTTCTTTCTCTTCCCTTCATTCATTAAACTACCTTTGTCTCTGCCCATGACTTCTCACTTTTTCCCATCCTACGCTCTCCCCTACCCTGCTGGGAAGGAGTCAGCAGGAGAGCAGGTAATGGTTTAGCTGCCAGCCACGGCCAACCCACCACAACTGCTTATTTTATTCTTATCACAATAAAAGAGTTCATAACAAACGCTTGTACCTTTCCAGCGTTGAAGTGAAACCTGACACTTCTACACTGCCCTCAGATATTTTATTTACAGATAAAGCGGCAGCCTACGAAGGGCTCTATTCTAGCTTTACCTGGTCAGTAGCCGTATTCCAGACGCACAACTCCTTGCCACTCACAGGGAAAGCACAGTGGCGGTGGCTGCACGCCAGCTGAAACAGGGGCTCCGGCAGTTTGCCTTTAAACAAGCGCTTTTCGCGGACAACGCCAGGGTCGCGGCTTTCTCCAGAGGCGCAGCGGGCCCCGGCGCTCTCCATCCTGCGGCTGCGAACGGCCCCGCGGCGGAGCCGGACCCCCGGGACCGCCTTCCCCGCCGGCTGCGTCCCGACCGCGGGGGCCGGGGGGTCACGGCCCCGCTCGGGGCTCCTTCCCGCTGGGAGGCGCAGAGCCCCGGGCCCGGCCCGTAGCCCGGGCAGCGCCGCCGCTGACGGGAGGCCGAGCGGCTCAGCCCCGAGCGCGGCGGGCCCGCGGCGACAGCCGCTGTCCCCTCACCAGGGCAACGGGCCCGCGACCGGCGACAGCCGCCCGGAGCTGCTTCCCGGCTCTCCACAGCGATGTTCCGGGCTGCACAGAAAGTGGCATGGCCAGAAGGTACAGGGGTTTCCCACTCGTGTGATGACAGCTGGAGCCAGCACAGGGGTCCCCAGCACGACACAATAGGGACCTACTGGAACGGGACCTTAAGGAGAACTGTGAACATCTCTCCTGTAAAGACAGGAGGAGAGAATTGGGATTCTTTACAGAATCACAGAGTCAGAATGGGTCAGATTGGCAGAGACCATAGTGCATCATCTGGGTCAACCTCCCTGCTCTGTTCAAGCAGAGTCATCCTAAAGCGTCCGGACAGTTCTTGAATATCCACACATCCATATCTTGAGAGAGACTCCACAGCCTCTCTAGGCAATCTGTTCCAGTGGATGGTCACCTGCATGGTTCCTCCTCATATTCCGGTGTAACTTTATCAGCCTGGAAAAGAGAAAGCTCCAGGGACACCTTATAGTACCCTGTGAATATATAAAGCGGGCATATATAGACAGAGAGAAACTTTTTACCAAGGCCTTTAGTGTTAGGACAAGGGGCAAAGACATCAAACTAAGAAGGAGGTGGACAGAGGGAGCATATTTTTTACAATGAGGGTGGTGAGGCACTGGAACAGGGAGCCCAGAGAAGCTGTAGATGCCCTGCCACTGGAAGTGTTCAAGGCCAGGATGGATGAAGCTTTGAGCAACCTGGTCTACCAGATGACCTCCCTGCCCATAGCAGGGAGTTGGACTAAGTGATTGTTAAATGTGCTTTCCAACCCAAACCATCTGGGGTTTTTTGATGCAGAGAACACAGCACAGACAGCACATGCAGCAGCATCACCAAGAAGAAAAACAAACCTTCTACTTTTCCTGAGTTTGTGGATGATGGCAAATTGGGGGGAGCAGTCAGAAACAGGCTGATGAGAATCTCATGGAGTCCAACAAGAGTAAGTGGAATCCCACATCTGGCACAGAGTAACTCCACGTTAGATGAAATGCTGAAGGATGGCTCTCTGGGAAGGGGCTCCCCAGAAAAGGACTCAGACATCCTACTGGACAAGCTGAATATGAGCCACCTTGCATCAGAGGCAGCCAACTGGGCTGTATTAGCAACAGGGAGTAGCCAGCAGGTTGTGGGAGTGATCCTTCCCCTCTGTTTGGCACCTGTTAGGCCACACCTGCAGTGCTGTGTCCACTTTTGGGGTTTTTGGTACAAGAAAGATCCTGACATAATGGAGCAATTCTAGCAGAGAACAAGAAAGATGGTCAGGGAGCTGGAGAGGATGATGTACACAGAGAGGCTGAGAGAGCTGGGTCTCTTCAGCCTGAAGAAGAGGCAGCTGAGACTTTATTGTTGCCTACAACTACATAATTAGAGGATACAGGAAAGAAGAGAGACTTTTCTCAGAGGCAATCAGTGATAAACTGGATCCTGGGAAACCCAATTAGGGTTAAACCAAACCAGTATTTAATTATTTTAAATATCATGACATTGGTTGAATATCAGAACAAATTTCTGAAGAGAGGTTGTGGATCTATATATCTGGTGTTATCCCGGAGTCAGATGGATGTAACCTTGAGCAACCCAATGTTTTGAACAGGAAGGTGGACAGGAGGAGTCCAGAAGTACCTTTCAACCTGAGACATGATTTTATGATCAAGTTTTTGATCTGCACCAATTCAAACCATTTTGATGCAGATCAGTCAATATCAGCCTCAACTGCTTTTCAAACAGACTTTCTGTAGGAATGCCTTTATTGTGTCTTTCTGTAATTAACACTACAAGCATTTTTGCCCTACATAAGTATCTGATACACATTATCACTGAGAACATAGTCTCCCTGTGTTTGTTAGTTTTGCCTGGAGAAAGTACCAGTCAAAATGCTCTTTTGTGTGTGCATGTGAACTTGGACAAAGCCACTGTATTGAGAACCAGCTGCACAAAGGCAACTCAGTGCACTGCACATGGCATTGTTTTTCTGAACTGTGACTCATGACTGGGAATACTAGAGAAAATTTTGTTAATATGGTGGTGACAATTTTCACGAGCTATACAGCCATGAGTGTGTTATGACAGTTTAGTCATTTGCAAAGAAAAATAAATGTTGAGACAGCAAAAAAGGTGTTCTGACATGCAAACAGCCACTGGGAGCCTTAAAAAACTTGTTCTGAAACATGTTGTGTCTCTGTAACTGCTTCTAGGCAGTTAAGCAGTACACTTTTTACAATTTTCATCTGACTTTATTTTCACCTTTCAATGTTTGTACCTACTATATTTTCAACAATCTACCGTCCATAACAACTAAGGAACCAAAGAAGTATCAAAGATCTTTGACTAATCATTATTGACATGTAAGTGTGCAGAGAGAACTTTATATCTCACCACACCCCCGTGAAACACCTCTGGCAATGTCCTGTTTCTATGCAACACAATGGTGAAAGACCTTGGCTCCACATATTCCCACACCTTGGGTACCCACCTATCTCAGATCACAGAATCAGTTAGGTTGGAAAAGACTTCTGAAATTATTGAGTCCAGCCTATGACCAAACACAACCATGTCAACTAGATCATGGCACTTAGAGCCACCAGCCTTTCCTGAAACACCTCCAGGGACAGTGACTCCACACCTCCCTGGGCAGCCCATTCCAGTGCCCGATCACCCTTTCTGCAAAGAATTTTTCATACCTACGCCTCCCATGGCACACCTTAAGGCTATTTCCTCTTGTCTGGCCATTTGTTTTCTGGGAGAAAAGACCAACCCCAAACTGGCTACAGCCTCCTTCTACATGGTTGTAGAGAGTCATATGGTCTCCTGAATCTTCTCCAGGGTAAACAACCTCAGCTCCCTCAGCTGCTCCCTATGCAAAACATGCTCCAGACACTCCATCAGCTTCATTGCACTTCTCTGGACCCACTCCAGCACCTCCAATGAAATTGATGTCTGCTGGAAATAACAGTTCCTTGTCACATCACGCTTTTGCGTCCAACAGTATATTTGTAGTAGTTTCAATTCTCAATCATAAGAACTTTAAAAATGAGGTCTAGCAACTTCAATAATTTAATGTTTTAAGCAGAATAAGTCTTTCTTGAACAACACTGATTTCGAAATAGCTAAAATTTATCAGAATCTGCATATGGCAGTTTCATGTAGCCAGTTTGTTTGACCTAGGAATGAAGCAAACTAGTTACATAGGTTTATGAAATTAGAAGGCTTTGAAGATAGAACATGAGTTCAGGGAGCACAGGGCCCTTGGGGTACTTACACGGGCTCTCTTGAATCTCTTAGAACGGAGCTGTTTTTGGTTTTTTTTTCACTTTCAACCTTTCACTCTTGTTTATGATTTTAAGCAGCTCAGCCAAGTCAAGGTAATTGTTGAAATCAATGGGTATTCAAAATCAGTGTCGGGTTTTTTTCTCTCTGTCACACTGCTTTTCTGTTCTGTGATCTAAGGCCAGGCTTACGCCGACAGTCAAATGAACTGCCACCAACCCACGGAAGGACACCGATCCTCCAGATCTTACACGCGGTGTCAGAGCCAGTGGAGCTCAGGGACGGCCTCTCCCATTTCAGCCTTCCCGGTCACGAACGCTCCAGGCGGCGCCGCCTCCCCGCTCCGCCCCGCCGGGCCCGCCCCTCGTCCCGCCCTCCCGCGCTCTCGCGATACCGGCGGCGCGGCCGTGCCCG
>VZTB01018390.1:444319-465699 GCA_013397245.1 Thryothorus ludovicianus
CTCCTTCGTGGCTCTGTCCAAGGTCTCTTGGAGTCGCTTCTCCTCCCGAGCGCTGCGCCAGCGCCAGGACGCTTTCGTTCTTTCCTAGATAACTTTAATTATTTTCTGGTCAGATGTGGAGCTCCTGTGGCTCTTGTTCGGATTTTTCATCACTGCTTCGATGTACAAGTGACAGAGAGTCAGCTCCCTCGTACGGGCGAGACAAAAGACTTTCCCGTGGCAGTTGAGGGAGTTCTGTCAGTCTGGCAGGTTCAGCGAATGCTGCGCCTCATTCTTTTATGCTGTCCTTGCAGAATTGTGGCCTTGCGGTAGAGAGGCCTCTGGGGCAAAAAACGTCGAGCAACAGAAACAGTTGGGCTATTTTTTCTATTTTTTCCTCCCCTGGATCTGCTCGATTGTAGAACTCCTAGCGTTTAAATGGCATCTCAGTGGAAGTAATGCACTTTGTTTTGATGCTAGCTGGGTACAAAGTCAGTTACAGGCAGCTTTCAGATAATTGTCCATATGGAAGGAATGAGGGGGTGAGAATCTTCCACTCAAACATGAAGGTGTTCAGACTTGTGGCTCTTGTGATTTGCATGTCAAATTCAGTCAGCTGTATACTTTGGAAGCCTTCAGCAAGCTTTGGAAGTTGCTGCTGTGCACACAGAGACAGTGCAGCTGTTCAGAGTGCTGGAGTGTGGCAGACACGCTCAGGCTGCCCGACTGGGAGTGTGCAGCAAGGAGGGAATAGGCTGTAAGAGCCTTGATCTTGCAGCAGTCTTTTCCATCTTCCCACTGTCCCAGTACCTTCAGCCTTATTTTTTGTATGCAAGTGTTGTAAAAAGTTGAGCATTTGTAGTGTAACAAAACCTTGAAAGTAAATGCATTTTTTTTCAGGGAAAATGTGCCAGATTTGGTGCTAGAAACAAGCCATACATCAGGATAATAAATTAATGTTATCTCATTAGATAATTTGTTTTTACTTCTAACTCCATCCTAGTGCAAGTTGGAATGCCTACTGCTTCAAGTCCACATCCAGATTTGCACCTTTACTGTCTTTTGAAGGTAACATGAGAGGATGAGGATGGGAGAACAAATACGATGCCCTAAGTACCTCATATAAAGTTAAGCATCTTCAAGCATGCAAAAGCCTTCCTGTCCTTAACCATTTTTTTTAAAGTGAGGCTAAAATCATTACTGGGTTTCATCCCTACACTGGGTATCTGTCAGGTTTAGCATGCATGCAGGTAGAATGAGACTGAAATCTCTTGTGTCAGTTCTGTTGAAAGAATCTGGCTTGATTAATTTCTGTTTAACTTTTGGAAATTTAAGCCGTTTTATTCTGACAAAGTTCTGAATCTTAGCATTGGTTTCTGTGACTATTAAAAAATACAAGTTAATCAACACAATTGAAGTTAATTTTGTATGGACTAGGGAGGATTTGTAAGAATTTCCAAATTAAAAAAAAAAAATTGATTACTTCCAAGAAGGGAATATACTAAAATCTGAATTGTGTTTTGTATTCATAAGGTAGCACACGGGACACAGGAAGAATCCAAATACAACTGAAGACCATGGCAACACACTGGATAAGAATCCTGATGGTATTTGTGACAGCTCAGGTATTATTTGTGGTAAATGCCTTTGAGGAAGAGGACATACCGGAGGAATGGATTCTTCTCCATGTTGTCCAAGGTCAGATTGGAGCAGGAAACTACAGCTATTTGAGACTAAACCACGAGGGCAAGATCGTTCTTCAGATGCGGAGTCTGAAAGGTGACGCAGACTTGTACGTGTCCGATGTGACTCTTCACCCCAGCTTTGACGAGTACGAGTTACAGTCTGTCACGTGTGGCCGGGACATCGTGCACGTGCCCGCGCACTTCCGCCGCCCGGTGGGAATCGGGATTTACGGCCACCCCTCTCACCTGGAGAGCGAGTTTGAAATGAAGGTGTTCTACGATCGAACAGTTGTACAGTACCCGTTTGGTGAGGCTTCCTATAACCCTGAGGAGATGGAGGCAAACCAGAAATACTCACAGTCTACAGAAGATGAGTCTCAGGAGGAGGAGTCTGTTTTCTGGACTATACTTATTGGAATATTGAAATTAATACTTGAAATCCTTTTTTAAATTGATACACACTGGACTTAAGTCACACTTCATCCTGTGAAATTGGTATGAATGACTTGCTGTAATATTGAATACTCATTATGTTTCCTAAAGAGATACTGAGATTACATTTCCTAAACCAGAAAGGAAGTGGGGAGAAAAAGCCATATTTAATTTTATATTGTAAATCCTCCCCAAGATGTAAAATGAGCAGCCAGCACAGTATTTGCAGTGCTCTTCAGAGATGAGGGCTTAAAACCGAATGTATAGTTGGGATATTGTTAAATCCACTTAAAATAGGTGCTTAGGAAAATCAATTCCAATTCAGTATTTTCTACTGTTTTTTATAAAGAAAAATGAATAAACTACTGCACTTCAGTCCCCCTCTCAATTTAGAGCATATTTACAAATAAAACCTGCTTCTTTTCGGAGCAAGTATGTCCAGTAGAACTGATCAGCAACGTGCTTGAGTGTATTCATGAAGGTGAGGAGCTTAGGGTGAAGGAAGGAGAAAACAATCACCTAAGGGATAGATAGTCTATATTTTGACTGCGTGTGCTCTACATCACATCAGCCATCTGTCAAACAGAGGTTGGTCCAGTCACTCATCACCACTGCAAATTCATGACCTGAATCAAGTGCATGTTGCTTCTTTGCTATTACTGCAGGGAGAGGGAGCCTTCAGCTGTTGTTACTTGTCAATATGACATTTTTGTCTCATTAAAAACAACACGGCATATCTCAGACTTGAGAGGGGCTTTCTTACACGTCCCTTGATAGCTTTTTGTGATTGATTTCTATTTTCGAGCACATATGTATATGTCATTAGCTTGCAAGGAAAATTCCTGCTGAAAGGGATTTGCAGTGTATTGTGAGGTCATCTTATGCCCACTCTTTCTTTGAAGTTACTTTTACCAGGAATACTTTTTGCTTTGGTTGAGTCTTTCAGAATAACCAGTTGCTATGCAAATAAAGTACATTTAAATTGCTCTGTAATTTTCTTTTCACAGAGCTTACCAATGAGTGCATTGAAATAATCAAGTATGTTACTATAATTTTATACCAATGCATGTATAATTTAAATTTCATTACTGAAAGACTTCTCTTTTTTGAGTGGGATTTTGGCTTGCCTCTCTCAACACCTGACAGGACATTATTGATTTGTATCACAAAAAATCATTATATAGACAAAGTTTATTTAGTAAAAAGGAAAAAAAAAAAGTGGTATTGCTCCTCTTTTAGAGTGGTTGATTAAATAGCACCAGAGAATCACTTTAATTTGTGCAGTTAAGTTTTGGACAGCAAGTTTATAGGGCTTTTTTAGCCCTCCTTGCTGTTTTTCCCCCTTCTTCCTCCTCTTCTGGGTACAGGAGGGTCTTTCTGACAACAATCACAAATCCAGCGACCTAAGAAAAGAAAGTTATCAATTATTGGGAAACTAGGTTTGTTACTCCCTGATCTATTTAGCCCTTCACCATTCTGTTAGGTCATACATATTTGCAGTAGTTCCTTTAATGAGAACAACCAATGCTTTTAAAATGGAGCATTTTTCTCTAAAGCAGCATACACAATTCACGCTCCCTTGCAGACTCATTATGTGTAACCACTGGCTACACCAATCTTCATGGACCTCAGGAAGTGCCAGCACTGCCAAGGAGGTGGTCATTAGGTAAGAGTTTTACAAACGATGCTTGAGTTTGCCAGTCATACGTTCAGGTGAATGACTACAGTCTGAGGGCATGAAGTTACCCAGAGCAGAAATGGATGGCAGCTGGGGAAGCATTTAAGTGTTTATATTACAACAGCTGGAATCAAAGGCTGCTTTGGTAATTTTGTAGTTTTGTAGACGTACAATCTATTTTGATTATATTCTTGGGTCAGCCTCCAAGTGAAATCAGCCACAGAACCTGTATGTGACAGTTCCAGTGCTTCCCTAAATGGGGCAGTGTTTTAAGTACTGTCCAGGGAATACTGTCACTGCCACTGAATTCATGAACGTGCCATGGACTTAGAGTTACATGTAAAGCTACAGTTACACCTGTTTCTTTCTTTCTACTGCCCTGAGCTGGCCACATGATATGACTGACTGGGCAATTTAATGCTGCTGGCTTGCCTGCCTACCGTGGAGGTACTTCTGTTGCAGTTATGATGTTTAAGAATAAAAAAGGGAAGGAAAGGGTTTAAAGAGTTATTTACAAAATATTAAATTGAGACAAATTTTTCATTTAGAAGCTAAAACAGCACAATTAATGTGAAAGCTATACTTTAGCAATATGCAGCAATACAGTTTTTTTTACAGGTTTCTTCAATGAAAAGAGGTAATTATTCTCAGTATTCTGTGGATATGGAAAAAGATAGTTCTGAGTGAGCCTGTTTGGATTATGCTGTAAAAGCCAATTATATTTCCTACACAGGAATTGCCAGGTTTAACTGTGCACAACCAAATATACAGAAATAAAGCTTAGTAAAAAAATCGGGTCCTATAGTGTGAACCCTTTCCTACAGTGTTTCTTACTCTTACCCTTCACACTGCATTATTTCTGAGAGTGAGCCCAGGACTCAGAGGAAGTAGGAGGGGAACAAATAACTCTTACTTTATTACCTGAAGGGATAGCATCGAGCCCCACACAAAAAGTGTGATAACCACGGTCACATACATCACAGAACATCATTTCTTCTTCATGGTGAGGCTGCCCACATATAATGCATGTTTTACACTCCATACATTGCCAAGGATAAGTCTTAATCATAGCAACAAGCTCCGGGGTCATATCAAGGCAAGAAGGGTGGCCTAGATGAAAATCAGTATTATTATTTTTATGCCTGAAATGAAATTTAAAATTAGACTGTTTGTCTTTACCAACATGAAGCTTAGCTCACTTCCTGGTGAGATCCCACAGTGTGAGCACAGAGAACACGAAAGAGAGATGGGGTCATAACAAAGGACAGAAAAGGCAACTGAACTCTTGCTACACATGGAGTACACTAAATATGTCCACAAACAGATCTGCCAAATTCCCTTAGGAATCCACTTAGTGTGTGTAGATACTCACCACTGTTGTCACACTGGGAGCAATGTATAAGAGCTTCAGGTTTTCCTTTCTTGTTGGACTCCTTACCCTTCAGACAAATTCCACATATAGCATTTGGAATGACCTTTGGCTGGAAGGGTAGAAGAGGGCTATAAATTCATTCCAGAAGAATTTACAGATTCAACAGGAAATGTCATCTATCTTCTTAACTATTAAAATTAATAAATTATCTGTCAGGATGTGTGAACTCTGAAACGCGTGACAATCACTGACAAGCAGCAGCACTGAAAAAAAAAATCATGGATTTAACTACATAAAATTCTGCATCTGTCATACATAGTGAGTTATATGTAAATCCAAATGGATCAAAAACACATACTTGCCTCTTCCTATTAATTCATCAGCTAACATTCTCATTGTAAACTAAATGTGACATAGGGTGAAAAAGTTAAGGAAGATTCTTCAAAGATAGGATACTACTTTATGAACTTCTGTGTAGATTTCCTGTTTATGAAGGAAATTATATATAATTTTTTTATTTGCATTACGTTTCTCCCTACATATAGAAAGCTAATTACAAAAGCAATAAACTTTTTTTTTCTATCTTCAATTTCAAATTATCTTGCTAGCTATGCTGTACAGGGCTGTATTTCTTTTACCATTCCTTCTTGTATCCAGTCATAATTATATAAGAAACAAGAGTCTTGCATTTGACTAGAAATTTACATTTATAATTTTTCTAAGTGTTCATCTGGAGTGCGTCTGGGTCCATGAGATCCATTTAAAGTGTAAGAGAAATAGCAGGCTGTTACAATGTGGAACATCTGCCTATGCCTATTCTGTGTGCCAGCTCCGTAGACACACCAACAGTTTCATCATGATGAGGCCTGAGGAAGAACTAAGGCACGCCAAATTTCAGAAACATGGCAGTAGACATTGTTGAGCTTTGACTACTGCATAATGAAATTAGTGAGAAATGTAGCCTACAATCAATGCAGTACTCACTGATGTTAAACTGACTAGTGCCAGTTTTAAAAAACAATGCTGCTGCAAAGCAGAGGGAGCTGAAGGCTTCTAAACTGCTCGTCAGTAAGCAGGAATCCAAATCAACTACCAACCACACACAGGGAGAAGAATGAGGTTTGATTTTAAAACAAATTTCAAAAGAGAAAACATAAATAAACAAATAAATAAATTTACAAAGATCTTTTGCAATACATCTTATATTGAAGTGTGTTTATTTCCCCAGCCAGTTTTCCATAGCACCTAGCAAAGTAGTTAGTATCTTGACTCATTTTTAAAGTATCAGGATGCATTGCTTTAGGTATTCTGAAGTTTTCAATGTGTTTTTTATGTGAAAACATGGCTACAGCCTGCTTCAAATTGTTTGGTCTAAGGAGTTTTATTCAAGAAAGCAAAACACCATACCATGTGTTTATCCTTCAAAAGATGACAGAGGCATTCATAGACAATTTTTGTTGCTTATTTATTTTAAAAAAAGCAAAGTCAACCTGTTTTATACATAAATATAATAAAACAGTAAAAGTCTAACACACAAACATCTCTACAAAATAATAAATATAATGGAAGCAAAACCACACATAAACTCTTTTACTGTTAACTATACTACGTGTCCTACATGTATACCTTTATACCCTGCTCCTCCCAACAAAAGTGGCACATGCTTAAACCTTGTCAGTGTGGCAGCATTTACCCTTCCATTGTTTAGGCTGGTTTGTTGTTTTTTTTAATTGTATTGTAATCTAAAAAACTGAGCCTTTCTAGAATAGCAAGCACACTTTTCTAATCAGACTTCTGGCTTGATACAGATTTTTATTTTACTGCCTTTAATATACAACAGCATACTCCCCAGTACTCCAGCCCAAGTGAGCTGCTTTTTGGACACATCCAAGTGTTACAGGTGTGTGCAGTTCACATTCCCTCAAGGTAAACATTGGTACAGATGCATTTATTAACAATGCTTCCATCTAGTCTTAGTTCACTAACCTGTATTCATTAGAAACCGTGCATATTAAGGGGGGTGAGAATCACAGCCTTTTAAGAATGAAGTTCCAACAGTATGGAAGTTTTTTTACAAAAATGAAAAAGAAAAAAAAAAAAAAATCAAGACTATTCACATTTTAATCCCATTCTGTTCTACCACCATAAATGGCTTTTAGAAATGCTATAAAGATGTCTGTCAATTACAAATGTGAAGTCACAATATCCTATGTCATTAGGAGTAAATTTTACCTTTTACATCCCCATCTCATTGGGATAAGATGGGAGAGGAAATGAATGCAGGGTCAAAATGATGACTGCACTGTATAGGTTTTCACTTCCATGCTGCTGTGCTGCAGCTCTCAAAGTAAGCCTTCCAACTACACCATTGTATATCATCCTATTCTGACTGCAAAGCGTTACATTTTCATATACACTGACCCAAAACAGAAGTGTTGCAAAATAAAGATACTTGATACATTTCAGTTTTATGTGCAAAAAAATCTCCTGTACTTTTGACAGTACCCTGTGTGTGCAATTGTAGCAGTCAGTTCTGCAGCAACAGACTCACTACTTGTAACATGACAAAATGTAAAAGACATGCTAATCGTTCTTTGTTAAAGAACTGACAATAAAAAAGACTCCATATAAAATACAGTATTTCTTTTATGTGAAAATAACTCAGTGGAAATGTATGGAATCCTGTAATACTCATAACATGGCTATAACTATACATATATATGCTGATGCCATAGCAATTATCCCTCAATTTTAACTACACATAACCAAAAGATTAACTGCAAAAATAGTCCAATATTAGAGAACAATATAGAACAAAAGTATTATAAAGATTTCACAGGGAAAACATTTTGAATCAGTTAAGCCTTCGGCTCAAAGTGCCTTAACACGTAGGCACATATGGTTAGGTATATTGTTATCTGGTGTTTTTATAGACTCACAAACAAGAATCACTCTGCCTTGCCAGTTAAAACAGCTCATGTAATTTGGCTTATTGCAAGATTTCAAAGGTTCCCACAAACAAGAAATCCAATGCTCTCATCCTCCTAACATGCCATCAACATCCCTGACTTAACAGCCAGATGGTTGATGCAGGCAGAGTATGCTGACATTGCAAAGATGTGGCACTATAAATTTATAATAAGACCTTGTTACTGACAGAATCTGTGATTTTGAATCAATAAGTAATTGCTATGGGACTCTATTTTCAAAATGCAGTGCTGTATACTACTACTGCTCTTCTACAATTCTAAGTTCAAAACTTTGCTGCAAGTTCTGCTCCACCAGTTCTCTCTCTATGCATTGATAAGGCCATTGAATAGATTGAACTAATCCAACACTTGGGCATCCCGCAGCTAAAGGAAGGTTCTGTAAACCGATTTCTAATGTCAAGTTAAACAAAACTAAAGCAAAATTTCAGCCTTCATCTTTGGATTTCATGTTCATGGGAATACTGAAATGCATTCTACGCCTAAAATCTCCTGCAAAGTTACATATAAAAAAATATATATATATGTGGTAACCACAGTCTAAATCTACACAGTTCACACATTTTAAACACAGTTTCTTAGTAAGTTCCTGAAAACAGAAAATGCAACTGGAGCTTGCTGTCTGTTATGAACTTGTACAGATACTGTATGTAGAGGAAATTTATCAAAGCTGTCTAATTCTTGCTGGAAATTAGCTTCTTATTGTAAGTTATAGTTTATTTACTATTAACTTGGTAAACACAGATAGTAAATATTTATCAACATAAAATGCAAGCCATCAACAGCTCACTTTTGCTGAGATAGATTCTCAGTATGTACAAAGTTGTTCCTTGTACAAAAGTGTTCCCTGTCCCATAACTGTCAAGAATAATCCCTAACTGGTAAACACTCAACCTTATCTTAACTTAGTGTTTTCCCTCTTCATGGGTCTCATCCTGCTCCCATTAAGTCAATGGAAAATTCTCATTCCTCTCAGTGGAACAGGACTAGATAATGATGTGCTTTAAATGTGTTACAATTTATTCAGATCCTCTCTCAGTATGCAGAATAGTAACACATAAACAATGCATGTCAATTCTCACTTCTTCTGAAAAATATTTTTATCATAGTTCTTGAGATTATTATATAGGAATACTGAAGATTAGGGTCTTAGGTTCGGCAATCACTGCATGATAGCTGAAATGTCTTAACATCCTCACCAAGTTTCTAGTTTCAACAAAAGCATATTGCCCACAATTGGTACTACATAGTATGAACTACATAAAAAGCTATTTTCCAAATACTGTTACAGGGGCTACACAGTATTGCCTACACAGCTGTAGTAAGCTTTTTGCCTTCCATCCTATACATCATAACATCGTAGGATGAAAGGCTGTATTTAAAATGAATGCCATAACAATATGTTCAGCATACAGCTGCATTTTACAGGACTGATCTCTTGGTATGCTGCCATATGAAATAGAAAAAAGTAACAGTGAATGCTAGCTTCAAACTGGCACATACTTCTGACTGCTATGTTAAAGCAGACAGAAAGATGCTGAGTTCCAATGATAAATCCACAATGGATTTTTCTAGCATTATTGCCTATTAATCTAAGGAGTTAACCCAATAGGAGGCCACTGTACAGCTGGAGTAAAGAAAAGCCCCACACAAAATACAAGCAAAAAGGAAATAAGGAAGCAAACAGATGGAGCACACA
Organism: Thryothorus ludovicianus; assembly: GCA_013397245.1. Taxonomy (NCBI): domain Eukaryota; kingdom Metazoa; phylum Chordata; class Aves; order Passeriformes; family Certhiidae; genus Thryothorus; species Thryothorus ludovicianus. The sequence continues at coordinate 454,152 of VZTB01018390.1, forward strand.
ACAGGAGAACAGCTAGTGAAGTACAGCAAGCAGAAGTTCCACGTTATTGAAAAAAACCAAATACTTCAGGAAGAAGCTGGTTGAGTAAAATTCAGTCAGGGGCTTTTTTCTTCTACCTTGTACCCAGGAACTGATTTGGGTAATACAGAACGTTTGGAACCATCTTTTCTTGGAGTAGCACTTTTGTCTCTTGTTTTTTGTCTTCCCTGAAAAGAATCCTCCTGGTTGTCTGTGGCGCAATCACCTTCAGATACATTGCCAGACGAATTGTCCTATAATAAAAATACCATAGCTATATTTTTTTATTTTTTTGGATAGACAGACAAGTCTTTCCTATGCCCCTTAGAGTCAACTAAGGTAAGAGAAGGATATGTCATTCCTTCTGCAAAAGCATAGGGTTTATCACAATCTAGAACACCTTTGTTCACAACATTCATAATCAAGTTTTTTCTGGTTTAAGAGACTGGCATCAGCAACAGCAGTCATGTTTTTGCAGTTGGTCTTGTTACCAGTGTGAGGAGCACAACAATATTTCTCTGAAGCATTTTCATTAGAAGTCAGCAAGAAGCCAACTAAATGCAAGATGCTGTTTACAAGAAAAAGGGCGAGCAAAAAGTTAAAAGTGCCCTTGTCATGCATTTAAAGTGTGCAAGGACTGCCTTGAATTAAACATGTGAAGGTTTTTATCTGCCACCCTCACCTACTGTTTTCACCAGGAGCAATTTAAATATTTAATTTGAACTGCAGTAGAAGAATGCCATTAATGGCAGGCAAAACATGCTTCCATATTTAATACAAAACCAAACAACTGAATTTATTTTGTAGTTAAAGCTTTTTTTTTTGTTTTTGAGGAATGAGGAGGCAAGAAAGAGGGGAAGAGTTTCAAAGAGGGTGAGAGATCAATGTAGGCATAATTAAGAGCAGCAGCACAAGACTTTTCTCAGAAAAGTGTTAATAAAGGCTTCCAAAAAGCTCCAGAAGGAAGCAGTGTGATTACTCGCATTTATTACAATAAAACCCAAGAGGCCAAATAACAATGGTGCCCTACAGTAAAACACACTCTGTAAAAACACAATAGTAATCAGCCTGTGCCCCAGGTCCTAAAATCAAAACAGACAAAACAGACACAGAGCAAATGGTGTAGTGTAACACAAAAGCAGACTGAACTATGTGGGAACAAGAAATGGTATGTTTCACTATTATTTTAGGGAAAGGGTTATTTAAGTCAGACCCACTAAAACACTACAGAAAAGAAAACTACCAACTCAAACAATGGAGCAGGGGAAGGTGTGAAAAAGGAAAGTTATAAAGCATATTGTGGGACTCACCAGGGAGATCTGACAAATGGTAGATAGCCCAAATCTGATCATGACCCACCTCTGTGTTTTTTCTGAACTATACACCCCCGTCAATGACTGACTGGCTAAGCACTTACAGGAATCTGATTATCAATCTTCCACACTTCTCTACACTATTCAAACTCAGGGACATCTTTCCTTCTGCATTCTGCCACAAAAAAATAAGATTTCTGAGCCTCCGAAAAATCAAAAGGATTGTCTGTTTGGTCCACTTTTCTTTACCATTAGTGAGAACAGAAGTCAATGGAAAAGGAAGTTGGGAAAAATGGGTAAAGACCAACTGTCAAAAAGCTGGAGTGTGATTAAACTGAAAATATGAGTTGACATTTAGCATACTATGTTTATATGATTTCTTCTTCTCAAAAAAAATGCAAGCAGAAACAGTGTATTAAACATCTAACTCTCCTTTTGTTAACCTACAAGCTAACCTCCTCCTTTCTTTAATTATAGGTATCTTACAAAATCCAAAGAAGATAAATATTTATATGAAAGAATTTAGAATTGTACATACACACTCAAACATGTTCATCAATCATGCTAGAAATTGCTAAATGCACTGAGACAGTCCATTGCTGTTAAAATTAGGGTTAAACTTCTGGAAAGAGATTGTCACTAACATACAAACTTCACCAATACACCAATGGTTCAGTTGAACTCAGCTAATTTGAACCTCAGCAGGCTTTTGTGCATTTAAAGCACTACCAAGGTACATATGTGAAAGTTTCCCTTAAGTTTCAGCTAACAGTTGATTTTGCATTTGCAGAAGTGGAGAGAACCTAAACATCTTTTAAAAAATGTATTGTAAAGCAAAAAAAAAACAGTGTCTTTTACCTTCTTTTTAAATTGGAATTAACTGTTTCTAGACTGAGTACTTGCTGCTTCCACATCACAAAAAACAAAAAAGTTACAAGGTTTGATCAACTCTTTTGCTTTGGGGACAGATTCTGTGGGACTTCGAACAGCAAAATATACTGTGACCTGAACTACAGTGTTCATTCTCTTTAGAAATGCCAGCAACTTCCATGGGAAAAATGGCACAATGAAGAGCTGCATTGGGAAGTTTCTCCAAAATTTCTTTAAACAAAACAAAACGAACAGAAGAAAATAAAAAGAAGAAAAGGCCTGAAATGTCAAATATTTGTTCAATTTACCCTGAAAATGGACCAAAACAGAAAGCAGTGGAGAGCAACATTATGAAATAAACAGAAGTACTAAAAAAGGTCTTTCTTTCATTTTGCAAATGTTAAAAGACACTAAGAAACTAATTAAACTAACAAAAGCGAAGGGAAAGGATTTTTTTGTTCAAGAATACTTTCAATTTGTCTCACCGAATTGCCTTTGGTTTTCCTTTTTTCATCACCTCGTCCTTCCTCTGCATCATCTGAATCTCCATCACTGTCCAGTGTAAGCAGCTCCGGATCCAAAGGAGGCTCATAAAGAGCTGTGTTTAACGGCAAGTAACGAAGTTCATCTGGAGAGTATCTGAAGTTAAATAAATAAAATCCATTGATTCATGCACACTTTATGCCTAAGTATTAAGTCACACAGTACACAAGGACTTTATCAAGAAAGAGTCTCCTTTTTTTACAGAAGGTACATAAAAACATACAGTTCTGAAAACAAAGGAAAATTAGTAATTTCTCCTTCCACATGTGATACCATATATAGTATTTGCCTTCTTTGTAGGGCAGGTATTAGTGGACACAGGCATATTTGCAAAGTTTTAACCAATTCACTTTACCATGACCATACAGATCATACACTTTGTTTGTGAATGTGCCCCACATAATTTGTACAATTCTAACCCAAGGCACACAATCATGGCCAAAGCAAAGAATACAGCTGTATAGCTGATCACTGAGAACAAAAAAAATAAATATGAAAAGGTAATTTTGGAACGATGTAAAGGTGTAATCACACTGCTTATAGCCACAGCTCAACATGCATAATCTACACTTTTTCATTTTAACCTTAGAGACTAAGAAAAAAGTGAAAGTCCTCTTACTGCTGAGGACGAGCACTGTAAGGAATAAGATACTATTCAGCTGCATATCATGAAAGGTCATGTCCTTCACTGAGATGGAAAGTTTCACTAGTAGCTTACAAGTGCAAAAGAAAATATAATGCGAAATAATTTTAATTCAAGGAATTTAATAAAACTGAAGTGATTCAGGAATGTGATGTAACATGCAAATTTGGGGTGGGCTGCATGAACACATACTGGAAGGAGCAAGGCACATGCAGACAAAGAGCTTCTCTACAGAAAACCAAGCACATAGAGCATGAATTCCATCTCTACTGTACAACAGTAAGCCTTCAGCAAAATCTTCAAATCCGTATGGATTTGTTCAACGGTACCCTGCCTCTAGTAAAATCTTAAATTTATGTCAATAGTCAAGTAACATGTTTTTCATGAAATGTAAAGGCCCATGCAATGTCTTTCTCTCTCACTTATAAATCCAACATGAAACTTAACCCACAAAACCAATCAATTTTTTTAAAGAGTTTCTAAAAATTCAAAACAGAACAGCAACACTGTCATACAGAAGACACGTGATCACAAGCCAGCATCACAACACTTTAATACAAAAACATTAAGTTTAGCACACGTGCAAAGGCAGATGGTAAGTAAACAGGAGGGTGGCAGGAGTGAAATCAGTGTCTCTTTTTACCATGGCAAATACCTGAGCAGGCCAAATCTCAGGCACTGCAATACATCTGCAGAGACAGTGCTCTTGCAGTCAGTACTGTTTTGTTGACAGAAGCAGTCACACTATGCATCTTTGAAGACTTTCAAGTGTCTCGAACTGAAATTAATTTGAAACCTTACAGCAAAGACACTGAAATGTTTTCCACCTGCTAGATGTAGACAGAAGAGATCAGTGCAACAGAATTGGCAGTTGGAATTCCTCTAAAGTACCTTTTGTAGTACTCCTGGAACTGGCCGGGTATGAGAGCCACTGGATAAGGACTAACCTTTGTTCTCTCTGTAGGCAAGACTTTGTATTTTCCTTGAGGCACCTGGATAATCTGCATTGTTTAATATAAAACAACAACATTTTTGTTTCACATACAAAAGTTGAGCCTTCCTCACCAAACACTCCTCCAAGCATTTTTAAACTTGCCAGTTTTACTGAATTGGAATAGCTACCTGAGTTCTCCCAAGAGAAATTCAATTCATTAAAATGCTAAGAGATCCCATTCACAAAACAATATCATGGATTAAATCCAATTCCTAGGTACTTAGTGAACTGAACAAAGATTAGGTAAGACCCCTTTAAACAGTGTACTTTGAAAAATAGTTTTGAAATTAAAATCTAGCAATTGAAACCGTAAACATTAACATTTGTGTTTGGCATCTTTAGCATGAATTATCACTACTGGTCCATATTGCTTTACAGTAGAAAGAACACATCCATCTAAATCTAAAAACAGACTGTAATATTAAAAAAAAATAAATAATATAAATATATGGAAAGGAGAAGCTTGCACAATTAGCCTTCCTTCATAATGTAATTACCCACGATCTTGTCTCTAACATGTTCCATACCAGGAAAATAGAAACTTTCCATAACTGTCTGTCATGTAACAATTTGCAGAGAAAATTTTTGCTTTACTGCATTTTTAGAAGCAGAAGAGCACTGTTTCAAAATGCCTGATGAGTTTTTTTTAATCAAGCATAGAGGAATGTAACATATGCAATCCAAAAATAATATAAAACCTAACAAAAAACAAGGGCAAAATATTGACAGGCAGAACACTTTCAGGTATTAAATAGTTTTCTTTTTTACTTCAAGTATTGTCTGGCAAAACTTTGGAGGTATTCAAAAGAAGAATTAGCCATTTATATGAATAAACAACACTCTGTTTTATGCTACATCTATCAGAATAAAGACACAGTAACAAAATAATTCTGAGATTTTTAGAGCTTCCTGAGAAAAATATTTAAAAGTTTTAAAAGTCTGCAGATAAAATATATTTGAGATTATTAGTTTTAGCAGTATTATCCATTTAACAGGAAAACTGTGTCTGTATGAGTGAAAAAATAATCAAACCTTTGAAAACTGTTAAAATGGTAGCAAAACCAACTTCACTAAAACAAGTAAGGAACTTCCTCCTCACAACTGGTAAGAAATTTAAATCTGCCTACGTGTGTCTGTAAATCAAAATAGGCTCTTCTTTCTTCCATCCGCTCTCGGTTTAAATTGCTGTTGAATTCTGCAGCTTTCTTGGCAGCTTTTTTAATATATTCTGGAACTTTACTGGCTTCTACTTTCTGTGTGTTCTGCTGCTGCATTTGCTGGAACAAAAACAGTAATATTAATTCCCATACATTTCGCTATCAGTTTGAGAAGAATCTTTTCTCACATGCCCATTGCAGATTTGGTTCACTTTAGAGGCAGTTACTCACAGAATACTCTTTGTAGTGATCTGTTATTCGCTGCCGCTCTTTCTCTTGCAGTATAACAGAATACTCAGCATGTTTGGCAGGGTATTCTTTAATCATAAGATCAATTACTTCATCACTACGCAAAGCTGTTAGACCTAAAACAAATAAAAGCTATAATGATGCTATCTGGCAAAAGTAACTGTAGGTTATTTATATCCCAAAATGAGCAACTCAAAGTTTTTGAGTAGTTAAAGACAGCAACCTGCTTTTCCCACTCAAGTAGCAGTGAACTTGTGCCATTTGGCTTTCAAGGCTGACTAGGAGTTTGCTTGTACCCAAGGCTTGTGTTATTACTTACAGCTACAGACCCCTTCACATTGATTCAGTCACCTACTTAAACTCACTGGTGAGGCAGAACCTTTGTTCTAGATGGGACCTTGTGTACTGTTAGTTTCAGTTTCCAGTGCTGGTGAAGTTTCATCACCATGCAGAACCTTTACTGAAATAGCAAGGTTTACATAAAGTTTCTATATAAATCAGAGAAGAATCATTAGGAGAGCAATTCAGAGCACAGACTCCTGACTCCCAATTAAAGCATTTCAAGTTCAGAAGTCAGAATGCCTCAGTTTGCAGCTACAATGCAGATCTCCTCCCCTGAAGGGTTCCAACACAACTCATCTCCAAACATGGACAACAGAATGGAATGATTTATGTCACTACCACTGATTATAACCATAATTTTAAAAACAGGGGTAGTTAGCACACATCTCTATTGGATATATGAGGCAGAATGTAGTATTTTAACTCTATATATAAAAATTAGATATGGTTCTCTTAAGCATAGTTAAGTTAAAAATAAATAGATTGCAGGTGAGAAATAAAGGTGGTATACCAAAGACTGTTAGTATATAAAATGACATTACATTTTCACAGACCCATGATACACACAAATAAAAACATGGCAGTGTCATTTAAATTCTAACATGTCCAAATCATATATATCAGAAGAGTAAGAAAAGGCTATTTCAATATAAGCCTCAGAAATTACATCATTCCATTTCAAGTATATCCAAGTGCCTTAATAAGCACTCCTCTAATTACTAACATAGAAGCTGAACCATTTAAGATACCCTGACATTTGCTGGGCTCCAATGCAATGCAGCAAAGTAAGATTAATGTAGATGAAGACACCCTGTACGTACATATGAAATCTATACCACCATGTATATAAGTACATATAATGCATATATAGGAGACCACACAATTATGGTGGTCTCGGTACTAAGAGAAAAAAGTTCTACAAGTTAATTTAGAATATAGCAAAATCCCCACCAAGTAATTAGTATAGATCCAAAATATATTTGTTAATAATAAATCTGGAACAGTGATACGTCATGGCTAATTTACTAAGCTAATAATATACCAGTTTTATTCCAGAACTTATGTTTTCAATTGAGAGGGATGCAATTCTTCTCTACCAAACTGAAATCCCTTTTTCAGAGTGCCATACTTTTTATACTGTAATAAGGAGTCTAACAATTTGTTTTCTTACCTAGTGTGCATTGAGTCTCTGTGATAACATTTAGTTCTCTGAGGTAGAGTTTCTCCTTGTGAGATAAATCTCGCCTTTCTAAATCTCAAAAAAAAAACCAAAAAACAAAGGGAAATAAAAATGTGTGCAGTAACTTAAACACCCCCATAAACACTGTCAAAGAATTTCAGCAGTTTTGTTTCCAGGCAGCTAGAGCCTGTATTACACTGCTATTCCAAGAAACATGACAATTTTATAAATTAATTTGTAATTTAATAAACAATGTAGGGACAGGGTAAATTTTCTTGACCTAGAGTAGTTCAAGACCCTGTCTATAATTATGATTTATAGAAAAAACTAAAGAAACCTGATGTATAAATTCAGATGCAGAAAATTTCACCAAGCACAAAGTACAGTCCTTTTACTTTTACTATGACTTTTAAAAATACATTTCCCAACAAAAGAGCCAGATTTGACAATTCTGAGTAATGGAGGTTAAAATACTAGAACCTCCACAAATATGTTTTTTAATATTTTTCCCTGGTGTAGGAATGTTGCCACAATTCAGGAAATAGCATACAGAGATCCAGTTATAAAGTAAAAAATCATTAATAAATCACTAAAAATAAAATTGCTATCAGTTTTCAAACAGTACTTGGTGACCTAACCCTCAAATCAGACTTGTTTGCAACTTTTCAGTGGCAATACCACAAAGTCTTGTATTACTTTGAAAACCAGTGGATACATTCTATTTCCAGTCATGAAGATATAAAATACAAGTATAATTCCAGGTCTGCTTTTCCTGGGTCCTTTTTTACAACAGTTAGCTCATCCTATAAGCAAAGAAGCACAGACTACATTCAAACTGTTTAAGGAACACAGGGTTTTAGAAGAAAAACTTTAAAAATAAATACCTGGATATTTTCTTTTGAAAGAAGTCACACCCAAATATTCACTGACTTGCTCCTGAAGCATATAGTATTCTCCTGTTTCATCGGGTGGCCATTTGTATTCTATCAAATTTTCAGCAGGAAAATAACTATACCTAAACATAAGAACAATGTTACAACAAATCACAACAATCCTTAAGAATACTACTTACATCTCTAGAAATTCAGTAATTCCTACTTATAGGTCAATGAACAGTTCCTACAAAGTTGGACAAGCATTTTAAAACACTGCATCCTGTTAACGCGTTTAAAAGGTCACTTTGTTACATCCAACCTCATACATATTTCTCTAAAACACCATTTATCAACATGCCAAGGGACAGAATCTGAAGAAACTGATATCCTTCATAATGGAGAGGACATTAGGAAAAGCAACTACTATTGAATCAAAATTTATTCAAATATGAAATGTAAACATGTAAACTGTGCTTCTGATTGTAAATCAGATGCAGCACTTTTTGTAGCACTCTAAAATAAAATGCCTTAAAATATGCTGGGAGCAAGAGACATGTAAATCAGATGCAGCACTTTTTGTAGCACTCTAAAATAAAATGCCTTAAAATATGCTGGGAGCAAGAGACATGTATTTTTTATAGGACATCACCTCAATTCAGAAAGTTATATGAGGAATACTCAAGAAATGAAGAAAGAGCCAATACTTAGCCACACTGAACAATAAAGTCAGACTTGCAATAAAAAGTGGGAATTGTAAAAAACAGCATTACCCAAGGTCTTGACTGGAGGTTTCACAGCTCCGAGAACTGTCCCCTGAGCCCATACGCCGTCTTTTGGATGGCTGGCTGCCATCATTGGAATTTTCTTCTGTATCATCCTGAAATGAAAATAAATATTTAAAAAAATCAGACTACTCCAAAGCTAATGTAAAACACCAAAAAAATCACATGGCAATCCACAGTTTAATTATACTTGAACTGCTAATCCATTCTATGACAGTCTTAATAAACAACTCACAGGACAGTCTTTGTTATAAATTACCCATGTGACACGTGGTAGCCCAGAAGGAAAACTGGGGTGGCTTCTCACCTGTGGCATAGGTGGAGTTCTGAATAGACAGAGATGTACCTCTGACTACCAAGTTCATAATTCCTGATGTAAACTACCTCTGGCACCTGATCATAGCAGCATTCCAAACCAAAAGAAAATACAAAATAAAAATCCCAATTCCTTGCTGAGAGCTGATGCTTACAAAATCAGGAAATTATTACCGAAAGCAACACAGGAGTTTATAGGTATACAGTCAAAATAAAAGGAAGGGTAAATAGTGTACAAAAAATATCATTACAAGCAAGTAGCAAAGACTTGTGTCTTTAGATGAAAAAAAAAATGGAAAACCCCCCAACTTGGCATGACAACAGACACAGAAGAGAACAAAGCTATTACAAGGGAACATTCAGACAGTCACTATTCAGATTTCATGCAATCAATGTGACGAGAGGGAAGAAAGGGTGAAGAGGACAAAAAAAAGACCACAGCAAAACGAAGAGTTCTGTATAATCTAGAAGAAAGTGACTCAGTTGATGTTGTGTTTTTCACTGCTTTGTTGCCCCATAATGCTCTGCAACTCCTACCTGCACCATCAACAACCTCAAAGCATTTAGTGACCAACCCCATCTGATCATAACTGAGATGCAGACAGCAGAAAACTTTAAGTGAATTGCTCACAATAACCAGCAGTTGAGTCAAGAATGAAACAGTTCTCTAAGTAATTGAATCTCCAAAGTGGAGCAGAGTGAAAGAATCAATTTCCTAACTTCTGTGGAAAGTTTAAGCAAGAGGTATTAACCTGTCAGAAACAAATGGATAAAGCCCAACTATGCTTACTTATTTAATAATAACAACAGCGATTATTAGGTCTACCTTTGCTGATGTGTTTCATTCTAGTATGTTTTACGTAACATGTGACTTGAAATATCAATTTTAAAATATTCCAGCAAACAAGAACACCTTACTTTTATTTGCAACATTTCACAATGTTATAATCAAGACAGGCCATCGGTAAAAAGCATTTGTCTCCAGGATTTTTGGCTTATTTCTTCTTTTCTGCAATTTTTTTTACCAGTATTTTTCTTCCTCTTTAAGGTGCAAGAAGAACATTTTTCACACAGTAATAAAAATTGAAAAGCACAATTTGATGAAGCTGTGTTTTCTTAGTGCAGTCATCTTTAAAAAAAGCAGTATGCAGCGTCTCCATCCACATTATCAATAATGCCACTTCTTTCTATTGAAAGCTGAGAATACCCTGCACGAACTCAGGAACTAAGCAGCAGCTACCAATCGAAACAACATTGCATTAGCGTATTTTGTGACACAGCTGTCTCATCAGTAGCTCATTTCTACTTCCTACAAGAATACTAAAACTCTCTAAATTTTTTTAACTGTTAGAAAAAAAACCTGAACAGGGCCAAAGCAACCCTCTGGTATACCAAAACTTCCAAGAGACTTCAAAACATCTTTTAAAGCCAGATCTCAACCTGACAGTTCGGTGGAAGTGCCTGTTATCAGTTTCTTCTTTCACTTTGTAATTTTTCATTTATTAAACGTGGTACTGTTACAAAGAACAAGTATCCATAACACAGAAAGCAGTGCTCTCCATTTCCATATTTGCTTATTTGCTTAAAATTTCACAAAATTCAATCACACAAGTTCAATTTGTTGCAGACGACTTAGTGTATGAAAACATCTGCAATCTAAAGGCTCAGTGTTGCTCAACCACCTGTACTGTCCCAAAAAAAATAAACAAAAAAAGTCCCCCCCCCAAAAAAAAGGAAAGAAGGGATAGCTCTGCGGCTGTCTTTACATAAAAAGTCAAACACTGTCCAAAAACGGCCCTTTCTCCCTGAAAACGCATCTTGCTATGAAAAGCTTGCTAGTCCTTACGAAACATGGTGACGTTACAAACTTCTGGTACGCCTATCACAGTAAGATCCTGCATCAAGCGCTCAAGAAGGCTCAACTACCCGGGACGCGTCTCAAAGAGCGGCAGCCGATGTGAGCCGCGAGTCTTTGGCGCCACAAGTGCCCGCGGCGCCCGGGATGCGCGGGAGCAGCCGCCAGGGCCAACGCGGAACGGCCCGCGGCCAGACCCAAACTTTCCCGGCTGCGGTGCTGCCGCGGTGAGCGCTCAGCTGCCGCGCCGCCCCCGGGAAGACGCCGAGGGACTTTTGGGAAGGAGGACGGCCCCGGGCACCCAGCTCCAGACCGCGCTCAAAGTTCGGCGCAGGGCGCGGGAGGCCGCCCGCCGCCGCCCGGCTCTCCCGGCGGCCGTGAGGTGAGTCCGGGACGGGAGGGTCGGGTGGGA
>VZTB01018390.1:472897-577558 GCA_013397245.1 Thryothorus ludovicianus
GCCCGTTTTACATTAGTAATAGTAATAAAGGGTGGTAGCGGTCGTGCAGTTTTTGCTCTGGCCTTCTGTCTCTGACTGTGAAACGGCAAACGGGAAGGGGCAAAGAAACAATTTAAGATGGACTGACTGAAAGATATGCCGTAGGAACGTTGTAGATTTTTAAATTTATTTTTCTTTAAATAGCAGGTAGGGAGTCCAGATGGCGGCTAATAGCGGTTTCCGATGGAAACTGTTACCCTTGCTCAGTGCTGATAGCTGTATAAATATTTCCTCTCTCCTTGAAGCCATACAGAAATTACACATGTGAGGGTCAATTCTGCCACCTAATTAGAGAAGAAAAAATGTTTTTAATTTCACTTTAATGGCATATTTTTTCATTATTTTTGGTTGTGGTACTTCATTATCAAACAGTTTCTTGTCTGATTAATGAAGAACTGTGACTTTTTTTTAACTAAATCAGAAGCATTTTTCATCCTTGTTAACATGGGTGATTTTATCTATGCAGTTTTTAAAATTTAAATGTGTGCTTCTGAATCAGTCAATTTTTCTGTTTAGACTAATGTGAAAATAACATGAATGGTCAAATTGCACTAACACTGCTACAGAATTCATATGTTCTTCCCCTGCCCCCCTCCAAGGATCTTGCTGGTTGTAAGGTCTGATGGTCTTAGTTTACTTGAAGTAGCATCAGTTTCTCTGCAAGCTCAGAGATTAGGCAGAAAATTTATATATAAACTGGGATATTTTGCTTCAATCTATCTTGTCCTGGTTTCAGTAGATATAACCATCCTGAAATAAACCCTCCTGACCTTATGAAAACAGAGCAATGCTTTCCCTCAATTTTACAAAGGTGCTTCTGGTTGAGAGTTCCTTTCATCCCATGAGTGGATGAAACTTGCATTGCAAACCCAAAGAGCTGGTTTACAGATGCTGCTCTATTACTGTCTGTGTAGCTGTGCTTATGGGTATGTTTCAATGATTTATTTTTTTTGTTCTTGTGAGCTTTTTTAATGCAAGGATTCTTTCTCTGTGTGTGTTTGTTCTAGATGGCATTGCCGGACTCGGTCACCACTTGCCTTTCTCAACCTGTGCATTATGTGATTTGTAAACTTGGATTTGAGAAGAAAGACACCTATGATATTAATAATATTTTATCTGAAAATGGGGAAGTATGTTGGCAAGCTGTTACAGAGCATGTGTGTTACCTTGAATCAGGTTGGTGTTTACCTGCTCTAGTAGTGATGCATTGAAGACAGATGCAGAATTTCAGTTCAGTTCATAGCAATCCTAGCTGTGACAGTTTGTTACAGTACAGCATTAGCTCTGCTGTAGATTACAGTATGTAGAACTACAAAGAGCTTTAAATTTTTCATCTGCATTTGGTATCTGGCTCTTGCTGGCTCCTAAGATTCATGTAATCTGTGCTACCTAAGTAGCTCCCACTTTGCCTTCATCTTGGTTCCCAGCTTAATGTGCCTGTAACATAAGGAGTTCAGTTCTGCTTCTTTCCAACCACATAATTGCCTTGTTCTGTGTTATTTACATTCCTTTTGCAGTAAATTTAAAAGCCTGGGGCATCAGTATTGCTACTGGTGCTTCTGTTTGTGTTTCCCAACTTTAGGTTGTACAGAAGTAGTCTTCTTTCCCTTCTGTGTGGAACAGTTTGTAGTTGTTCTTTTAACCAAAACAAAGTATTTACATCCTGATGAATTATTTGAAGTTTTATTTGCCAAATTACATCATGCAAGCTCTTTTAATAATTTCCAGAGGTGATAAAAATATCTCTCAGTAAACCAGAAGAATTTATTTTCCTATAAAAAACATCCCACAAAAAAGAAACAGTGATAGTATTCTGTAAGGTACCACATCCATCTGCCTTCTTTAAAGGCCATAAGTGGTGCAATTTGGCACCTACTGAGCCTGCACTATCTTACAGCTTGATATATGGAATTTCTATAGTAATTCTAGTAGGTTCTTCACATCTCAACAAAAGCAGAACATAGTGATCCTATTTACTTTCATATTTTCTTGTGTTAAGTTTTTGTTGGGGTAAAATTTTTGGGTTTCTTTGTTCTATTTAGAGAAGGTGCTTGATCTTACCTGGTTTTACATTGCAGTTTTACTTTCAAATACCTTTTTTGTGTGGTGTTTTGGACAATAAATTGTATTGTGTTGGTTGATCTAAAATAGGATAAATTTGTCTGTGCTAAATATGTACACACACTGTAGTAGGTTTTACCCCTAATGAATTTTAAAATACTACACCTTCAGGAAGGTTGGTACCCTAATCACCTCCTGTTTTTCAATTTAAGATCAAAGTGTGGATTATATCAAAAGCATACGATCGTTAGGACCTGTATGTGAATCTGTTAATTTGTACTTCAAATCTCTGACCAAGGAGCAATTTGTAGTTCAGTATGCATCCTGGTTCCACTGGACAAACTGCACAGAGGTATGGAAATTTCTGTTAATAGCTTGTATTTTGGCATCTGAGCCCTTTGTGGAAGTTTAATGTGAGAACACAGAAGAGATATCCATGAACCAAAATGCTTAGAATTTGTAACTAGTTGTCCTTCTCTGATAGTAGGTGGCTTGTAATTTTCTGACTTTGTAATTAAATTTTGTATTAGACAACATGAAGAGCTTTGGGCCTGTTATAACAGTTTGTAGCATTTTGTTTTTTTAAAAATCTGTTGCCAATACCAAGTTTTACCTTGTAAAGTTATTATGGATAATTTTAAAGATGTAAGGCACTAGATATCAGGAAATTTCCTTAGAGAAATTTCTCTCCAGGCATTTTGGGAATGAAAACCATTTTCATTTCTTTGGCATGGTCTTCTTTCTGCATATACATAGCAAATATCACGGAGGAATATTTAAGTTTCTCTGTGCTTTTGGCAATATGATCTTTCCTTTTAAATATTGAACACAACATTCTTCCTCTCCTCCATCATGCAGGTATTTCTTGAAGTGTTTGATATTTTACAATATACACAAGCTACAGAAGTTGCTCTTGGGTTAATGAAACTAACATCATGCTTGGAGCGAGCCTTGGGTGACGTAAGTGCCAACATGAGGAGTCTATCACAGATTTGGCTTTATAAGATGGGAATGAGCTCTTGAATTGAACTGTACTTTGAAAAAAGTGATATTACTCCATACTGTAGTAGTACACTGATATCCCACATGTGTTTTGAGTTGGACAGAGGTTCTTTCCTGAATCCAGTTGTGCTAATGGAAACATATGTGTGGCTCCTTCACCAGTGCTTGTAGATTTGCTTGTGTGAGTGCTGTTACTAACCAATTTAATTAGGAATGAGAAGAGTTTGATTAATCAGTGTACCTACAGTAAGTCTTTATTAGTTTGATTTACTTAATTGAAGTGGGGCAGCATAGGTTCTACAGAAGATCTGATGTTATATTAACTTCTGAGAGAGGTGGTGGCATGCAGATGGGAAAAACAGGCTGCTGGGTAACTTCTTCTCTAAGCAGAAGGGAGAAACAGCTACTTATGCAGTTTTTGCTACTGGGCTGTTTAACAGTCAGGTAAGTCAAAATGGCTGGTTCTTCAGTATCTATAAGGGGGTCTAGAGAAGGAAATGACAGAGGAAGAGCAGTGGACTAACTCACAAACCAATTTGCCCAAGTGTGGGGCATGGTAAATTTTTTAGTGAAACAAATTACCAAAGATTGGAAAAAAACATCAAGGAGAGTACAAAGAATGGAAGGTGTGATAGCAGTTGAAACTTGAGATGCTAAGATTGTCCAACAAGGATAAAATCTAGTTTAAGGAACAATCTGAATCAGAAGACCAACCACAAGTCTCCTCCCTTTAACAATGACAGACCCTATAAATTTCTATTGTAAGAGCAAAATACACTGTCTTTGATAGAACTTATTCTCTTAATTACATGTTCTTGCTTTGCCTTATTGGGTTCTGTGGGATTTTTTGGAAGAGAAAAGCAGTATACGTACAGACCCCGTGAAATGCCTAACTATTGTCACATTAAGTAAAATATCCACCCTTTCCTGATATGTTGTCTAAATTTTAATTTGATATGAAATTACAGAATTTAAAGCCTTTTAAAAGATCTGGTGGATTTCGTTTTGTTAATGTTTTTGCAATAATGAAAATGTTTACTTGCAAAAATAGTCAAGGTATATGTTTGAAATACAAAGGACTATACTAAATTATTTAATATCTATTCTGCTCTTTTTTTCTTAATAGGTGTATTTACTTAAGGGTAATGATTGTCCTTTCCTTCTAAGAGACTTGCTTGCATCTGAGCAGCTTGCAGATGTCTTTGGACAAGCTGTAGTAAGTATATAGTTTTCAAATAAGGAATAACTAAGGAGCTGGTTTTTTTGTACCTTGTGTTAGTTTTCAATAAATTACACTGGATTTATACTACAAGAAGTAAGAGATAAACTTGATCTCATTTCTGTCATAACTGTTAGGGATGTCTAATAGCTAGTTTGATTCTTCCCATATTATATTCTCTATCCTGTACAAATAAGCTGAAAGAGTCTCTTTCAGAAAATACTGGGAATTCGAAATGAGTTTCTGTTACTGTGACAAGTGGTAGCCAGTCATCTTATCAGTAGACATTGTAGTTTCTCAATAATTTCTGAACTTTTCTGTCAGGGAAAGGTAATAAAAGTAAGAAGAGTAAGAAAGACGAAAAATAATCGATTTCTTCATGCAATAATTGCTTTGTTTATTAATTAGATGAATGTACTGAAGGTATTCATTGGATCTCCACATGGTCTGAACCTTCGTAATGTTTTGTGGCATGGGTTTGCGTCACCACAAGAAATTCCTGCCAAGTAAGTTACAAGGAAAAAATCATTCCTTTTCTTACCAGTCAGACTGTGAGTTCTTGGAAGTGGTTAGTAAAACTTACTTCTCTTATGGAAAAAAAAAAAAAAANTTTCCATAGAATACTTCAGCCATTACAAAGATGGCTGGTATTAGGTCCAAGGGGTTTTGTACCATTAGAGAAAACAAGAAAGTTTAAGTTAGGGCAATGAGGAGTAACTTGGAGCAAAAGACAGAGGAGTGGGGTAGAAGGAGGAGCAACAGCAGCCAATGTAGAATACAGTGATGCTTTTTCTAATTCTACTCTTTTATTTTCTTTCATGTTTGTGAATGCGATTAATTATTAAGTGCTTCTACTTAGATGGGGAGTGTACATTCTGGGTGTTTTTTAAAAAAGTGAAAAGATCTCCTTTGTTCCTAACACAAATGTTGTTTCTTTGCAAATGATTTCTTTGTATAAGCTTTTCTAATATATTGTTGTATTCTCCCTAGATACTGTGCTATGCTGCTTTTTTTAACTGCAGGATTGGGTCAGTTGTTACAGACATATCTTCTGCAAACTAAAGTTGTTTTAATACATCGACCTTATGTGATCTTCATTAGCTTAGAGGAGCTTGATGCATTTCCAGGCAAGTATTTAACCACTAGCAATGTTTTTATTATTCTATATTTGCTATTGTTTTCCTGTCCAAGAGTGCTGTTGAAAATAATGCATTTTCCAGAGTTCCAAGATTAATTCTTAACTAAGATACCTGCATATGCTGTCATTAGATGGACCAATCATGCTTGTAGGGCAACTTCTTAAATTTATAGAAAGTTCACTGACTATTGAGTACAAAAACTACTGCATTCTAAAATAACACATTGAAACATGAAATATGGCTGCTTCTAAAAGCCTTCAACTGTGTGTTACATTTTTTTGATTATGGGAGTTAATTTCATGTAACATGTAAGTTTGTCTTTATGAAATCTAACTTTTTTCAGAATCAATGTGTTCCAGCTGCAGGAGTGCCCTGGTTTTTACAGGGAAGGTAGTGTTGAAACAGAGTAAAAGATCTTTACTACAATAATGCTTTTGTCAGGGAAAGATTTGAAGTGTCAGATTAAAATCTTCTCTCTGTCTGCAGACCTTGTTTAGTTTAGTCCTACTATTTTAAGGCAATAACAGCATTTAGGGAATCTTGGTGTCAGTGGTGATTATAGTCAATTTGTGCTACATTATCAGTGGAACATCTGTCCAAGAAATTGAGACAGGGCTTTTGGGAATCAAATCAAGCTGATAACATTCCAATAATTCTGTAGTATAAATCCTATAGCTGTTGATTTGCTTTGAAAAAACACCTACTGCAATCAAGTTACATTTATCATTTTAAGCTTTCTCTTGGATAAGACATTTATAATGTGAATTTTTAAGTCTGGGTTTCATTACATGGTAGCATTGAAGTATGAAGTATCAATTTATTATGCTGTGTTTTCAACACAGAAAATTGATAAAATAGGAACATTGTGCTCATCTTCCAATGTTCATACTACTGTACTGATTCTGGCTGATTAGAAATGTTTCATTTATATTATACTTTTTTAAAGTATCTGAAGTAGGTAGAGAATTACTCAACAGAAGCTGGGTCCAGTTGCCATGTGGTCTTTCAATAAAAAGCAAACATGACTTTTTCAGCTGGTTTTACTCTGTAATTTTATGTTATCACCACAAATGCAATCTTGCATATTTAAATTCTGATCTTAAATATGGCCACTGTTGTACTTGCATAGTTAAAATAAATTGGATAACTTTTTAATCTCACTTTACAAAGGTTAAAATTATGTCATATTTTCAGTGACATATTTAAAATTCATTAATAAAGTGTAGATTATCTGTAATTTTTCAATGTTGATTTTTTAACTTGCAGATCTTAATAATGAAGTACTTTCCATAGCTGAAGAACTTGTAAAACGGTCCAGTTTTGTATTAAAAACCATGTTACCATTTTGGATTGCTGCTTTAACAGCTTTCAAGCAAAGCAGGTAAGATTTTTTTCAATTATTTTTTAATAGAATCTAAAAAGAATATATTCTGTATTTTTATATCTTCATTTGCAAATTCCAAGACTTCATAGTGAATTACTTCACAGCATATAGTTATGCTTTATTATGGTGATCTCTTGTAAAGTTTGTTGAGTTATGGCTTTGTTTTGTGCCAAGATTATAAGCTGTATTTTGAAGCCCAAAAAAAACTATTGGAGATGTGGCAGAAAAGGAGAGGTTTACAAAGCAAGTGGAAATAAATCTTCATATATTAAATCACATATGTTTTGAACTTTTTAAAAAAAGTGTATTGTTTTGTTTTCCTCTCCCATGCTCTATCTTTTTGTGAGTTATTCTCAACTCTGAGCTTGAATTCAGTGGTCAGTTTCTGTTTGGCACAGGTATTCCTTTATTGTTTGTTCACAAAGGAATTTTCTCAGGGTTGTTTGGCCTGAGACTGTAACTCTGAAATGGTTTATATTTATAAAGAAGAAAAACACCCTTTGGATATGTCTGTTACTTTTTCAGGTATGCTGACAGTGTGATTCTCTTACTTCCTCAGCTGGAAGTTGGACTTAGATTGCTCTTCACTACAACTAATAAATGTCCAAATCGGTTGCTAACAGCAGAGGTAAACTTTTGTCTAAATTCAATTATGATTTAGTGCTTACAATATTTGCAAAATAGTTTTTCTAGAAGCATAGTGTCTATAACCATTTACAGATTTACCCCGCAAAATTTCAGTCAGTTTTGGAACGCTATTTACAAATCTCCAGTTGACATTTGTGAATGCCTTTATTTTTTTTTCTTTAATGTCTGCATATAAAAAGCACTGAAAAAGCAGTGGAAGAACAGTGTTCAGAAACAGTAGTTTAGGGTGAAAAACAGGACATGATATATTGTTTTAAAAACTCAACACAAAATCCCAAAGTCTTTTTTCATTCATAAGGGAACTTTTTTGCTATTCATGCACCTCTGGTATCTCATGCAAATTAATAAACTAAAGTTTTATATGCATGCCTTGTTAATTGATTTTGTCTGAAAAGCAAATAATGTTATTTGTGTTTCGTTCCAGTCTTCTGCTCTCTACACAACTTTTGATGAGGTACTGTGATTTTTTTAAATATATATCAGTGTCGGAATTTAAACCATGCATGTTTCCCATTACTAGAGTTAAGAATGCTCTTTCTTTTGTTGAATATGTCATTATTTCTAACTTTTATCCAAATACAAGATAATTGACAGTAAGCACTTTAAATTTGGCATGCTCCAGAAAATATCAAAATTAATACAAATTGTAATGAACAGATTACTTTTTTCTAAATGTTTTTATCTTGAAATGCATCACTCCACAGAAACAAAATTCTGCTATTTTTCCTAGATTCAGTTATTCAAAGTAAATACAAATAAACATTGCCAGCATAAATTCTCAGTTTTACAAATTGATTGGATTAAGGATTATTTCAAGTTTTTTGTCAGTAATAATTATGCATGACAGAGTGGCAGAAGAAATCAGATCAGATTAGGAAAATTACTTTAGTTGATGTTTCTTCTTTGATTATATGTTCTTCAATAATTTATTAAGTTTCTATTCAAATTACGTTTTTCTAGATGCTAGCAAAGAATTTGGATAATGAAGAAATCAACCAGCTACCTGTAGTTCTTGAGGAGCCTGCCATGGCAAGTGTTTTGAAAGTTTTCTGGGGTTTTTTGTTGTTGTTGTGTTTTGTTAGTTTGTTTCACTTAATAATAATCTTTGTGATGTACCTAATACTCACGTATTTCTTATGAGCAGGCCTCATACAGGGAAATGTCAAACTTATTTCTGAGTGCTTCTGGGGCACATCTTGCACTATCTGTCCAGATAGAACAAAAATGTGGCTGAAACCTACCAGAGCACACTCTGCATTTTACTGCCCAAACAGATTGGGAACAGGAAAACCAGGAGTGCTGAGTTAGAAGGTTTTTTGAGAGTGTAGGGGAGATCTGAGGTCACTGTCCTGCTGCCAGAGGCAGTGGGGCTGTGGAGAGCCTGGGACACAAAGCTGAAGGAAATCTGTTGTTAGGTGTCACAGTATAGAATGTATGTTACAAGTATAGTTTGCACTGGGTTTTTTTCTGGATACCTGAGCACCCCTATCCTATAGACATGATTGCATACTTGTCTTTCAGAGATACTCTATTCTCTGATGCAGTCAATGCTGTGTGAGTACACATAGGATGGAATTCTGTATAGCTGGTGTATGTTTCCACAGGACTTCCTCTGGGATTTCTTGAACCACCAGGAGGGCCCACGTGTAAGAGATCGTTTAAGCCATGGAGAGATCAATCTAGAAACATTTCCCAGAGAAGTAGCTAATCAGATAGTTGGATTTGCTATTACTATTCTCTGCAGATTCTCAGATGAGGATATGTGTTCTTTTAAGGTAGGAACCAGTATTTTGTTCTCTGAAGCTTTTTTTTCAGTTATTTTGGATATGATTTTAGAGAGTGTTATGACTGAATCTTTCCTGACAACTGCTTTTTGTGCAAATGAAATATTGCTCCAAGGTTAAAGTATGTTTTTTGCCTAGTTTTGCAGTGAAATAAGTACAGAAACATTCCCAAAATGTTACCCCTTCTTGTTGAACATGAATTTGTTGGCTTAACCAGTCCTAATTCACACAACTGATCTGTAAATTATAAGGATTCCACTTCATTTTGTCCAATTGTATTTATGAACTAGCCTGTTTATCTGCAGAATTATCTGAAAGACATGTAGAACATCTGTAGCTCACCTACTGAGGTATGTAGTGTGTAGTCATCAAGATTTTCTTTTCCTGATACACTGTAAATAATAGTACCTTGCTAATGGAAGTGTTATTTGTATCCATACTTACACTATGAATTTGTAAACACTTTTTGCTTAGCACTGTGGTTCTCAACATTAGTAATTATTGTGTTTGCTCTCCCCAGTTTCCTGTTTATATTTGGAATTACTTCTTTCAATATCACACAGAAACCTTTGAGATAAGCCTTCCATTTATTAGTTGCAGCTCTTTTTTAGTTTCTCAAGATGTATTGTGTGCTGCTGCCTTAAGAGAATACTCGGTGGCTTTTCTATCAGCTGCTTTCAGGTTTTGTAGTTAAAATATGTGAAATTAAACTTAAACCACTCATTCTGCTGATTTCTTCTTCCAGCCCTTAGACATTTGGATGTGTTTATTGACATCAGTGCTATAGGTGGCATGCATAAAATGAAGCGTTAAGTCTAGGTCTGCATATGATTAGTACAGCTTGGAGAAATTGTTGTGTATTGTCTGTGATCTTGTAAATCAGGAACACATGGTCATAAAACCACTGATGAACTGTGCAAGTTGCTACCGATCTCGATTTCATCCAATTTCTCGACTCAAGAAACAGGTAAGTACTTCTATCTGTGAAAGCATTGTTGTTCTGAAAATTGTGAATCTTCAAAATTATCCAATTCTTTCCTTCATGCTTTGATTGCCCTAAAAAAAAGTTCAAACCTTACTATTTTTTTGGTTTATTTTTCAAAACATAAAGGAAATCACAGTTTCTAAAATGAGATATTCTTAAACACACTCATGTTAATGCAATTGATACCATATTTGTGTTCTAGATCATTAAATAGCTTTATTCTTACCTGAGTGTTTGCTTTTCTTAATCTCCTTATGCTTTTTCATGTCAGGAACACTGCAAGATCCTGTCTCCAGGAATCTTGGATCAGGCTATTACTAAGTTTTTTACTGTATGAAGACCAGCTGATTAAGATTCTGTCATGGTACCAGAATCTGCTTTCCAATGTCATGGTAGTTCTCTGCCAATCACTTTAATTAACTGCTTAAGGATATTTCTCTATTGATGTGAGATTGCAGTAGACATACTTAGTTCTTTAAGTTTTCAACAGCACACAGTGTGTTACAAAACTCATGTTAGTTAATTTTTTTATTTAAAAAAACCCCCATAGAATGCTAAATTAGTTCATTCAGATAATGTTTTAACATGGAAGTATACATCCAGACTTTTTGCCCTAACCTAAACCTCAACAAATGAAGTCGACTTACACAATTATGACTAGTGAACAAATAACTTACTGCCTGTTGCAGATTTTCCTAAATGAGCCACTAAGAAAAACATGTCCGAGTTTTACGAAACTTTTTTCATTATATGTTTTTGAGGTGCTGGAATGTGTGAAGAGTGTCCACTCATGGCCTGAATTGCCAACAGTGCCTGAGGAGCAAGTAGAAAAAATTAAAGGGTATGTATGTACTGCATAAGATCACCAGATACAAAACAGCAAATAATTCCTTATTCTGAAAAGGTCTCGGTAACCAGTGGGAAACTTTACAGGAGATATTAGCAGAAAAAGAATGTAGCATTCTATTGTTATTTGAAAAGGAGGAAGTCATTAATAATATCCCTGGAGGATATTGTATTTGTTTAGAGCTGAGAGAAGAAAATTCAATGCATCTATCATATAATCAGTATACTGTGGGCTTTTTATGAATGGAGGATTAAGAGGGGTTCTGAAGATTGCTGACACTGAGAAAAGGTTGCTTTAGTTGGAGGAAGAAAATCATGCTTGTAAGGTAGAGGGAAAAGGAATTATATTAGAGTGTAAGAGTGGGTACTGAATACACTGCTATCCAAAAAATTCTGCATCTTGATCTATTCCATTTAAGAAACAACAAGTACTAAACAATTTTATAATCTCAAATATTAATTTTTTTTCTCTTTTGTTTTTAAGGGTGGAAGGAAATGCTGAAGCTAATACTTTAATTTTGATGATATCTGAAATTATATCTCAGTTGCAGCATTATATGCCCCAGAATTGCTGCAGCTTGGATGATCCTGTCAGTAGTGTCCTAACGGAGAGGTGAGTTCAATGCCCTCCTGGCCCCTGCTGGCAGCTTCGACTGCAGCCCAATGTAAGAACTCTCAAGCCTAAGTTATCCTGTCCCTGTTTGCAGAGAAATGCTTGAAATGTTGTATGCACTTTTCTAGTGTTGCTGCTGACTTAATTGAAAATTTTAGGATTGCAGCTTGACATCATCTTCAAAATAAGGGTGAGATGTATCTTGTGGAATTGCAACAGAGATTCTACTTGGAAATCAGCTTGAAAAAATAACCTTTCTTTTCAGACCATGAAAGCAAAATATTTTAAATATTTGTGCACTTATTAGATTAAGTTGATTTTAGTCTGATTTGTGCTAAGTCTGCATCAGAAAATTGTTTTAATGTGCTTGGTGTCACAGCTGTGTGTGGCATTCAAAATATCAATATGCTGCTATGTAATTCTATTCTTCATGCTTTAATATCAAGATTCAGAAAGGGAAAATATCTTATTATACTTGGTGTCAGACTTGGGGGTATGTTAGTTCCAATGATGTCTGACTTGGAATAATGATCAAAATAATCTGACTTTTAATTGCACTCTTAGAGCAACCTTAAGAGTACCACAACTGGATGAATATGTTTGAACAAAACACTCCTAATCAAACCCATTAGGCATGGGCAGCATAAAGCAAAGAGGATTCTACCTGGTGCTTTACTCCTGTAACATGACTCCTGTGGGTCTTCTGCTTCCTATCCACCAATCTGCAAATTTATCATTTGGAAGAAAGAAGCCTAATTATTGATGTGTTAAACCTTATTCCTTGAGTTTTCTGCCTTTCTCACTTCAAGTCATTAATGTTTTGCTATCTCAGGGATAAACTGAGCATGAGAGAGATGAAGAAACACTTCTAAAAGAAAAGGGTGTTTAAAGTGATGTGTGACACATTAGTGTAGCAGATAGGACAGCAGGAAGATATTTGTGTGCTTTAACAAAGCATGATCTGGTGTGGTGTTGATTAAAAAAATGGCCTCACCACCTGCATTTTATGCAATGTTAAGTCTGCTTCTTGTTCTGCTCAGAAGAAAGACCACACACTAATGGGAGTACTGATTAATAGCATTTGTTTCAGTGAGTTTTATTATGGTGGATGTTAATTCATTGTGAGTTGAGCTATAGTGGGAGGCTTCAACCACAGCCCTGCTGTGATTTGATTCGTTTCAGCCAGGCAGTTTTGTTTATTGTGGCTGTGTTCCTTTGATCTGAAATTGGAAACATATTCATCATAATCAGTTTTGCTTTTATATTCAATAGAGTGATAGAAAACAATCCCTACTCCTACTACACAGATCCTTGCTTTTTTTCAGTCATGAGGTGAGGGCAGTTTGTTTCCAGGTTTTCTGAATTAAAACATTATGAGTCAAACCACACTTTATACGGAATGTACGCTATGATAAATCCAGCTAACAAAAGATTGACGTTGAAAATCCCTTCCTGCTTTGGAGGCTGCTGGTGGAACTTTGTGATACCCGCATTTGCACGCTGTATTCCCCACGACCTCTCCTGGAAGTAGCGGCGGTACTCCGCAAAATAAGCGCGCAGTGCCATCAAGTGTCCCGACAGGTCATTGCCGGCGCTGGGCTCAGGTACACGCAGTGGGTGAACAAGGCTCTGCGCTCTCGCCAGAGGCACAACTATCGACGGATGCTGAGCAGGTTGGCTGCTGGTTTTGCTTTACTCTGTGGTTGGGTTTATGACGGAATGGCTGCACGCTGCTCTTGCTGCCTTTCAGTGGGTTCGCTTGGAAGTTTAAAGTCAACAGCGTTCACATGTTCTTGTTAACCATTTCAGAGTCAAGCGTCAACCAGACTTCTATTAAGTGGCAATATTGAAATAACAAGAAAATCTCAAATTGGAGAATACTTTAAGGGGCATTACTAGATTATGTAACTGTAAATTACAAGCTTTAAAATTAAGCATTACTTGAATGTTAGATTGTATTGTTTTTAGTTTCTGTTTTTTTCTGTTTAGGTATATACATGCCATTCAAGTTTTACCTATTTAGGTATATACATGCCATTCAAGTTTTATCTGATTTCAAGGTTTTTATCTACTTTAGATTACTGCATTTTATCATTACACCTGAATCAGTCTCTTTATAGATAAAAGAGATTTTTAATATTCCATTAATTTTTTCCTAATCATAAGGGCTTTCCTGAGTTTTATAAATATTGTGTTACTGGCAAGGTTATGTTTCTAAAAATATTAACCATATTATTTAAGAAACATATCTTAAACTGACAACTGATGATACACATTTGTGATTCAGTTGAACTGTAGTTTATTATCTATGGATTAATGGGAGCTTGTGAGTTTTTTCTTTGGAATCTTAGGTATTTGCCTTCTTTTCCTCGCTTGTTTTCAGTTTATAGTCTCTGTTTAGTTTTCTGAGATTTGCACTGCTTTTTGCTTATTTTGAGGTAATTTTTTCCCCCCAACTTTGCAATATCCAGCAATTTAGACGGGGTGCAGAAGCCTTATTTTTTTATATATTAATGATTTTTTTTAATTTGGTTTCAGTTTGTTTATTTGTTTTTATTTTATTTCTAGCATTAAATTTTTGTCTCCAGTCCTGCGGCTCATCTTACTTTTGATTACTGTCGAACTAGTCAATGTTCACTCAGTTTGTAAGAAGAATCCTTTTGATTATCAGCAGTATCTAAAGTGAGTATGCAAATTTACTTTATGAAAATAGAAATTGCCCCAGAATTCCTTTTTGATCTGCACTGTAGAGATTTTTTATTGTTATGGTCATAATTTTACCTTGGACAATATTCACTCAGGAGCTAAAATAAGTTTATTGAAGTGTAGATGGGGAATATTAATACATAAAAGTTACATTTAATAAGTTGTTGACTTTACTCCTTGTGTGTTAATTAACAGCTGGTTGGATATCACATACATTGTGAATCATTTGACCTAGAAAGCAAAGGAAGCCATTTGTGAAAACCTCTGTTACACATTTGGTCACTGTATTCTTTCTATGATGGTGTTAATTGCAGTTCTGAAGATCTTCCCATCTTACTGTGAGAGGGAGGGAGTGGTTCTCCAAAAATAGAGCAAACCTTAATGTATTGATTATCCAGTCCTCCAGAGGGAGATCTTGAAACCTGAAGATGTTTGCAGCTTTAAGTCAGGCATTGCAATATTCTTCTCTTCTCTCTTTTTTTTTTTTCTTTTAATTTCTTAAAAGGGCTTTTTTCCTAATATTATTTCTCATAGGTTTTTGAAGTCAGTCTTGCAGTACACTGAAAACTTGGTGACATATACAAGTCCTGAGAAAAATAAGTGGGATGAAACCATGGAACTTACAAAGAAGACGTTGATAAAAATAAGGAAAATCAGTGACAGAAAGCTAATGTTAATGCATCTAGCTACGTGAACTAAATTGGCTTACAATTGTCTGGACATTGTTATATCTAAACAGTTACGGAGACCTCATATTTGATAAATCTAATTCAAAGACAAACTTCATTAGTTATTATCAAATTTTGGATGCAAAATTTGCTCTTTTTATCAGAAGGTAGCTGCTGATAGAAGAGATGAATGATCCAGTTTCCAGAGAATGGGTTGTTTGTCAAATCCACTGAAAAAGATTTACTGTGAACTAAATCAGGGTGATACCAGTTCTACTGTAAATATATCTTGTGTTTTGTACATTGATTTTTTTATATTGTTTTTGTTTCCTACTGTACTGAAAAATACCCATGAAAAAAGTGTGAATAAAATCTCTGGAAATTTTTAAATCCAAAAAGTAATTTTCTATTTTGGAATACATCAGATATTATGCCACAGATTTTGATCAACAGATTAAGAAGTGATGAACTTTCGGCATAAAATGGTGCTCATTGGCATTTGTGGCTGTTACTAGTTGTAAACAGTCTGATCTTGCTCTGAACTCTGAGGCAGAGCTGGTAACACAGTAACCAGTTGTTTATAGATGAGGATTTAAAGGTGACAGGATGGATACTTCTGCAGAAGGATAATTCTGCAAAGTATGTGTATGTTCTGTTTAATTTCATCTGCTCATTCCAATGCATATTTAATTAGTTAATTTCATACAGAATGAATATGAACATGCACATAATCACAGACACATATTCACTGCAGTTTAGAAAGTTATCCTCTTATTGCACACAATATTAATTTGAATACTTCACTTTTTCAAAATAAATTCTCCCCCTTTTTCATCACCAAAGAGTGGAACTTCAAAGGAATGCATAGGTTGAAGAACAGATTCACAGAAGACCACCAGTGTCTCTCCATTTGCTTTCTCCTATGGAGAGTAAAACCAGAGGGTAATGTCTGGAGAATGTTTGGCTCTACAAAGGATTAAAGATTCAAGTTACATTTTAATAAGCTAATTTGCAATGTTTCTTGACTGGAAATCACAGCTAGAGAATTGCTAGTTTGATCTATTCAGTGTGGGAGATGGATATAAACCAAGATCATATTGCTTCCTTTGTGCTACTCTTGAAATATATTGTGTATGTTTAACACAGCTAAATTTAGCTGTGTTACTTCCCGAAGATTTTTTTGTTGCCATGAAACTAAATTATGTGAAGAAGTTTGAACTAGATAAAATAGATTAAATCTAGAAATAGAGAATAATTAGTCTAATGTAGTGTAGAAGCCACAGTCTAAAAGTTCAGCTTTTTTTAAAACCTGAGTCCACAGATCCTAATTATGTTTTTGGAAGCTTATTTTGTACCCATTGACTTTGCTCAGATATATTAACTTCTGCTAAGTGTGTCTTGGTAGTGGCATTTGTGATGACACTTGCTTTGATGGTGATAAGTATTCTAGGATAAAAATCCTTTCAGTTTTATATGTTCATTGTAGGGAAGAGACCAAGAAATTACCACACAATCATATTTTGCAAGTAGATAAATAGCTGGCACACTTTCTCCTTTTGAAAGTGCATTCATGTAGTAAAAAGCACCTTATAGACTGAAGAAGTGTATTTTCAACGATGTAAGTTCTATTGTTGCTATATTGAAACTTTGGTAAAATGATCTTGCATTCTGTTCACTTAATTTGCTTTTACCTAAGATGGAGCACACTGACAGTTTCTTCTTTCCTAATTAGTGCCACAGATGTGATTTGCTGCTCTAAGTTTGTGGTAAGAAGCATGAAGGATTTCTGGCAATTCTGTCAAAGATGCTTTTTCAGTTTGTTTCCCTACCTCTGAAGCTCTCTGATGGGAACACTGCTACCATCTATTGTTAAACAAATCTGCAACAGGCTGGGACAATCCAGTTATTTATTCTGACTTAATGCTGTCATTTACCAGAAGGGCTTATGCATGCAGGGCTTATGGCTTATGACAGCCCTGCATGTCATTTGCATGCAGGGCTTACGGATTTTTCCTGCTGTTAAAAGACTTGTGGAATAGAGCTGTAGAATGTGTATATCCTTCAATGCACATTGAGGAACAAATGGCAAGAGATATGGTAGAGGTCATTTGGTTTGTCCTTTATCAGTAACTCACTTTTCCACTTCAGTTACTCATCTTTGCCATCTCTTTAGAATAATTTTTAAGATATGAGAAAGAGTCCAAATTCTGAACATTCAGCATTCTTGAGAGCAAAAGAAGCTTGGAATAGCTATGTATCTTGATATATCTAGAATTGTATCAAAAAATATTCTCTTCCAAGCGTGGCATTTCATCCAAGTATTACTTGGATCTGATTTAATTGTTGGCCTTGCTCCTCAGGCTCTGTGTTTTCCTTGAGGTATTCACTCAATAAATCTATATAGACACAGATTTGGAAGTTTCAGCACCCCATGAGGAAAAGTGTTGAATTATTTTGTTTTCCTGGATAAAACTAAAGAGGGCATGATGATTCTTAAGTCAGTTAGTCCAAGTTCAATTAATCGATTTATCACAGAATCTCAGATTATGCCAGGTTGGAAGGGACCCACAGGAGAATTGAGTCCAGTTTCCAGCCCTGCACAGCACCATCCCCAAGAGTCACACCCTGTGCCTGAGAGCATTGTCCAAATGCTTCTTGAGCTCTGCCAGGCTGGTGCTGTGGCCTCTTCCCTGGGGAGCCTGTTCCAGTGCCCAAAAATCTTCTAGATGGAGAACATTTTTCTAATATCCTGCCTAAACCTCTCCTGACATAACTTGAAGCCATTTCAACGTTTGTGATTTTTGATATCTTCTAGGGAGCATCAGGATCAACTACAAGTTCACTGAGGTGGGCATTGCACAAGTACAATGAAATATCTTTTATGGTTAGGCATGTGTGTGAAAAAACAAAGCTTGTTCTTTATGTTTTTTGAGTCAATCTGTAGTTTGTGCCCTCCTCAATGGCAATTGGAATGGTTAGAAACAGAACCATGTGTTCTTGTTCAAACATAACACCAGCAACTAAAAGTAATTAAAACCTTTTCGAGGTTTTCATCACTACTGCATTATACAGAAATGTTTATGTAAGACATAGAGCAACAAATTTGATTTACTTTATCTTTTAATACATCCCATCAAGCAGTGGTTTTCAAGCAGCCTTGATGGCCTTTGAAGTGAACACATGGTGGCAGTGTTTGGTAATGCAAAATAGCACTCCATGCTGACATTCACTTTCTTATCTCTTTGGATGTGTATAAAAAAAATCAAGTTTTCTTCTGATTTCATCAGTTTTGTTTATATGTGTCTGATTGTGTCTTCTGTAGAAACTTGTTTTCTCATATTTTTTAGATCACTTTTGGAGAAAAGGAACACATCTAAACAAAATTTTTTTTGCAAACATTTTTATAGTTAAGTAGAGGTTTATCACCTTTTCCACACTGCTTGCTCAGTACTTTTGGGATTTGTCAGAAGTCCATCAGCTGCCTCTCTCCTTATGTAATTTAAAAGAATGTAATAAGTAATTTAACAAAATATTGGTTATTACAAAACAAAAATATTGATATTCCTAAAAGAAAAAACTTCAGATTGTCATTTATTATTTGCTATGAGAGCACCAAAATATTTTTTCTCAAAAGCAATATATATATTTTGAACAAAAGTCATAATTCTCAAGAAATATGTTTATTAAGAAAATTTCACTAAGGTCTCAGCCTCATTGCTGTGGTAATGGTTTTTCAGTCTGTTGAAACTGAAATGTGCTATTCATATGCTGCCTTGTGAAGAAGAACTAGTTGAGCATTGCTTGTTGGGTGGCCTTTGAAAACCCTGTCCACAGTAGCAATTTCAAACCATGCAGAGAGGTTGCAGTTAGAAAAGATTTTCATTCACACAAAGTGATTTTTGTACGCTATGAAATCTTGTGTAGAGATGTTGGAACATCCCCAGCAGAGCTCATTTTTGTTTCACACTACATGAGTGCATCTGGTCCATGTGTGGTGTATCACCTTTTTCTCATAAATCGGTCTGCAGATGCAGAGCAGATTCCCGGTTGGTGTAAACTGCTCCTGTTCCATCTTCCTTGGGGCAGATCCTTCACTCTGGTAAGGATCCTCCCCACTCTGTTTCAGTTTCCCTTGAAGGTGCTTGGTTTCTAGCTGTACATCTTTTTCAGGCTTGTGTATTTTCAGAGGACTGAAAGAGCCACATAGTTCAGATAAAGTTGCTGTATAGCAAAACCTCATTAATTTAGTGGCTTACATTGCAGGGAAGTGAGGATCATGTGTGGGACTTCACAGCTATAAACCAAATACTAGATTCTTTAATATCTTTGTGTTTCTGGAAGAACTCATGAGTTTTCTTTTTGAGGCTTTTTCAGGGCAGCACTACAAGTTAGAACACCTGATATTTGCTTTATAAAAATTTTCAAGGATCGATGGAGATCTCTTATTTAAGAAGTCTTTTAAGCGATATAGATTTTCAGATAGAAATTGAAAGGAAAATGCCTATTGTTTGTCTTCCCTGGGCCTCAGGCAATAGGATGTAAATATGGGTAGTGAATACTGTGTGAGATCAAACTGCCTTTTTTTCTGAAGGTGAGAATCCAAGACAATATATACAATTAAAGCCAACAGCCTTGCCTACCAAAAGGAGTCTATGCCTTCTGGCATTCTCCACTGAATACCTCCTCTGTTCCTCTCCCATGTATATGCATCTCACAGCTTCTCAAAAAAAAAAAAAAAAAAGAAAAAAAGAAAAAAAAGGCATAGTAGAACCAGCCAGCGCCAGTTTGTTTTCCATGTTTTCTTTTCTCTGTAAGGGATTAGTTGTAGTAACAGATTTCATGTGCCAGAAAGTGGGTGAACATTAACTATTTTGTCATGCACTGATCCTTCCCACAGCCCTGCAAAATTTGAAATGCAGGAATGGTTATTCATTAACATTTCTTTGTGTCTACAGGAAGTACATTTACTATGTAAACATGTTTTATATAGAACATACAGCTGTTTTGAACGAGCACTCAATGAAACATAAGAGTACAGTGCCTACACTGCCACTTCAGAAACTCTGAGATACCACAGCATTGTGTTTTGGAAGAGTGAACACACAAAGACTTGGTGGAAGTTTCCTAAAAAACCAAAAATCTTTGATTTGCTTGGTTGTTTTGTATCTAAAATGTGTCTGCACACTGAACTATTAATGTGAAATTTTAGAAGTGAGGTAGGGGGGAATGTGATTTTTTTGTGCTGAATTTAGTAGAGATTCCATTAAAGAAAGAATAGTCAAGCACCACCAGACAGTCCATTTTTCACAGACAGTGGAGCATATTGCCACCAGAAAAAAAACCAACTGGTAGCATGCAGAAAATATGCCTAGAATATCTAGGAGAATCCCAGGCTACTTGTTCTGACAATGTCAGTCTCAAATCTGTGAGGAACCTTACTAAGAAAGCTACATCCTTGGGTAATAGATGGAATTGTTCCAGATATACCGCTCTGCGAGCAACTCCACTGGCTGAACTTCACTTTAATAGCATTTAATGGAATTGGGATGTTTTCTGAAACGGTGAGGAATGATTCTGTTTCCTGGAACAGCAGGCAGAGTGTTTTGGCTGTGCTGTTGCCTCTAGGTGACTGAAGCTGTTTCACCCCTTCAGAGCTGCAGGATGGTGATTTACCAAGGTACTTGTCAAACTGTACATTGTAAACACGAGCTGTACACATCGGCCCCCCACGCCAAGGTTACCATTCCTAAAGGACTCTAGGGCCGAGAAGCATAGGTGTGCTGAGGAGAGGGGTTGCGTACAGCAAGCCAAGCCCTTGGATAGCTCTCCCTGCACAGAGGGCAGATGTTGAGGTACCAAGTTAGCCAATATTTGGACCTTGGGCTGCTATGCTGTGAGTTTGTGTTCGGCTTTTAGGTGCGAGAATCATTGAGGCTAGAAAAGACCTCTATGATCATTGACTCCAACACTAAAACATATCCCCAAGTGCCACATCCACACAATATATTTTAACAATTCTAGGGATGGTCATTCTATCACTTCCCTTGACAGCCTATTACAATGCCTGACCATCATTTTGGTGAAAAAATTTTTCCTAATATCCAGCCTAAACCTTCCCTGATGCATCTTCAGGCCAATTTTTTCTTGTCTAATCACTTATTACTTGGAAGAGAGGATCAAGTCCCATCTGGCTATAATCTCCTTCCAGGTAGTTCCAGAGAACAATAATGTTCCTCCTAATAATCGTTACTCAGAAAAGCCCAAGATGGAAGAATGGAGTCCTGGTTATCTTCTAACCAGTCCTACGTGCACCTTTTATTAAATGTTAAGGAAGGGGAGGGTTTCTAGTAGTATTAATGGGAGAATAATACTGCCCTTAAACTGGCAGGATAGTACAGTCATAGGAGATGACAATTAGATGAGCTCATAAATTTTGAACTAATGGCATCTGTGCAAAAGCAGAAGGTTAATTCTACACAGTTGATTAAAGAAACAAAAAAAAAAGCAAAAAAAAAGCTGCAGTTGACCCTTCAGGATATAATGCACTTGTGTCAACATGGACTCTGCCCAAACATTGTTCTGCTGTGGAAGCAGCTGGATGCCCTGCCCTCTGGTTTATATAGCGCCAAAGGGAAGGGGTAGGGAGAGATGATGTGAGGGAATAGGGAGAAGAAAAAGAGGCAGGTGGGAGGACAAAGCAAACCCAGCTCACATCTTCAACACCATGCTCCGAACTGACACTGTTCTCCAACTGACCCTCCCAGCACTCATTTCTTGATATTTAGGAACCTGAATCAGCAGAGAAAGATTGTCTGCCTCAAAGTCACAGGTGCTGTGACAAGCAAGCTATTTTTCTGCTTCCTTTACAAATATTTTTTTCTCTGAGAGGGTAGGCAGTGATAGAGAAAGGGGCAGGGGAGAGAGTAATGGCTATTTCTGTCTGGCCTCTAATATTCAAAGTCTAATTTATAGTACTCCATGTACCATGATGGTGTCATTTTAATGGTGTATTAACACTGAAGTCTGGAATATTTATTTGGCTGAAAATGCATCTGATACTAAGTGCACCTCTGGGGACTTGGCTGTGGGATGATTACAGAACTGATGGCCATCAAATTGATAGCATTTCTCTGTCCTCCTGAGTCTTCTGCTGTAAAAGTGGGACAGGGTGTTTTCTGGTTAAGAATAATGGTCTCTGTGCTACCCTTGGGGGCAGATGTGTCCCAGCACCTGCGCTCTGGATCCAGGATACAGAGCTTCTACACAATTATCTTCCAGTTTGCTGTTTATTTCTATTCAAATGAATCAGTAGTTGACATGAGAAATCACATTGTGAGGTTTAAAGCTTTATCACACACACATTGTTGTTTATTTATTTACAGTCTATTATTCATTCTAGAAATACTGAGCAATTTAACCTAATTTGTAATCTTTTTTTTTTTTGGCTTTAGCTTTAGTCTCCCATGTGATTTGCATATGTATAATTAAGGGAGGGTAGAGAGAAGGGACTGGATACTGTGGGACTGGATTTTTTTTGTTCATTATCTATACCAGCTAATATGAGATAGTGCCAACAGAGTTTCTTACATCCCTTACTTTTAAGCAGGTGAAGGTACAGAAGCAAGACAGACATTGATCTCAGGAAAGAGCAATCAGGTATGCAGATACATGTGCTTGATTCATGGAGTTTAATTTAACATGAGCTGTGTCAAACCGATGCTGTGGATATTTTGAGAGTTTGTTTTCATTAACATTCAAGCAAGGTGCTGTCCTGTCTGTGGGAAAGACAGGATGTGAGATGGAGGGAGCCCTGCAGCACTGCAGCGTGGTGATCTATAGCTGTGGCTTCTGCAGGCTCAGGGCAAAAAGGGTGTGAGCATGAGTGTGCCGGCCATGGACGTCGGTGGGTCAGTGACATGGGGATTCTCTTGCCAACAGCCTTGCTGGATGGCAGGGATTGCAGCTGTTAGCAATCAAGAGGAAGCTTTCATTTCCTTTTGACTTTTACAAACTGGCCTAATATAACTTCTATTTATTCAGGTGTTTTTATACAAATTTTCCAAAGATACCAAGTTTGACCTTTGTGTATGTAGTTTCCCCTCCAATTAGTGAAAACCATTTAGAAATGTCAAGGATGGGACTGGAAGGGACCTCCTAGGTGCTGTCTGCTGCTGGTTCAGTCAGCCAGATTGCACATGATCATTTTCAGCCCTGTCAAATACTAGAAATAATCTGTCTCTCCTACTCATCTGTGTGCTGTACTGCTGTACCAGAATCTTGTCTGTGTTGCTTAGGAACCCTCTTCTAGTATCCAAGTTTCTTTTCACAGCCCATTCATATTAATTTGTTCTTGTGCCAATATTGTCCCCTAGTTGGGTGGCTCTGCTCTCTATCTAATGTTTGCATATCACTTCAATGTATTTATAATAAGGAACCATATCCTTTCTCAGACTTCATTTTTTTTTATGTTAAACAAGCACAGCTTTTTTAGTGTCCACTCATAAAATAGGTTTGTTATTTCATGGATATGCCCAGTAACATTTCCCCGCACCTGTTCTTGTTTTAGTTCCTCATCTATAGGACCAATCTTGCCTAAGATTGAGGTCAGATTAACTGAAACAATTCCCACTTTGATGGCACATGCTCTCAATTCTTCCTTTACTTTTTCAGATCCCAATTTCTAGTGTTTATGTGATCACTGCTTAACTCAGTACTTTTTGAGGTGATCATTATCCACATGGGTTTGATGCCACCCTCATAGAGTTCTCCCTTTGGCCAGAGGTTTGACATTTCACACCTATTTTATCTTGAAAGAAATTACAGCTTTCATCTAAAATCCCAGTCAATGAGATTTTGAACCTGGTTCACTAGACTACCACAACCCAATGAAACTCTCAAATTTCATCAGATTCCCAAATTTAATTCCTACCACTTTATTCCATAAGTAGAAGCACAAAATGTGTTTCTGTAAATGCCTGTAGAGGATTTCTGATCTCAGCCTGGCACCCTTGTCGTGGGTGTCGTGCTGCTGCCATGGGCTGGTGCCCCGGGACGGGCAGGGGTTCCCACCTGAGGCAGGATGTGCAGATGCAGGGATGAGAGCTCGCTCCAGGAGAGATGGACACCCACCCCTGGCTCCATCCCACTCCTGCAGCGGCGTGTTTGAACAAGAAGAAAGAACGCAGTTGGTAATGGAATGAGTAAAGTTTTACAAGGAGAG
This sequence comes from Thryothorus ludovicianus, assembly GCA_013397245.1. Taxonomy (NCBI): domain Eukaryota; kingdom Metazoa; phylum Chordata; class Aves; order Passeriformes; family Certhiidae; genus Thryothorus; species Thryothorus ludovicianus. Next base: position 497,212 of record VZTB01018390.1, read on the forward strand.
CAGGTGTGCCTGCTTGAAAGATAAACTCTTCCCCCATGCGACGATAAGATAAATGATCCCAACTTGTGATTTAGTTAATGTTTCTGTCTTTAGCCTGCTGTGTACACAGCACCCTGCTGGATAAGCTGCCCAGAACTGCATGCCTCTGTATGCACAGAGCTATAATAGTCAGCAATATCATTCTCTCACCCTGTGTCCTAAACTAAACAGCCTTTAATCATTATACATCGTTATTATATGTTCCTTATTATACAAGGCAGCAGCTACCTTGCATTAAAAAAAGCCAGTGCCTACATTAAATATCATCATTGGCTGTGTCCTGGGGATCTTATTTCACTGCTATTTCAGGCTGTCACGGTTCTCCGGAGCAGTATTTAAACTATGCCTGAATTTAGGCAAATGTTTTTTGTTCATGTGCCTTGAGAATTAGAGTTAATCCATCTTTCTCACCAAGGGAAAATTCCTCCAGAGGCATCTTGCTCTTGTTTCACTGCTTATTGATTATCTCTCCCAGTTTGCACGTTACTGGCTGTGGTGTTCCAGCTGCATTTGAATGAGCAAAAGAAAAGCCAGCTGGTGCTCTGTTGTTCTGATTTTATATCAGCATTTTGGTTTCAAAGACATTTATCTAATCTTATTAACTGGCTTTACCAAGAGGATTTCCTCACAGACTTAACTGGGAGAAAACAAATAGGCAGTGAGGAGGGGGTGGTGGAGGATGTCTTCTGTTATTCCGCACAGAAGCACATTCTTACCTACTGGGAGAAAAAGAAAATCAAGTTTGCCATTGACTCAAATGCTGACAAGTTCTGACTAAGGCAAAGCTCTTTATTTTCCCTTATGTGAATAGATTATAAGAAGACAAGGTGATGGGCATTTTCTTCCCATGCAAGTGTAGAGAACAGGCCAGAAGGCACAACCTGCTGCAGAAGAAAAGGCAGGCAGTGAGCCCATGCTCCCACTCAGAGGAACGAGGCCAGGGAACTGGAGACTGTGGCCATGTCCCCAACACCCCTCTGTTCTCCCTTTTGGGTGAGAGATCACTTGTTTTGTATGGAGCTTTCTTGCATGAAAAGTGTGACTAAGACCTATGTGTGCAGAGTGCAAAAATGGAACAGATTTGGGGAAATTAGTTCTAATGATGCCTACATATTTGGAATCTCTAAGGTTAAGGGTAGCAAGCACACAGCCTAAGGTCCAAATTCCCAATGAGACACATGGACAAGTCATGGTATTCATAAATTCAGAGTCATATTCAACACAAGGTAAAATACAGTGAATGTACAAGCATTACAAGAGTGTGTAGTGACAGGGTAAAGGGAAATGGCTACCAGCTGAAACAGGGCAGATTTAGAAGACAAAAAAAATATGTGGGGGAGAGAGAGCTTCACTTTCTCATGAATAAAATGCAAATAATTGTACCTGTCCTAACGTTTTATGATCAGTATAGTCAAGGCTTCTGATACTGGGCATGGGTTTCCTTGCTTTCATTCTTTTCTTTATTTCCTCATTTTCTTTATTTCCTCATCTTTCCTTCTTTTGCTGTATACAGATCCCATACATGAAAAATTTATGTTGATTCCTAAGCAATCTTTTTAGATTTACATGTGTTAGCAATGAGGAGTTTTTGACTTAAAAGCTCTTTTTGGGTTAGCACTGGTGGAGAATAAAGGCTCGTCCTGGGCTGAGTCAAGGGAGCGGTAGATGGCTTCTTCTCCTGGGAACAAAAGGGAGTTTCCAGGGAGTTATTGACCTAAAGTCCCGTGCAGAGCAAGATTGGAAAGAGCTACTCACTTTCCCTAGCTCTCTCGCCATGCTGGGAATTGTCCACAAAGGAGATTGTATTATCCTGTCTAGAGGGAGCCCTGCACAACCATGCATTCACATCTCATGCCCACTACAGGTACTGCCATCAATGAACAGCACAAAAGCCTGTCCAATTGATTCAGAAGTATTTGAGATCACCTGCAGATCAAGCCACTCATCCACTCATCCTCACTGCTAAGAGTGTCTGCCCAACTCACCTTTTGGCATGGTTAGACAAACCTTATTGCAGCTTCCAGTGTGCTCCAGCCACCTTCAGCTTCCAGCCACCAAGGCTGTGAGGCAGTGGATTGCACAGGCATGAGCTGGGAGTTCTGAGTTACACACTGTGTCCACTCTGGGAGCTGAAGGATGGCATGCTGGAGGGCACTCATCCCCTTCCAGTCTGCAAAGCCATCCTGCCCTGACTATCACAGTAAGCTTGCACTGCCTCTTGCTGAAGTGTTTTGTAGAATAACCACTCAGCAAGAAGTCCTGAGGACTAACGGACACAACATTTCTATTTCTGAGGGCACATCTGATAAAATGTTTTCAATAAAGGAGCAAAATAGAGGGCATCAGTGTATCGACCATGATGAAAAGCGACATGCTTTTCCCCAGTGAGCACATCTCCAACAGCACCTACCTTTCTGTAGGCTCAGCACCTGTACTCATGGGGAGGCTATTGCAAAATAAGTGAGTGTGTGCAAGGGGGTCAATTTAAAACAATGCTCTGAATCATCTCCTTAAACAGATGCCTTTGTTTGTCACAAAACAATGTCTATTGGTTGCTCCACTTAACTTTACCTCCAGAACCAGCTAAATGTAGGCAGCACTCCATTGAAAATGAGTATGTCCAAACTGGAAGTTAACAGAGTAGCCACTCTGGATTATGTCCCTTTTGCAGCCATATTCTGAGGTGAGAACATCTTCTTGGTACTCCAAGTCTTGCATTGTGCATCTCAAGTGGAGAATTTTATTTATCACATGAACAGATTTGTTTCCTCCTCTAATTTAAAACACATTTAATCAAACAGGGATCCTTTGAAAATCTGGATGCACAGTATAGTGATGACTTTTAATTTTAAGATGTGTCATTGTCCCCATGCACTGAACCCAGACTATCAGAAAGAACCTATCTGAATAAAGCAGCCAGTGGTGTTTTCCCAAGTAAATTGAATTCCCTGTGCTAATAATAAAACTTGCATGTTCAGTAAGTGAAGCTTTGTTTGGGCATCCTCCAAGGATGTGATAAAATCCATGTCAAATTTTTACTTCACCACAAAGTGAGAAATGTTTTTATGTTTGTTCAGTGTCAGTCCAAAGCGAAAATAAAAACCTGTCTTTAACCAGAATTTTCATCATGGCATCTCTCACATCCCAATGTGGGGTCTCAAGAAAGGGTCTTGCCTTTGAGATGCGAGCTGTGGGCCCCCCCCTGCTGCACATCCAGCCCTTTCCAAGGCTGCATCCATAGGGGTTCTCTAGGGCTGCAAACCCAATAGAAGCATACAAAGGCAGATAGGCTTTGTGTCAGACTTTAACATAGTGTTACAAACTGCTTAGAAAAACAGATCACTCATAACACACACACACACACATATATGTCTTAATTTTATTTCCTGTCCGTCAGAGGAGTTGGGAAGGGGTGAAGCTCTCTAAGCTTTTCAACGGCTTTTCCATTTGGTAGTCTTTGTTCAGGATCATGGCTAAATAGATTTGTTCTTTCTGTCCCTAGAGGGTTCCTTGATTGAACTGAAAGTTCTGCAAGAATGCTTGCCTCCTATTTCCTCTTTTTTATCTGAAGCTTGTTATTTAGTCCCTCTTAAAGCTATTTTGCATCCTCCTTCTTACTGACAGTAGCACTACTGCTGTCAATTTGCCTCCATGAAACTGCTGAACTATCTCATTGCCTAAGCAATCTCTAAACAGTCACACTTTTGGATCAGTGAGCATTTAGTAAGTGACTGATGACAGCAGAGAAATGCTTCAGTTTCCACAGCAGAAGAGGGATTTCATTCCATCACATTTTATGGCTTAAGAGTGCCATCTGAACTGCCTAACTCCTAGCACAATTCTTGAATTGCACATAGATAAATAGGAGTATTATCTCATGCCACCTTCAATGCTAAAACTTTTTGTCCCCGCTGATAAAAAATAGATATACTTACACGTTATATATATAAAAGTCACACCCAGTGAAGATTGAAGTCCACAATAAAGGTTTCCCACTTCAAATTGCACTTTGAGAAATATCAGTTAATTTTCAATAAATTTAATCTAACAGCTTGTACCTTGTAGTGTCCTAGTTTCTTAATTAAATGCCATATGGTACCAGGTGAAATGCTTTGTGGAAGAAATCTAAGTCTCCTGTGTCATTATTTTGCCCTTATTAATCAAATGTACAGCCCAACAGCTGTTGAGCATCCTGTGTGCAATATTTTTTCTATATTTCATCATGGCAAAGTACCCACCTCCAGGCTTGAAACAACTACAGGAGTCAGAGCTTAGAAGGCATTTTCTAGGTTTGCACACTAGGCATATTTCTGTTCTGACATTTTGTGTGTATTAAATCAATTTTGTGCAAGTATCCAAGCAAGGTGAGTGTAACACTCTTGTAAGGAATTCATTCAAACTTTTTCAGTCACTTAGGAAACAGTGACGAGATGATTTCACAATCAAAGTTTACAGGGATCTGTGTAGTAGTTTGGAAGAAGCACAAGGTCATGACTCTTCCTTTTTTTTGCCATGAAGTATTGTACAGAATGATGACTTGGTGTAGATGAATGCTTATTCTGCACAGCTGGGATGTGACTGATTTAATTAAATGTTTTAATTAGTTCAGGTTTTGTGGACTTGAATGTATATCTAGACCACATATTTCATCGCCTCTAGTAAAGAAGTAATGCCAGAATTCAGGTCCAGCTTCACTTATGGATAAATCTACCTTTGGTTCCAACCTAAATATAACATGTTGACTCTCTTTTGAAGCTGGCTATTCCTATAAGTTTCTCTCTAGGCTGTGGATATTTATAGTGCGTTTCCTTTACTGGAATACTTGTGCATTAAAGAGACCCAAAGCCACCCTAGTTTTCTCAGTGTCTATTCCATCCCTTTTTCTTCCCCTCGTTCCCTATCCCAACCCTCCTGTGAAGCAGAACCCCGGGAGCATGGGCTGTGGTCTCCACCGGAGGGAGCTGGAGGGTGAGCTGGCTCCCACCCTGCAGCAGCACCGTCCTTCCCCTGGGGCTGGACTGGTGGAACAAGCCCTTCACCTCACCCCCCGTGCATCCTTTGGTTACCGGACTTGTGGGAAAGACAGAACTTGAAAAACAACTGGCCAAAGAACATACATTGTTGGATCAAATATTAATGAATATGAACAGTAAATCTTGCCAGAATTTTTCTTGGCTGAAACTCTTAATGCTCCTCTTCTCTGTATCTTTCTAGAGATCTTCTTCATCCTTTAACCTATTTTTTAATTCCAAGTAAATCACTGACCCATCTCCTTCAGTTACTCCTTTGAAATGCCATTATCTTGTGAGAGTCTGAGGACAGCCATTTGCCATAACGTGAGACAAGAGCCATCACATATGGATGAGTTAAGAACTCAATCAAAACCTACCCTTGAGATGGTGCCAGCCTTGTCAGGTTAGAGCATCTTTCAGCTGTAATGCAGAAGCTGCATTTTAAGGTGTTTGTTGGAGCCAGTTTACCCAGCTGCCCATGAGTGATGTTTTATTCTCAAAGGGAGGTGGCTGTTACTTCTCTAGGCAACTCTAGTCCATCATCACTGTGTTATCCGAGCATGGCTACCGCCCTGCATGAGCATTGAGAAATTTGAGCCTATTTTAGTGAAGTATTTGCCTCCTGCTCTACATTTCCCAGCAGGTGGAAAGCTATAGATGCAGCTTTCTTGAAGAAAACATGCAGGAGTAAGCAGCTGTTCTGCATAATAAGGACTCATCATTTCTGCAAATGACTGGTCACCTGAACTTAGTTTTACAGGTCACCAGAAGATGGTACAAGGTTTGTGTGCAAGGACCCACCTGGAACACAAATGATTTTGAATATGGTCATGGATTTCTGGCCTTCTGTGAAGAAAAAGATTAAACTGCATGTATTTACATATGTGCACTCATAATTTGTATAAACCCAGATGTTAAAACACTTGCATATCCCTGCATAAATAAATAGCAAATAAGGACAAGATTTCGGAATTTAGGAGGCCTTTTTAGTGCATGTTCTTGAAGGATTTTCCTTTTCTGAGTATAAAGCGCAATTTTCTTTGAAAAAAGAAAATCAACATGCACCATAAATGACAACTTGTTATGGATGTAAATATTAATTATACATTGAAATTCTGGAACTGTTTTTACTAGAAGCTTGTTAGCTTGTTAATTATCATAATTATCATACAAGGGGAAAGGGAAGAGAGAGAGAGAGACTGATTAGTGTTGGTAATTTGCCTCATCCTTTCTGTGCTGTTGCCTTTTTTTTTTTTTTAATTTTGAGAAAATTAATTCTGTGAAATTATCACTAGGGTGCTGTGTGCTCCAGGACACGTCTGTATGATGCAGCATTGTTCTGGCAAAATGCAGACTTAATTCCTGCTTGGCATCTTTCCTGTCCCTCTCTTCCATGCCACATTGGAGTCTGCCAATCCCGGGCAACGCCATATCGTGCACTGCTCTACCCTCAAAATAAAACTGGAATAAAAACAGGGACAGACACGCAGTGCTCCTGAAACCTCAGACAAATATGAGCTGACACAGAAATAAAAGAAAATGGTGGTGGCTTAATTACAATATAATAGAGGAACATTACTCTTAATAGGCACAAAGCTGTTAGTGGATACCAGTGTGTACCATAGCCATCCTCGGTGTTTTGGCATGGTCTTGGAGTAAGATTTCTCCTCTTGATGACTTTTAATTGACTCTTTGTTTTTTCTGCTTGCATCTAAATGAGTGGGACAGCCCTGGATACTGAGAGAGGAGAGAAAAAAAAGGAGAGAAAATAATTTCCCATATAATGTTTGCTCATGTGAGAGTTTCATTTAACACTGAGGCAGGAAAAGAAAATGAAAGGAGATTTAAATATATGTTTCATCATAGCAAAAATTTGCTTTTAAGGTCATTTAAGGATCCATGTGGCCTCTTGGGTTGCCCGGGACACTCAAGAAAGATCTGGACAAAAGGTGGTTGTGAATCCACAAAATCTGTAAAGCATACAGAATTAGTCAAATTCTGAAAAGTCTGTGAGCAACTTCAGGGGCACCTTATCTGACTAGATGAATGGGTGACATGGTGTCATACAAGGTTCAGCTCTGTTCAGACAAAGTGTTGCACACTGAAGGAGAGAAAAAAATGGATGTGCTCATATGCCTTACAGGGCTCTCAATTACCTGCAGTGGCTTGGGAAAGGCAGCTGAGTGTCACAGTGGAAGTCTCAGTGATCATTTGCATGCAGAGCACAGCTCAAATTTATTGGTCAGGCAAGATGTTAGACTGCAAAGGGAACAGGATAGAGAATAATGTGTAAAATGCAAGCAATTAATTATGTAAGTCGATGATGTATTCACATTTGGAATAACATATGCAGGACTGGACACTCAATACTCCCAAGTTTCACAAGAAGCCTGCACCACAGCAAGACAGAGTTCAGAGAAAGGTGACAGGAATGGAAAAGGGCGTGTGAAATTTCCCATCTGAGAAAAGAATGAAAAGACTGGACAGTTTACATTTTTTAAAAGGTGAAAAAGTGCTGATGTTGTATAAATACCCTAAAAGTAGGTTGTGATATACTGCTAGCAAACAGAAAACCTATTTGTTCTGTGTTACAATTCAGACACGAGAGAAGAGTGAGTGAATTGGAAAAATAGTAATTTCAGAGCTAATTAAGAACAGAAATTGTTTAGCACACATATCATTTGCCTCAATGCCACCAGACATCAGTTGCTGAATCTGTAACAGTGCGTGGCTTGTCATGGTAGGAGTGGGCTTGTGGAGTGAATGGCAGGTGCTGGGGACCCGCCACCCATGCTATGTGCCCTTGGGACTTTTACATGGGACTACATCTGCTCTGATCCCACAGAACAGACATTCAGCAGCAGCAGCCCATCCATTGCACTCCTGGTGAGTGCATTGTGGTTTGTATTCATGCAGTGGAAAGGCACTAGGTAGAACTGATCACTCCACCCTGTGAAGCAAAGTGTGGCACACGAGGACTACAGGAAGAAACAACCCAAAATCACATCTCAGAATCAAATTCAAATGTTAATGCAGATGTATCTTCTGAGCCCAAGGTCATACTGACACTCAAAGTAAGGCTTGACATTTATACTATAAAAAGAATGTCAGAATTATACTAAAGCAACTCGGAAGCTGATAGTATTTTATTTAATTTTATTGTTTTTATTTTTCTTTTCACTGCATGACAATGAGGATGCAACATTTTGGTTTAAGGACCTAGGAAAACATTTATGACAGAAGTCTCTGTTGTGTCTTCATAGCAAAGCAATTATGACATGAAAATTCAAGTGGGTTTAATACAAACTATTATAAACTTGTGCATGCTTGACATGCATGTCTTTAGATAAATGTCTAGGGTATTTTTATGCCACTGGTTCTTTCTTGCTCTTGTGCAGACTCTGGAGTAGCCTTTGAAGTGAAAGCAGTCATATATTACACCAAATCAGATAGATTAATTTTTTAAAAAAATATTTGCTATTTTCAGGTTGTCAGAGATATTCACAACTCTCATAGATCCAGGATGAAGAGACTGTACAGAAGCTGCAGGCAATATAAACACATGGAGTTTGAGATGACTGCTGTCACCTGATCTAGTCCATCAGGACACACACATAAGCATCACTCATGAGATGTGGATTAACCCTGGCCCTGTGCCAGGTGTTCAACCAACCTACTCCTCTCTGCTAAGACAGGCAAGGGACAGAAAATACAACAAAAGGCTTGTGGGTCAAGATAAGGGTGGGGAGAGATCACTCACCAATTACTGTGATAGGCAAAACAGACTTCACTTGGGGAAATTCATTTATTACCAAAGAGATCAGAGTAGGATAAAAAGAAATAAAACAAAATCTTAAAACCTCTTGCTCCCCACCCCTCACTTCATGCCAGCCTCAACTTCACTCTCGATTTTTCTCTACCTCCTCCACCCCAGTGGTGCAGCAGGAGAGGAATGGGAGTCTGTTACCAGTATAGCAGAAAGCAACTCAGCCCAGTTAGCTGTGAGTTCAGGGAGGGCAGGTGAAGACCACTGCACTGTTTGGTCCCTGATGGGTCTCAGCAGCTCCCCCACAGCCAGCACATCCCAACAAAAGGTCTTGGGAAATTGCCCTGTGGAGACCACAGTGTGACATCTGGAAGATGCACCTATCTCTAGAGGAGAGTAGCTCTGCCATAATTATTCAGGTCTGATAATTAACTGGGATGTAATTAGATATAATCACCCTGACAACAGTGTGCACCTTTTTCAACAGACAAGGAGGAGGCCTTGTTGTCCACCTGTGTCTGATCAAAAGGGATAATAGAGGAGCAAGCCATTAGTGTGCACGTGGTAAGGGAGCTGGGCCAGTGCTCCCATTGAAGGCCTGATAAGTGATACAGCCGGGTATGGGAGAAAATAATTAATTCATGATATTTTTTTAAACTGTCTTATCCATCATGATCTCAGTTGTCAGTAGCCAACCTGTTTGAATAATACCACATTAAAGAAAAAAATAAAAGGCCAAAAAAAAAAACCAGGGCAGCTAAAAGAGAAGAGAAACATTTTCTGCAGTATCAGCAGGGTTCAGTGAAATTATTGTGTCCTTTTGTTGCAGCAAACAACAAGGGAACAGCTGAAATGCTCCATATCCATCTGCACATGGCATCTACCCAAAACCTGCTTAACACAAATGCGCCAAGGCCCATGACAAGGGCCCTGTCCTCTACTCATCCAGAACAGCCAGGGCTGTGCATGGAAATCCCCTATCCGTGGAAGGAAAGCTTAAAACTGTGAACTGGGAGTGTCTGATGCCTGCCTGAGCCTTGCTTTGAGTGTGGTGGAGGTAGCAGGGGTGCTGCACATAAGGAAGAGCAGCAGCAGGGCCTTGGAGCTGGGGATGCCTCCACACCCTGAGCAGTTTTAGGTGAATTCCCAAAAGCAGCTGTTTTCTGGAGCATCGCCACCAGCAGCTTTCTGCCCTCACCCACTGTTATGACCATGCCACCCCCATCAAAGCAGAAACACGCAGCTTTCTCCCTTCCTGTGAAATGGTGTCCTATCAGGCCCTGCTGGAGAGCAAAAGGAGCACCTGCAGATATGTGCATGGGAATGCCCTGACACCTGAAAATGTTGCTTTACAGTGTTCCTCTCAGGAGATGCTGCTATCAGCCAGCTTGCTGAGGCTCATTCCACCAATCCACAGGGATTTGAAGAGAAAACATTTGCCAGAAGGAGACAGGCACACACCTTTCTTGTACTGGACCACATACACAAAAATTTTATCAGAATGGAGCCTTTCTTTTGCAAGAGGAGAGGAACCAGGTCCAACAATCAAGTGTCTCTGAAGAAAGATGAAGTTCATGCTTGGTTTCCAGATCTAAAGGCTGAGGTAACTCTGTAAACCCATCATTTCTGGTCTACTTATTAACTTCTGTGCACAGCAGAGGTTTTTCCCTTAGCACTTTTGAACGTTCTTTCAGGATGACAAAATATCACTAACTTATACCTGAACTGCAAGTCAAGGCTTTCTAAAAACCACAGCTCCTCAAGGTCTCTTAAAGCTGAAAATTTTGCTATGCTTTCTATCAAAAATAATTAGAAATTGATACACTGCTGTAGAGAGTGCTGTTAACTGGCTTTGTGATGATTCCATTGCTATATGCACATACAAAAAAGTCATGTTGAGGTCAGAGCCAGAGCACTGATAACATCAATTTCTGAAGCCAAAGAAGTCTAGCCAGAAGTCAGTCTCGTTTAAGCCACCCAGCCGCTGCACTCTAAGTTTTTTTTCCTCCTCCAAAGGTTGAACATATGGTTCTTAGGCTCAGTGATATTATCTGCCCATGCTTGATTCACTCTTACAGGGCAACTTCTGGATGACCACCAGCTTTCCTCATCTGTACAGAGTGGCACAGAGACAAATTGTCTACAATCATCTGCCTTTAAACCACCTAGCTCAATGCACTTGGTGTTCCCCCATTCCCCCTTGAAATTTCATATATTTTTCTCTTTTTTTTTTTTTTTAATTTTTCTGTTACCTCTTGGTTCTGCTGTGTTTTCCTCCAAGGCGGATGTGAGCAAATTACATTTTCATAAATTCAAAGACAGATGTCTATTTTTGTTGTTGATATCTTGAAAACATTTGATGAGACTATAAGCTAGTTTTTGTTATTCATCACCAAAGTTCCCTTACCCTTTTCTTTTCCCAGATTAACCTGCTTCTTTCTATGTTTCTACTTTACCTTTTCTGTCTAATTGTGGACCCTCAGATGTACCACTGTGAAAATACTACAGACCATTGGGCAGACTCCTCACCATATTAAGCAGAAATATCTCCATGGGTGCAATCAAGGTCTAAAATCCTGTTTTTTTTCTAGATATTTTCTAGCATTCACTACATTTTGGCAATCAGTGCTGCATTCATAGAAAGCAGATACGGGAGCAGCATGAGTACCATTGATGTCTAGATGCTTTAAAATCCCATAAAGAAGTCTTTGGAAGTTTCCTGAGTTGCTAAGAGGTTTTTATGTCAATACTTGGGAGTTTGGTTTAAGCCTTTCTGATACTGCCAGGGAGGAAGTTTTGTGTGATGGGAATGAGGTATCTGAGCTGGAGGGGAAAGCTGAGCTGTGCATGTTGGGCATACTGCAGCAGCCACCCTGCCCTGCTGTTATCCCCTGCTCCTTGCTCCCACTTCCCACTCCCCTGCTGCTGCCCGTGCCCTTCCTGGCTCTTTGGAGCAGGGATTGTCTTCATTCTGACTCACACTTCCACAGCTCCAAATGTAACAGCACCAAGAGGACTTGTAGGAGCTGTTTTAACACTAACATCAGTTTTTTTCTTTCAGTAGTGCTGAGTCGATCAGCCAAACCTCTTTTGGTAGATTGGAGCTCACCAGAGTCTCCAGGCATGATGCTTCACCCAGGATCAGGTGGCCGTACCAATTCATATTTGTAAGACATCCTTGTCCCCTCCAAACACATCGCCCACCTACTGCTGCTTTGTGGCACTTTGGTCAGAATGCTGGAGGGGAGAGTAATTTCCACCGCTACCTCAGACATGATACAGATGCTTGATGAAGCAGTGAAGAAAGCAGGGCTAACAACAGCCAGCCCAATTAGTGCAGCACCCTGGGCAGGGCATTTCATCTGGGCCCTCCGCACCGCCTGCTGGGACGGGTGCAGATGTGTGAGCGGTGAGTGACAGGCAGAGGAGCTGGGACCTGACTACATTCAAAATCCTTCTCTGAGATTTTCCTGCTTCCTTTTTCTCTTTCTCCCCTTTCACCACGTGAAACGCGCAGTGGGCTGTATATGCAAACACTGACAGATGGTGACACTCGGCTCCAGCTCAGGCAGATTAGAAAGGGAACTCAGTGTTCAAGGGACCAATTACCACTCTGTCCCCTCGGGGAAGAGCATATCAGATGTTTACTGGGGGTTAATAATAAATGAATTGAAAAAAAAATTGCTCTTCGAACACCATATTCTGTGTATTCATGTCAGCAGGTTGTAATTAGCTAATTAAATGCTTGGACTGACAGAACGGCCCCAGTGGGGGTTGCAACATTGCAGACCGCTCCTGAAATATGAGCAGGAAACATCTTGGAATATGTAGGCAGGAGAACAGTTAACACCTCACATTTAATGGGAAACTTCTTCCTGCACAGGTTACCGGGAGAGCTGGGAGGAGGACTTGGACAAGTCCTGTGTCTGCAGAGCTTGCTGCCAAACAAGCCGGGGACAGCATGTGAGCAGGGGGGCACGCTAGATAAGGAAACAAGCAATCATGGGCTTGTGGCAAACAAGACACGGAGAAAAAAGGATGAAGCATTTGAAATTAGTATACAATTCAATATGAATTTCAACTAGCTGATAACTCCCAGCTCCTCCTTAAAAGGGTGGAAAGCTCCATGGTGCTGGGAGAGCTACCAGGAGGCACAATCTACTATAAATATAGGTGTCCAACCATGTGTGATTAGTTTGAGTCATCAAAACCAAAGCTACACTTAAGGAACATGAAAGGCCCACCTTTAACCTCACGAAGCAGAGGAAATGAGAAGGCACATTCAACCTCTTGGCTGCCGTTCGGGTATTAGCTCATGCCTTACACCCCTGCCCTCTCTGCTGCCCTTCAGAGATGAGAGCGTTTTGTACCACTGGCATGTCACCACTGCTTGTTTGCTTTCCTGGCTCCTTAGTAGCAGTGGGGTTGGGTTCATGAACAGTAAGGCACCTGGCACACTATACAAACAGGGGAGCAAAATCCATGCCAAATTACAGCACAAATAATGCATCTGTCTGGAACGTATCAAAGGAGGCATTTGCAGCACTGGCAGTGAAAATGATAGTGCCTCAGGGTTTTTATAAAGCCCCCCAGGTTTCTTTGGTCTCACTTTCTAGACACAGTGCTTTGGAGGTAAAGAAATGCTTGCAAGGAATCAGCCTGAAAGTATTCAAGCCAGCCCCATAAGAATGCACACTCCTCTCAGCAGCTATATTTTGGTTGTGCAAGATGACACATAGCTTCATATGCCTGAACCTGCAGCCTGCCAGCATGTTGTAGATACACAGGGGAGTGTTCATCTGCCCCAGGGTCCCACCTGGGGTACAGTGACTTGGTGCTACAGGAGTTTATTACAGATGAAAGGTTGTGTAGGTGAAAGGAGTGAGAAACACGCTAAATATGCTTCCAAAATGTAAACCATGAGATATCTACAGAACCTGAAAAATCAAGGGCAAACATGCCCCTTTGCACCCTTTATTCATTACTGCATCAGGAGTTGGGAGTACACAAGGCATATAGTTTAAAAAGATTTTTGAGACATGCATTGGACCATGTATCAAAACAGAAGAACGAGCAGATCAGGGCTGCTTGTTTGGTGGTGCTGGTGTTCACAGGACACAGGGAGGACCAGATTCTGCTATACCCTCTGTGTGCAAGGGCTTGCCTGCTGTAGAGAGGTGTCATCTGCCTCCCAAAATCAAGAATGCTCTGATGAACTCAGGAGGTCTAACCAAACTTTTCTTTGCTGCAGCTGTGATGCTTTCCTCATGCCCCTGCTAGTGCTCTGTGCTCTGTGCTGTAAACATGCCCACCCAAAGAGCCTGAGAGAGGATGCATTGCTGCCAGATCAGGATGTATGTTTGCACTATGAAAGCTTGTTGATCTTCCCTTTCCTCTCTCTCTTAATGCTTATTATGATTGCAGAGTAAAATCACTGCTTGTGCCATGTATGCCAACCTGAAATGCACTCCCATTCTTCCAGGGTGTCATCCTGGAAGGGGTGAGTCTGAGGGGGCAGCTGCAGGAATAACCAGTGTTCTTTGTCTCTTGCCCCTTCTTGTGAGGGAATAAGGAAGGTTACTTTGCCCCTTAATAATTTTTAAAGACTTTCCTTTGATGAGCCAGCCTCACAAAACTGCAATTGTTTAGACTCTTCTAAGGTTTTTTCAGCACTTGTCAGGCAAATTACTGTAGTAGTGTTTTCAATAGTATTTTGGCCATCTGAGACAAATTCATCCCTCCTTTCTAAACCAGTAAACTCCTGGGTGACAGAACAGGTGTAATCTAATCAGGTGGAGGCACAATCTCGGTAACTTGAAGGCTGTGTATGGGGTGTCTCTTCCACACCCATCATCCATGAGCAGCCTTTGCAGCACATGGATACTTGGAGGCAGTGGGGTCTGAGCAAGGTACTCCTTCATGGAGGTGCCTTCCTGATGCCTGTCCTGATGGCTCCAGATGTGAGTTTGTATTCCCATGCTGCTACCCAAAACCTGGGGAAAAACATGCTTCCAAAGCCACCTCTGAGCCTGCCCTGGGTAAGCTCTGCATCTCTCCAGCTGTGCAGGATTGACAGGATGCTCTGGCCCCCAGTGAAGCCAACAGACCTGGAACTTGTAACATCGGGGCAGACCCAGTTGATGACTGCTTTGCAAAGGGCTCATGAGACTGCTCTTACCAGAATAACAGACTTGTCTTTTGGATTTCAGTTCCCATATAGTCACAGTCAGAATAACCCTTTGCACTTTCCACTGTGGGGGTTTAGGTTGAATTTTTTAAAAAAACTCCAGGTGCTATACCATAAGGGCAAGAAATTAACAGGGAGGAGACAACATCATCAGGCTGGCTTTGAAACACAGGGAACAGCCATCCTGCTGCCTGCCTCCTCCCTGTCACTAGTTGCCATACTCATCCCTGTTGCAGTACCTTGTGATTATGTTTTTTGGTTTTTTGGATCCTCACTTCCTCAAGTTCCCTGGCTTCTTTCTCTAAATAAGTAGCACCATTTTTACATACTTATGTAAGGGTTCAGGACCATAATTTGTGCTTTGCAAAGTGTTTCTGGACTCTCAGACTGTTCCACAAATACCGACGCTCTACCTACTTCTATACCCATTCCAGCGGAGCAAGTGATTCTTATAATTCATCATGCTTTTAAGAAATCAGAAATTATTTTTACAGGTATATATTGGCACTGTTACAGGCAGTAAGATATGTTCTGCACAAATATGCATCAGAGAATGTGCTCTTTATCACACTCACTGAGCTGCCTGTGAGAATGGAAGAGAAGGAGGCAGAACCCTACAAGTGAAAGGAGGGCCTGGTCAATCTGCCAGCTTTTTGTTACCAAGCTGTGACTAGCTGGTGCAATCCTGCCCAACCATAATATTTCAGAACTGAGTCATCCAACAACATCAGCTACACTTTTAATTGCCATCTCAAATAACCACATATATTTATTATTTACCAGCACATGCTTTATTGGTGCTCATTACAAGCCATTAATGAGGTGTCTGTTTTAATGGTAGTTGTGGAGCTAATAAGCAGGGGGTGGAAGAAGCCTGCACTTTGCCAATACATAACATTTCTTTGCTGGCTTTTGGGCTGCCATATATCCTATCCAAATGGCAAATGCAGTATTGTGGAGTCTGCCTCAAACACACCTGCTGTTGGCTCATTTTTGCAGGGTGTGGGGAAACAGGAGTGGGCAAACAGGAGGCTATGTGTGGCTGAGGATGTAAAGAGGTGAAAGGAGTGACCCGCAGAGATGACCACAGCAGTGAGAGCAGTGATGCTCACTCAGGTTCCCCAGGAATGTCCCCCCAGGAATGCCTGTGGCTCATGGCCCCTTCACCTGCGGCCGTGGCGTGTGCGGGGTGCAGCCAGCTGCTGCCAGCATGGCTACCCCACACAGGCAGCACTCAGCTGTTTCGCATTTTGCAGCGCTTTAGGGGAAACACGTGTCTCCCCCGTGGGCCCCGTCCCACACAGGCGCAGCCCCATGGGGTGTGGGCCCAGCTGCCTGGGGAGGGGCGGCTGCCGAGGAGCCCCTCTCGCCGTGTCACCCTGCCCCGACTGCCCAGGTGCCAGGGGCGCCTTGGGGGCCTCACTCATTGCCATGACGCTTTTCCAGCTCAAACTGCAGGCTTGAAGCGAATCGCGAGAAATTCTTGGCCTTTAAACTTTCGGGTGAAGGCAGATACACAAGCTGCAGAGGCTGAGCCCGTGCTGTGCGTGCTGCCCTGCACACAGCCTCGCCGCCTGTGCCAGCGGCGCAGCTCCTCTCTTGCCCACACACCCACCCACCCATGGGGCCGTGGGGTACCCCTGGGTCTCGTCCCTCATCCCAAAAGGGGGAAAAGGGCCATGCCAGCGATGCCTCCTTCGCTGCCCTCCTGGCCAGGTTTGCCTCCTTGGACAGGAGCAGCAGCAGCGCTGGCGAGGATGACGTGCAGGATGAGGCCGCGCTTGGTGCAGGCCCAGCGTGCTCGCTCGGGGAGACAGCAGCAGATGCAGGGCAGGCACTCAGAGTGGAGGCTCCCATTATTTTGGCCTTGGGCACTTTCGAAGCTTGGCGGTCTGGAGAGTCACCCAGCGTTTGGCCAGATCCGCAGTGGCTTTGCGCATTCCTTTTCTTTCCATGAATGAATGGTCTAATCTGGCTGGAGGGCATTGCAAGACCCAATAGCCAGTTTGCTGCACCTGCTCGTCAGGGATTGAAACACCTGCCGTGGCCGGGGCTTAGCATTTAAGTGCTGCTATTTGAAGACAAATCTCGTCTTTTGTTTCTGCCTGAGCCTTCTCGCAGCTTCCCCCTCCCCTTAATAGAAAACAAAGAAAAAAAAAAAGAAAAACTGAAAAAAAAAAAAAAAGGCCTGTGATGGGGGTTTTTTTGGTCAAGGCCTATTTTTCATACAATTTCCTAGAGAAGCCACCCTTGCTTTCCACATTAGGTGCATTGCTGGGAAATGTTATTCACACGGGCAAAGAGCACTTTTATTTTGTTCACAGCTGTTTAGAAGGCCCATGCTGATGTTAAAATGTGGGAGCCTTTGGTGGTTTCACTGTGAAGCACTGCTGTATCATCCTGGTACTGGCAATTAATGCTATGCAATAAACTGATGCTTTTTAGTGAGAACAGATGTTCTTCCACACAACCTCCTACCTACATTAAACTTTTAATTTTTTTCAAGTTCCTTTCTTGTGACAACAAACAAATAATGTTGAATCAATAGCTAATGTGAAATCTACTTAATGAGGAATTAGAAGGCAGTTGTATGGTTTCTGCCAGCAAACTAGGAAGTAAGGAAATAGATTTTATCTAAGCAATGTGATTTCTCTCTTCTTTTAAGTGAATTTACATATTTGGGTAACTATGACTCTTGGACTGTGTATGGAAGCCTTGGTCTTGCGAGATTTGTTAATGAAGAGGGCTAGAAAGATATAAAATACACTACATGGATTGGACAAGAACCAGCTGATATATTTCCAAAGTTAACAGAAAGTAAAAAATGTATTTCTAGTGGCTCTCAACTGATGTCTTCTTGAACCAAGTTCACTAACACTTTTATCAGTGATCTGGAAGAAAAATGAAAGCCATGTAACATACAAAGATTGTTGGAGAGCAATGTTTGCAAGGCAGAGCAGGCGTCAGGGCAGGGAGCTGGACAGAGCCACAGTCTTGAGTGAAAAACAAGGAAATGTCTATCTCCAGTGCAGCAGCAAGGGCTCCTGCCCTGCCCAAGAACCTTCCCTGGGAAAGGAAATCTGGCAGTGCATCAGCCTCAGTCTGCCAGAGCACAACAAAACTTAGAGCAAGGAATTGAAATTAGGCAGATGCAAGCTAAAGGGTAGTTTTGCAACAGAGGACAATGAACCACTGAAATTACTTACTGAGGGTTGAGATGGATTCTCTATTACCCGAGACTTTCAAAGCACATACTTTTCTCATCTCTTCTCCCACTTTCCAAAGGAAAAAAACAAAAACTTGATTCAGAGGACTTTTAGGTACTGTGTTGCAGGGAAGATCAGGCAGGATGATCACAGTGGTGTTGGTTTTATAATCTGTGAATATATTTGATCAGAAAACAATTTTAAGAGAAGACAAACTCCTGAAAATTTTGAGCTTATTTAATTTTGATTTATCATAAAATAACTATTAGATACCTAAGAAATATAGTGGGAAGACTAATTCACTCCTTTCAGAGGTATTTCACGGGCAATCATAACATGTAAAATAAAGGAAAAGAAAAATGAGCCCAAATCAAAGAAGAGGCTCATTAATGCACTGATGGTCAACCTGCCAAATTCTCTACATTGTGGGCAAAACAAGAAAATAGATGGTTAACTTTTTGGGAATAGATCCTAATAAAAGAAGTGCAGAAGATCCTGTGTTCATCTGCACAATAATCTGAACTTGCCTTAGGGCACAGATCAATTGCTAGAAGGTTTAAATGACATTTTTCACGTTGGTATCTTAGAAAGAGTAATGTGCGCTCCACTAATTCCTTGAGAGGCAGGAGAAGCCCACTTTAGTTCACTGGGAGCTTAGCCTAAATCTGCTTTTTGAAAGACACCAAGAGTTTTGTTAAGAATTTCAATCAGCTGAGTTCTCATACGGTTTTATATAGTGGTGCCCTTGATTTCTTTGTGATTCTGGTATTTTTGCAGCTAAAGGATGAGGGACTGCCCACAGGGAGCAAGGTTTGGTTTGGCACTTTCTGTTGTTGTCTTTGCCCGGAGCATCTAGTGGGAGGCCGCTGCTGGAGGTACGATGTCAGCTGTGATGTGATCTGGCACAGGTTTGACTGCTATGAATTCCCTTGGCTGTTGCCTCTCAGAGGCTATACCAGGAAAAAAAAACCAAATCAAAACATAAAACAGAGTAAAGATCAGAGACAACTCTACTTACATGTTCTTAGCAGTACAGAGAGAATATCTTAATTATCTTTTGCCTATGAGATTAATCATACAGGATTGTTGTCCTTTCCAATTGCCTGTGAATTTAAAGTAGTGCTGTCTGTCTCTTAGAAAATATTTCAAAGGAAAAGAAATTTTGCGTTACTCTACCTAGGTGTGCCTGTATCTTTGTCCTCCATGTGGCATCACTCCTGCTTTTCCAGCAAAATGGCAGTAGAATGGGTTGTGTTCTAGACACACAGTTCACAAAAGAGCCCCTAGTGCCAGAAGGACACAAGCGTGAATTTCCAGTGTGGCTCGGGTGTGACTTCAAATTACAATGTATTTTTACAGTGTGACTCTCAGGCTAATTTAATTCTCAATTAACAGCTAAAAGCCAGCAAGAAAAAGTGTCAGTGGCTTTGAAGCAGATGTTGCTACCCTTGTAACATATCACAGAGAGTTAGTGGTTACAGTGAGATGGGTGGTAGTAAAGCCACTGCAGGCGCGTTTCCCAGTGAGGCCAGAATCAGACAGGTGGAGGTAAATAGAGGACAGAGGGCTCCCTGTCCTGGGGAGTGGAAAGGATTCTGTGCTGGGGAGAACAATGCTACAGCTGAAAGAAAGATGTGCCTACTATTTTTATTTCTGTGACATTATCTTCATGCAATCAGCAGAACAAGGTTCTTGGCTCCAGTAGTAAGGAAAGAAGTCTGTGTGCTTTAGGGCTATACTGCATAGTGAAGATTTAGAGAGGGCAGAGGCTGTAAGGACCGGTGTTTGCAATCTTGCCAAGGAATAGAAGTGAGTTATTTGCGGGGATTTTGAAAAATAAAAAATAAATTAGTATTAAACCTAGATTTTTTGGGGGTTTTGGAAGATGTTTCAGGGGTTTGCAGCATGAGCTGTCTTGATAGGGATAGCTCTAAGCCCACCAAATTAACTGGTCTTTCTTCCCTGAAATGGAAAAGTGTATAAGATAAAAGAAACAGTGGAAAAGAGGGTGTGCTTTGAAAATGGCAGAAGAGAGCAGAAAGGAACATACTTCCTGAAACTTTCAAATAATGAGTTCTCTTTTCTCCATAGCCAGTGGAGGTGAGCCTGTTTAGCTCTTTAGTTGTTAGTGTTTCCCCACTGGTTAGGGGTGAGAGCTATTGGCAAGATAAAATGAATTGAGCGTGCTGTAAGGCTGTCTGTTTCCCTGGGTGCTCCAGGAGAGAGACCTATATAAACACCACCCAGTATAAAGCTTTTCTGTATTATCCATTGTAGCAATCCCTTTCCCATCCATTCTTCCTTGCTGGAAGTCTCACTGGGATACTGTGGTGGCTTTTTTTCCTAGCTTAAGAAGCAATTTGTAATTAGCTTTCCTCTATCATGCTCCCTCTCTGCCAAAACAAACTTGTCAATAAAAGCCTGATGTTTAGATGCAAAAAAGATGTACATTTAATTAAATGCAAAGTTGTTTTGTGAGAATGGAACATGTGAAGAAGCCACTAAAGAGCATCACACAGAGTGCAGAGCTGGAAGAAAATGTTTGAAGAAGAGGAGCAGTGTGGATATTATGATTTCAAGCCACAAATGTTGTAGCAGTGAAGTAAATTGTAAAGCAAGCAATTTCTGGAGAGCTAAAAAAATAGCTGCTAGTTGCATCAAATTAAGCCCTGAGAAAAATCTTCATAAAACTTGAGAGTGCTGTGCTCGAGATGTATGTACAGAGGAGCAAATCCAGTGTGTGAGGTCCTGTGGGACTCCATGTGTGATGTGTGTTATGAGAAGGCTCGATTTCCAAGTCTTCATCAGCTTTGTAAACAAACACGCATTCTTGTTAAACATTTCTCCTGAGATGACAACTATTGACAATACATCTTCCTGAAGCATATGACAGTTATCAAACAAATAGCTGACACTTTGCAAAGTTTCCATTTTTCTCTGGTTGCTGAAGAAGCTGGAGGGTAGAGCAGGACACTTGGCTCTGGGAGCACTTTAGCAGTTAATGTTTTGCACAAAATTTGTTAAGGGTAGAAACTGTGCTCAAATGTCTAAAGTGTTGATTCTGTGGAAACATCAGTTTGGGGCCTGCTGTTAAAATCTGGGGAGATACATGCTCCCTGGGAAAGCCATGCACAGCAGCAGCAATTCAGTATGGTGAAAGCTAATCTTAGGAGTCACATTCATTTAAGCTTGTTGGGTGTTTCACGCACTTTTCATCTCATGGTTCTAAAGGCAGACAATGCAGGCTGGGGAGGGGAAACAAGATTGTTCATTTCTGTGCCATCTTCAAATGTGCAAACGAGAGGCTCCATTTGGATCTCTGTACAGAGGAAGGTACTGTTGTGAAACTTGCACAGGATCTGAGCCTAGCTCTGACACAGTGTTTCATTAACCTGAAATCAGCACAGCTTGTGCACAACGGTGAGGACAGTAAAGCTGATTTTCTTACTCAAAGAGAATCATATAAAACATCACAAAATTAAGGAAGCTTAAAGTCTTCCTCAAAAATGCGAGAAAACATAAAACAGTCAACAACAAATACAAATTGTTAAGGGATGTTATTTGCAAAAAGCCAAACTCCAAACCAACTAACAGCCTCTATATTCAGGTGAGCAAAACCATGGTCAACAATGTTGTTGTGTGAGAATACATGTCCCTAATGTTGGGGCAAACTTGTTTTCCAAGGAATGCAGAATGAAAAGACAAGCACTGGAATAATACTATTTTAGCTGATATGGAGCAAAGAAACATGCTGAATCATTTACTTAAGTTACAGTCTTTTATATTCGATTGTCTAAGCTGATATAAAGCCATGGGAAGTCTTCCTTTTTGCCTCTTTTTAGGCTGCAAATCGGAGCTGAAGATAAACAGCCTTCAAATTGCCTCTTCCTAAATACAAACGGTTACAGTAAGATAGACAAATAACAGCATATGCATGAAAGTTTAATTTAATACACGATGCTATACACAATGTATCAAAGATGGCTGTCTCAACACCATTTTTCATGACAACAAAAAACCTGAAAGTGTTATTGGTTCATTGCTATTTTTCATCAGTACTGTTGAAATATTGGCTGGAAGGACCTCCAGAGCGCCTGGCAGGGGTCCATTTCTGGTCCCCTGAGGCTGTGGGTTTGTCTGACCCTGTGCTTAAATATTAGTGAGGAGGATTTCAGTCTCCCAAACAACCCTGCTCTAACGATGTATCCAATGGCTGTACCAAACAATCTATTATACCTTTTTAGTTATTATGTTTTTCTATCTGCATATCTTTTATCTCCTTTGTTGCCTCATAATGCAGTTAATCTTGTCACAGTGCCAGAGGTGATGAGGAATGGCTGATCTTACTCATTAAAACCACAATCCCTTTATATACAGGGATGCTCTCCTTGTAGCACTTTTTACTTTCCCTCCTCCCTGGGAAGGCAAACCTATTTCTGTCAATCTCTCCTTGAAGCTTTTGCTTTTCATGATGCTTCAACTTTATAATTTTGGCCTGCTTTCTAATATCAGAGCCCATAGCCAGGGACCAGCTCACTGCCCTAGCTGAGACCTCAGAAGCATTTGAAATAAATATTTTCAATGGCTGTCAGAGGACCAAAGTGTTGTCCTGTCAAGGTTATGATTTTTCACTTTCTGAAAAAAATTGTTAAAGGTAACATGGTGCTGCTTGCTCAGTTTGAGGCGTGCTATGATTACCAGGTATTTTCAGAAATGCTACTGCTTACCCAGTCTGCACATTTGAATCATTTTCTTTCCTGTTTCCAACAGACAACATGACAAGACAATCATGGCAGGAGCTGACGCGTGGTTCAGCTCTTTCTGACACTCAGTACAGCAGAGCTGTCAGATGCAGAAAGCCTCAGGTGCCCTGTGGTATGGAGCAGGGTGTTGGCCCCCTGCTTCCCCCGACCCCAGATTCTGTCCAGGAGCCTCTAGGCTGTGTGCAGCGGGTGCTGGGCTGTACTGGCACTGTATTCTTGACTTTCTCCTTGTTGTGCTGCTGTATGCTGTTTGCCTCCATCCCAAGCAGGTCCTAAAGACAGCACCAATCTATTTCCACACTGGAAGCTGCATCCACGTGTGCAGGGAAGCCACATTTCTCCCTCATTCTGCACCGCAGACATGACACAATGTGTTAAAAGGCAGACATAACCACAAGAGAATTTTTTTCCTGTGGTCCAGAGATTAAACCACAGCTGCCAGTGGTTTTGCTGCAAGCAGAGCAATTGCTGGGCAGAAGATTACGCCGCAATATTGGGCGTGCACCCCAGCCTCCTCACTCAAGTTTTCTAGGAACATATTGCCAATATTCCTTTAGTGTGGCTCCCTCCCCAGTTCTGGACAGCCTTGTGCCATGTCTGTCATTACTGCAGAAGTTTCATGGCCAGCCCTGTCCCAGCCAGCCAGTCCTGATGCAGCAGTGGCTCAGTGTTTTAGAGCTGCCTGGTCAGGAGCCCCAGAGATACCTTGTCAAGTGCACCATCAGACACAGCTGGTTGCTGCTGAGGACCAACCACTGCCCTGTACACAGAGGCATGGAGTTATAGGCTGGCTTGAATTAGAAGGGACCTTGAAAACCACCTAGTTCCAAATCCCTCGCTATGGGCAGGGACACCTTCCAGGAAACCAGGTTGCTCAAGACCTCATCCAGCCTGGTTTTCAACACTTCCAGGAATGGGGTAACCACAGCTTCCCTGGGCGACATTTTCCAGTGCCACACCTCCCTCATAGTAAACAATTTCTTTCTAATATCTAATCTAAACTCATGCTTTTACAGTCTAAAGCCTATCATTTGTCCTATCATTTCATGCTCCTGAAAAAACTCCCTCTCCTTCTTTCTTGTAGACCACCTTCAGGTACTGGAAGGCTGCTGTAAGGTGTCCAAGAAGGCTTCACTTCTTTAAGTTGAAAAATCATGACTCTCTCAGCCTGTCTACATAAGAGATGTGCTCCAGCCCCCTGGTATCTTTGTGGACCTCCTCTGTTATTAGGTGTTAGGAGTGTGCCTCAACACTGCCTGTTAAAAAATGCTCTTTAAGAAACACTTACAGTGGTCAAAGAAACGCAAAGCGGTGTGGAGTACAGGGATTTTGGAGAAGGCCAGTGTAAAACCAAGCTGTCCTATCTGTAGGAGAAGGGAGGAATAGAAATGCCAATCTCACTGCCATTTTCAGTGAGAAACTAAGTACAGGTGAAATCAGATGTCCTACAAAGTTTGTGATTTTTCACAACTGCTGATGTTTTCCTGAAAAAATAATCCTAAAATACATAATGTTAATTGGAGTGTCAATTTCAATCACCAATATTGGGTCCAACCAAGCACCAGTTTCGGATTCACCACTTCCTTCAGGAGACTAGTCAGAAGCTTTGCTCTCTTAAAGAGTTATTTATTTCCAGAAATAATGCTAACATTTTATATACTTGCATTCAGGGGTCAGCATTAATGTGGACCCAGAAAACTTCTCAGTAATTAAAAGCTTCTAGCTCAGTTCCTTGGGAAATGTTAATGACAAGTCAATCCTCCCACAGATTGACTTGCACTCAGGCAGCTAAACAAACACTGCTTTCAAGTGGCAAAGTATTTGCAGCTATAATCAAATTGTTTTAAAAGAGACAGCATTTCTCTGGATATCAAGATAAAACAGGCTAGATTTGTTTTTTGTCATTCATTACCAAAGGTGATACTTCTGATCTTACTGCAATAGAAACAGAGAAAACTTATTTTGCTTTCTGCCCATCCATACATTAAATTACATTTCTTATTTCAGAGACTGTTTTCCAGCAATTTCAGAAACACTGCCTTCTCCATTCCTCCATTCCCTTTTTATTCCTGCCTAAACCAGCATACATATTGCTCAACTCAAAGGGAGCCACAGCATCACTACCAGCCCAGAGCCCCCACAAGCAGGATTGGCAGCAAAGACCTGATGGCATCCAGGACAAGATGCAGAGAGCAGAGCCAGCCTTTTTGTTTGCCCATTGCTGAGGTGGTACCCAGTCCCCTGCCTGGCCTCTGTGACCCTGAGCCAAGCCTGCAGCCCTCAGCAGCTAGGAGATGCTGATGCTTGTCCGCTTAGGGTCTTCAACACTCAAAGCTTTTGTAACCAATCTGCACTCTATTAGCATAAATGGGGAATAAAAAGAAGGGGTCTACTCCTGCTGTTCCTCAGGAAAGCACAGTAGATGAATATGCCAGGTAGCATGAAGGGATGTATTTGTACTGGCAAAATTATCCTGGGAAGCTCATCCTCAGGTCAGCGCAGTGCCTGCCTGTGTATCAGGTGTGCACCCCACAAAAATCCCTGCCTGCTGTAGTGGGGGCTGTTGCGTCTCATCCTTTCTGAATGCCACTGATTCCACCACCTGAGAAATCACGAAGTCTAAGTACTAAGCAGGGTGGCACTTGCCATGGGCTGGACCAACAAAGGACAAAAAGGCCATCTCTGCCCCCAGAAAACTAAAACTCCAACAGGGAGCAACACAAAGGGACAGACACAGAGGGGCCAAAGGTGGGATATGTCCTCCACTCTGTCTCCTCCTCCTCTGCTCCCATCAAAAACTTGCTCAATAATGTTCCAGTGAGAGGTTAGGGACCAGGGAAGGAATAGTTCCTCAGGGTCTTCAGCACCTCTCTGCATAGCAACTTTTATAAAGAAATGTTTTAATGCTAGAAAGCAAATGAAGAAGCCAAAAATATGTCTCATCTTTTCATGATTGAAATCTTAAACATTATGAGCATGAGATTTGCCAAACACAGGTCTCAGTTTGAGTAGTTTTTTTCCTGTTAGACAAAGTAAAATGTCTGGAATCTGGTAATCTTATATTGAGCTAATTTTAAAAAATACATTTGAAAAATTGTTTCAAATCCTTTTGTGCTGTTTAAACTTATTAAATATAGATAGTGGCGTTTTAAACAAAAAATTAAGTAAAACATCAGCGGGAGATTGCTGTGTGTGTTTAAAAGAAAATGTTCTGCATGTTTAAAAGAAAAACACACTTAGGCACTGTGACATTCAGTTTTTAAGGAACCCAGTTTAATTATATTTTCCCTAATTAAGGATTTCATTATAGGGGATCACATGATTTAATTATATCAATACCCCAAAGACCTGATTGTGAACATAAAATGTGGATTAAAAGGATGCCTCATCACTTAATTACCTGCTAGATTGGAACAGATCCATGTTGTAGGTCAAAAGGGACATAAAATGCAGGCTTCTGCTTCCCTCTTTGTTGTGTGTGAAGGGCTCTGTGTATGGGGAGAGAAGGAGGGGGAGCACTCTTATATCTGTACTGGGAGTGATAATTATCTGTGAGCAGTTTTCCAAGCATATATTGAGACAGACAGACAGACAGACAGACAGACAGACAGACAGACAGACAGACAGACAGATAGATAGATAGATAGATAGATAGATAGATAGATAGATAGATAGATAGATAGATAGATTTAAAACTATTAATATCTTTTAAATTTTCAGCAAGTCCGTAATGAAAGTGAACTGCGTATTTCAACTTATAGTCTAATGGAAGCCCGTGTATTTCTTCTCAAAATATAAGGTCTTGTCTTTCAGAAGGAAAATATCAAGCAGTTGGAAACCTTAGCCTGGGTTTTAGACCATCCCAAAGTGAGCAGATGGGTACCCAGTGCTGTAGAAGGGGCTGGGTCTGTCTCTCCCTGTATCCAGTCAGCATGAGGCCCCTGGGGTGGCTGCACTTCTGGAGGTTCCCCACTACTGATTAATGGGGCTGATCTGGGGGATGGAGGGGTTGAAGTCTTTTGGGACTTCAGCATAAAGCTAAGGGGAAAATGTTAACCTTCCCAAACCTTGCTTACCACACACCTCTCTTCCCCACCTTCTAACCAGCTCCCAACCACTGCTCCCTGGAAGAGACTGGTAGGGAAGACTGAGCACATGAAGGTGGAAAACCTGCATCGGTCACTATGGTACAGCTTTTCTTCTGCCATTCAAAATGCCTTCTCACTTCCCACAACTCTTACAAGCTCCTACCTAGCAAAGCTAGGAACCCTTGTACCCAATGCTCCCAAAGTACAGAGCAAATTCTGTCAGCAAAAAAGGTCCCATGGAGGCCAAATGCAATTTTTTCAGGGCCCATGGCAGCATTGCACACTGTAGACTGGAGCCTGCTGCAAACCCCTACAACATCGCTCCCCACTGCTTTCTAAGGGAGTTAAAGGGTTGCAGGGTATCTACATAAGGGTAGGGTTTTCTCCTCCAACATGCCATAAAAAGGAGATTTCCCTGTAGTCCTGCCTGACAGGTATCCTGATTTTTCCCAGTACCCTCAGGGCCAGCAGACTCTAGTAGGTTCAAATGGGACAGCAGATCCATGGTTACACTGCAGTGTCCCAAAAGCCAGCTTTGCCTGTATCCAATCTCCACTCTGATGGAGAGAATGACTTTTGAAAGAAATACTTCAAGGCCACCAGAAGGGCTGGTCTGGAGACAGAGGGCAGAGTGCTCCTTTTCCTAGGAAAGATATCCTCAGGCACATGGGAGCAGGCGATCCCCTAAGCAAGGTGACAGCCTTCAAAGCGTCCCTTTGCTCTCTGGAAACATCCTGGTGGCTGAAGCACATTCTCAGATAACGTCCTGCAAATGCTGCTGCCGTGGTGGTGTTACTGCCTGGTACAAGATAAGAAACCAAATCCTCTGCCCAGTTTGGATAGCAAGACTAGGTAAGAACAAGATCTCTTGAAACTACTGCTAACAGCTGATGCTAGTGCATCCCAAATCCTTGCCTTTGGCTTTTCCAAAGGCACCAGGGAGGATACAGAACAGGATGTTCCAGCTGTTCAGGGCTATTCCAAACCAAGCAACTCTGACATCTCATCACAGGAATGACAAAGATCTGCACCCCACAGCAAGGCCAGCAGCTTGGATAGTGTCAGCCTGTCCTGCTGCCACTGGGCACAGCCACCCTGCTCTGCTGGCCCCTGGGCACAGCCACTCTGGCCACCCTGACCTGCCTGCCTCTGGGCAGATCCTGGAGGAGGCTTTGTGCACACACTGCAGCAGTGTGCCTGGACCCTGAGAAGCGAGGGAGCACATCCAACTGCTAAATTATCATCTGCAAGTGGTACAGTGCAATGGGATGAAGACCCATTTCTTTTGCTTTGATTTGATCTCATTTTCCTAGGCAGGGAAATGCCCCAGTGACAGTATCGCTGCAGATGGCATCACAAAGCCCCGGCTGGCACCAACTGAGTTGGCACAGTCAGATTATCATGTTCGAGTTTGTGTCTGTCTTTTCTTTTTTCCCTGCTTTGCTGTGCTAATAGCATTTCTATTACCATATAGGCTTCAGTCAGCTCCTTCAAAAGGACAGAGACCAACATAAAAAGTAAATTTCATTATCACTGGCAAAAAGGATGGGTCACAGAAAAAGCTAAATTATGCTAGTCTATCTTTATAATTTTTCCTTTTTTTCTTCCTCCCTCTCTTTCTCTCTCTCTCTCATCTGGGCTTAAAGGGAGACTGGAATTGAAGTTGCAGGGTCTCCAGGGCAGTATTGCAGAGCAGTGCTACTTAATGGGGCAGCTGGTGAAGAGAGCTGAGCACATGTTTCCTTTGCAGTTTTCATCTTCATACTTCACAGGGCCTAGGGACTGATTGATGGAATTCTTTTTTTTTTTTTAAACATAGTTTTCTTGCGGCCTAGAGGCTTGCCACACTGAACATATGTCCACATATTCCCTTGGGCAGTATTTAAATGTGTGCATCCATGTGACTGTATTTGTTTAGTGTGTGCTCCCACTGATCTAATGGGACCTTTCCCATGACCCATTGCTTCCCTAAGTTTGCCACTTGCTGCTGTCAGGCGAGAGAGGCTTTAACTTGGATGGCTGTAGCTCTAAATGAATAGGACTATTTTTTTCCCTTTCAGTCCTTTCGACTGAACCCTCTTGCTGATGGATCATCTAATGCAGTTTAGTTGAGAACCCTTCCTCGTGCTGTTAAAAAAAACCAAACCTAAACAGACCCCATCTGTTGCAATCCTATGTCTATTTATGTGAATGCAAAATTTGTCGTGCTGCTTTCTGCTTGTTAATAAGCCATCCTCTGAGAACAAAATCCATTCTTGGAAAACTCCCAATAAGATTGCATTGCTTGCTACACTGGATACTGCTAATGCTAAAATTTCTTGGGAACAAGAAAAACAGTGGTTGCACACTGCACTCACTTTCCATTGAGGAAAATGTACAATTCTGCATGGTATTTAGTGTCCCTCAGGTAGGCAACTCAGTGAGACACAAATTGGAATAAAACTATCTTTAAGACATTTCCAGTATACACAACCTGCTTGAGTAACATCCAACACTGCTCAGAGGAGGAGACTGGAAGCAGATTATTTACATTTCCCACTGTTGCAGCTTTGTGCAAAAGCCTGATTATATCCTATCTTTGATCTGTCTTTCTGTTTCAGCAAAGAGACTGCAAACCCCACAGAATGACACAAGTACAGGAGGTGTACTTCGAATGTGTTCAGGACTTGTGCCTGACTAAGAGAGTTAAAAATGATATAAATATTCCACAAGCAGCATTTGCACATTTTTAAGGCAGTGCTAGGAAATACCATAATGTATGCAAAATATATAGAGAATGTAAATCAAAAACAGGTTAATTATATTGTCTGCTAGAGCTCTTGTTGAAGAGCTGAGCTTTCCTTCCCAGAACTGTCCCTGCCCTAAAGAGCTTAAGGGAAACTTTGGAAGGCTGAGAGCTGTTAGGGACTGCCCTCACCTCCCTGCCAAGCTGCACATGGAATGCCTCTCCTCCAGTCTTCTGGCAAATGCCTACAGAGTCACACCACACCAAATCCTGCTGAAAGTGAGGTTGAGGGCAAACCCTCCATCCCTGTGCCATAGGCATGGAATAGGAATGGGCTGGGCTGCCTTTTCCAAAACTCTCCACAGGAGTCACACCAGGAACCAAGTACAGCATATGGGAATTCATGCTGGAGTTTCAAATATCACTTGTGAATGTAAACTCACCTATGCCTTTTAGCTTGACATAGGGGAAAAAAAATCAGCTGAAGAATAGTAGTAAATATACAAAATGCAGAGTATTTGTTAAACATTATATTTTCATTGTTAAATAAATAGTTTTACCAGCAATATAAGTGGGAAATGTATCATGGACTGAGAAACAACACCAGAGAACTCAGTCATCCAAAGCCTAAACTGACTTGCCTTAGAAAATTTATTTACTAAACAGAAGTGCAGCCTTCAGGTTATCTCAGGGGCTGACAAATGACTACATGTTATTATACATATGGAAGTTCTACTGTTAGAGATGCTGTCATGTGACCTTGTATTCAGTTATTAACCACTGCTGGTTTTGTCACTTTCAAAAGAAAGTGCAAGGTGATGGATTAGCTTATTTACCTCTTCCAAGAAAATATTTATTTCCATGTTGATTTTTAGCCTTGCTTTCCTTAATCTCCTGAGCAGTGCTTCTGCTGGAAAATACTTTGAAAATGAGTGACTTGTTTAGCATCTTGGTTTTGCTAAAATTTTATGGTTTGTTTAGGTATTTTTAATTCTTTGTTCCTAGGATACTGATCCCAGCAGTTTAGCAGACACAGGGTACGTGTCACCACCCTCCCACATTGCTATCTTCAAGGAGTTAGGGCTGGTTGGAGATGCCAGTGATGTGTGTACTTTGGAAGCTTTTACTCAGAAAGCCTTAAAGGTACATTCCCAATAGAGCTATAATGTCCTCATGAGGCAGGAAGCAAAGTTTGAGCATCGATACCCCAGTTGGATTTTCCAGTCTATAAGTCAGCCAAGGAAGCAAAGCAGGGTCTCCTGCTGGCTGTAAAATAAGATGAGTTGGTAGCATGAAAAGGGAAACAGTCTTAAACCCTTCAGTATGTTCTGCGGGTTTTTGTCATTCAAAATGACACCATAAAATAAGGAAATTAATTACTAATTTCATCAATACTTTAGTGCCTGTTGTTAAATCTGGATGGCTGCTTAAAAAGTTGGCTACCTAAATTTTTCTAAAAGTTGATTAGTTAGGTAAAATCTGTCTCCTGTAAGCCCATGTTGATTGTGTTAATGACAGTAATGAAACTTCAACTCTTGCTTGCATCTTATGTGAAGTTAACCAATTTAGATTTTTAATGTAGAAGCAACAAGAAATTCTTTCCCAATTCATCACAGCATCACCTGTGCATCAAGATTATTTTATAAAAATCATGGTGAATGAAGTGATCTTGAGTCACTCCTTTGATAACCCTTGAATCTCTCTGGGCTTCTGTCCTGGGTTGCTGACCTCTGCAATTTCCCAAATTTGCCCTAAACCAGGACAGCTTCTTATTGTAGCATCTATTGTGAATAGCTTTCATAATCACCCTTGCAACAGAAAACAGTCCTAGTTTAGAAATTCATGTATCAGACTTTTTGCCAAAGTAATACGTTTTTTATTAATATAAGGTGATGAAAAATGTTGCAATTCAGGTTCTAAATTTTTACAAGGAGCCTTCTCAATTGCTTGGATCATGAAGGAGAAAATACTTTTTCAGCACCGAAAGAAATGGCTACCTTTTTAATTTTAAATAATATTCACTTCCTCATCTTTGCACCAAGTTATTTCTGGTGCTTTTTTGTTTGTAAAACAAATAGTCCTTTTCAAATTAAGCAATACCATATGTATGGTATCCACTGGATGTGGAGAGGTGCTGGGGGTGCTGAGGGAGCTCATTGTGAGATGAAGAACTGACCCACTTGTGAGTACATACACCCTGAGCCACCCACTGCTACTCACCAGGGACACTCCTGATCTTACAGTCTCCATGTTAGCCTTGCCTTTCAAGTGTATTTTTTCACTGTCACATGGCAGTCATCAGTTTTCACTCACCTTTTCTGGTCCATTAAAAATGTGGTTCCATCCCACTTTCTTTGATTGCACCTACATGCTTTTCACTAATTTTTAAGTCGTTTGTTAATCTGTGGAACTGAACACGATTGGGGTGTGGGAGCACAAGGATCCATCAATGCTGCTGGAGTTTACATCAGTCTCTGATGGAATATTTCTGTAATTCTGCCTTATTTATTTTGTGTGATGACGTCTGTGCAATGCAAGGTCAGCAAGATCAGAAATAATCCTTTCTTAGGAATTTGTTTTGATGCCAAGTGAAATTTACCTTTCCTCGAGTCCATTTCTTTTGGGTCCATTTCATAAATTGGGTGTCCTTTGCTGGTAGCTGCTATGACCGCACTGTTTACTGCCCACAGCTATCTCCTTCCTCTCTGCTGAACTTGCCAGTCATTTGGGTAGCCTTGATTTTACATCCCAGCTCTATCATTGGTGCTCCCATCTAAACTGAGGGGGGATTCATAAACACTACCTGGTCACTGTGGAGCAGGATAAGACCCAACTGCTAAACTCAAATCCCAGTTTCATCAGAAAGTGGCTTGCTAAGGGTTGTGAAGTGCTCAGAACCGTGAAGTAAGCCATAGTAGAGCACTACAATTTAGTTCAGATGCAACTGGTGTGATCTTTTGGCTTTCTGGGAAAAAATGGTCATGTCTGACACAGTCTGCTTTCCCCTTGGTAGTGGATAACTTTGCTCTGTTTTAGCAAAGTGAAATACAAAGTATAATGGGAGTGCTGATCGTAATAATGAAAGAAAAGTAACTCCTCTGTGCTGAAGGTCTCAGCTGGAGTGCTGTATCCAGGCTGAGGCACCACACTTCAAGAGGGATGTGGACCAACTGGAATCAATCCAGGAACAGCGATGAGAGAGCTTAAAAACATAACCTATGAAAGAAGGCTGAAAGGTTGTTTAGAATAAAGACCAGGCTAAGAGGAGATGCAATAACATAAATGCAGTTATGTAAGTGGTTGCTGCAAAGAGGGAGGAAATAAACTCTCTCTTCTCTCGACTGTGCACTGGAAAAGAAAAAGGGGCTCCAGTGGAGAACTGTAGATGGATACAAACGACTTTGTGGTGGAGCATTGGGCTGAATTTGTGAGAGACTGTCTGAGCAGTGGGGAAAGGGGGAAATCCATGGCTCGGGTTGTCCCTCACTAGCGTAGTCCACACCTGTAAATGTAACGTGTTTGACTGAGAGCAGAGAAGTAGCCTGAGGCTGGAAGGAATGCTGACAATCAGGCCAGCTGTGGGGAGAAACAAAATGTTTGTTTGGACAATTTGCATCTGTTGCTTTTTTTAACCGGATAAGAGAGTACACTATGTAATATACACACACCAGCCTCACTTACCAACAGAGACTTAAAATATTTATATCATGGACAAACAATGCCAAGGAACTCCCCTACAAATGCAGTGGTTTAATAAACACAGCGCTGTAATGTAGCATTTATCTTTATTATATATAATCAGCTGTTGCTTTTACTTGGGTAGAAATAATGTCAAACTGAGCCAAGGTAAGATGGGAAGGTTGGAAGTTTCCCATTTCCCCAGTCCCAGACATACACACCTTTTTGGCCTTTGCAAGTATAAATGGGATTTAAGACTGTGTGAGGCAGAGTAAAGAACTTCCTGCTGTGGCCCCACAAAGGACTGTGCATCTCACAGACCTCTCGAGGTCTCACATAGTAGATGTGAGATGCTCCTCTCCTCAGTCTCCATCAGTCTCATGGAATACTGATCTTCCATTATACCATTGAATAAATGTGTATGTATGTATCCAGGCAAAAGATGTGCATTGCTTCCCAAGCAAAGGTCAGCAAGATATTTATCTGAAAACATAAATTACATACAATCTACATAAAGATTCTTGTACTGGGCAACAGGTACCAGATTCACAGGCAAACCCAACCCAATGCTCAGACTTCACTGCCATGCTCAATACAAAATTAAAAAAAAAGTGAAGGTGATACACTGTGACTTTACTGACAGTTCCTAATCATATGAGAGTCCTAATCCCATGCTAATATGATATAAATCACTGATGGAATGATTGGCTGAGAGAACTGTCAATTGCAGGTGCTTTTTCTCCCCGAGCAAAATGCAATTAGTACATGTACGCTAGAAAAAAAACCCAAATGTAAGGGTTGGAGAGATAGCCACTTTTCAAGGGTATTTACCTTCTCCTTAATGGAAGCATTTTCTCATATGCTCATGAATGTGATCCAGACTGAAACTTTATCTTTTTTCTGTAGCAATATTTCTGTGTTCTACTACCTTCATGTAAAATAGGCAATTGCCCCAAAGGGCATTTAATCAAGAAACCACAGTTTTAAATAAAGCTTTGCATCTGAAGAAAGATCTTCACAAATTGCTCAAAGGTCAGAGTAGGAGTCGGCCCCTACTTTGCAGACTTGTGAAAACACGATGCCAGCAGGCTCTGAACAGTGGTTGTGCAGTCTAAAGATCGAAATGGACGTAAACACACAAACATTACACATATGGAAAACTTTCTCCTTGGGCAATGTGGTGTCAGAGCTGGGGTCACTAGCAGATGTTGTTCCCTGTGACTTTATCCCAACTCACAGTCACCACAGTAAGGCCTTATGACCAGATCCCTGTCACCTCCATACCCAACTGAGCCCCATATTAGTACACACAAATTAAACTTCCCTGAGTGATCTTCAGTTCTTTACAAGATAGGGTTGGGTTTTTCAGTTCCCTTCGCAGTGAACATTCACCTAGACAGCAACTATTTTCATGTCAAAACAAGGATGCAGTTGCAAAAGTGGACATCACCAGGGATGGCATCAGTTGAATAAGACTGAATACTTCACAAGCACAAGCGCCAGTGTAATCTCATCACAAATTATCTTAATTGAAAGCAGAATAGCCTCCTCCTGAAGAGTCAATTACTTACTCTTACCTGATCTGCTGGGAAAGTACCTGGCTGTGATGTCTCACAGTGTTGGGACAATGAGATCTCTGGATTGAAGGAAGGGATATTTTGGGCAGTACATGGGTTATCTGAATTTACAAACCATGCAGGAATAAGTGAGTTTCTTGAAGAGAGTACTAACAAGCATTATGAAGGTTCCCAGACAAAGGTCATAAGTGGTCTTTCCACCAGTGTTGCGGTGCATCTAAGGATGCCCTTAGATGATTCCCTGTCAGGCCTGTCAATCATTCCTCCTTTCCACATCCTGTCCCCTGATGAATGCTGCCTGCCAGCCCTGGCATTCCAGAAGGGCGTCGAGTGGTTGGCAGGATTCAAAAGATGCTTCCCACCCCCGGAGTGACATTGGGCCATCTAAATGTCCTCCGCCCCCTACGCCACTTCTCCCATACCTGATTGGTGTCACCTGTGTTCCTTCCCTCCCCCTCTCCCCTGGTTAAAAGAGCCAGCCTGCCATGCGGTCGGGATTCTGTTGGAGCAGTTACTGGACTCAGAGGCCCTTGGCCAAGAATAAAGCTCTGAACCAAAACCGTCCATCAGAATCGGCTCCTTTCCTTCACCTCGCTTTGAAGCCTCTCAGTGGAAGGTAAACCTGAGCTCCTGCATGCCTGGACTTGTCTCTAAGCCCTCAGCTGTAACATCCTGGTAGCTGTGGTGCCACTGGGGTGGAAACTCCAGTGCCATCACCTAGGCGAGCAGCGAGGGCCGGCCAGCACAGGCACAACCTCCTGGTAATATTGGACCGAACCCCAATACACCAGTCTCTGGTGATTTCCCATAGCAGTGTCTGTATGTCAGCAGGGTCAGGAAGACATGACCATGAGGTTGTAAAACATGTCCTAAGTAACACCTTTGGAGATGTGTTGGAGTGGTTTTTCCAGGCTGTACTGACAGGATGGGACTAATGGGCTTTTTAGAGCATAGCACAGGAGTGGTCCCTCAGATGTCAGGCAGGGGAGAGCATAGAGCTAGGCTTCCTTCCAGAATAGATAAGGACATGCAGGGTTAGGGATGAGAGGACACTACATGTGGCATCCTGGGGGACTGCAGAGAAACCTGCACCCTCTGCAGACACCGGTCTCCACTGTTCACAACACATTCATAGTGCTCCTCAGAGAAGCTTCTGGCAGCAATGTCAAAGTGTTATCAGGGAGCTTAGGGAAAATAGCATTGTGTCAAAACTACAGTGCCAAGCCTTCTGCAAAGCCCAGGTGCTGTTCAGCAATGGAGAAGCTACAAGATAGCGTGTTTAAGGATTTCTTTTCTTATTTTCCAATGTTCTGGATACTTTAAAAATCCCTCCTGACTCCCAGATTTTCTTGGAGGAGCCTTGGAATATTCCATATGGCAACAGGGAAGCCAACAAGGGGTGCCTTTCTCCACAGAGTCTAAGACCAAAGCTGGACACCTTACCCACAGCAAAGCAAGGGCCACTGAACCAGAGGAAATTCATGGCTCAGCAGAGAGATGGCTAGGGATCATCCCTATAACCATTATCCTTGCTCATGGGCAGGACAGAGGGAGTCAGTAGGGCAACTGTGGGGAAAGATCTTGCTGGCATTTGACCCCCATTGGCAGGTATCAGCAAATATCTGGTTCCTCAGATACTGTGTGGTGAGAAGAGGCACAGCCACTGCTTAATGGAGCAGTAATTCCATAGAAGGGGCGTCTTGGAGGCCAGCAAAATGTGCAGATCCTCTTGGGTGCTGGGTAGTTCCCTAAGACTAATGGATTAGTCATCTTCTGTTCTGCTTTGTGCCTCCAGACATTAATTACAGTGACAGTGCTGCTGTGAGGTTGTAGCTCCTTAAGCTGATATTGAGATCATAGGTGTCAATGAAGGTGTTAGAATGGAGAGGAGAGTACTGTCAAGGAACTGCATGATAGAGGACAGGGCTGTGGAGGCAGTCAGGGGTGAAGCAGGAGCAGAGGCAGCTGTCCAAAAGCTTGGAGCCCCCAAGGCACATTCACACAGTGGCAGAGCACAGGCAGGCAATTGCACTCCCCCTGAAAAACCTTCATCTGCTGTTTGGTATTTTTACTAGAAGTCCATTGTCATGTCTCAGCAAATCGTGGGCTGTGCCTCATCAAGGCAAAAATGTGCTTCTTCCTCCTTTCTTATTTTGATGTATTTCACTTCCATATAATGTCCAGAGGGATAATTTAGCATGTTCAAACGCCTTATTGAGGAAGGACTGCATTGTTCTTCCAGCCTTTGCAGTCGCATTGGAATGTGCCTCTTCCTGAGCACCCCTGCCCATGGCCAGCCCATGATAAAGCTGAGGCTGCTTTTCTCTCATTGTTCCTGCTTGCCTTCAGCTTTCTCTTCCCAGCTTCATTTGTCCGAATACTAATTTGTGTTTATAACAAGAAGTGGTTCCCGCACCTCCCCTTTGTGGCTTAATTGAAGGGAAACTGAGCAACAGGTGGATCTCAGGAAATATCATTAGTCTCTTTCAATTGTTTTTGGCACTTCTTTGAAAGAAAAGTTCAGCTCAATGTAACTGGCTGTTCGCTGTTTCCAGGCTAATTACTGCAGGACCCAAATGAGGGACATATTTGAACAAGTCTAATTTAAAGAAGGTGAGCTGCTCATCCAGCTTGGTATTATTTACAGGCTTAGAGTTGCACAAGTTAAGGACTTTGGTAAGCTGTGTCTTATGACCAAACCTCTAAAGGAAAAGAAATCCCTTGAGTATTGCATAGCATAGAAGTACCATTGGTGCACAGAAACATAGCCAGCCACAACCCAGTGTGTTCATGTTTATGTAAGGGCTTCCTTTTAGCCTATTCTTTTGTTAATAGAGAATAGAAACAGTGTATAAGGACAGAAGTATTGCTGTATGTTTGATTTTGAGAGGTGCTTGTCAGTGGAGCTGTAACTGGAAAAGAAAAGCTAACCAGGGAGTCTTCTTCCTCAGCTCCTTGGCTCACAAATCTGTAAAGTCAGAAACATGGGGGAAGGATACTAAAGAAAACAAGCAGCATGATCCTTAAGCGTGTAGTCTTAGCCCAGCAATTCCCAGTAGGACAAAAGAGGCAAGATCTCAGAGTGTGCTCCTTCTATCTCTTTGTAGACAGAGCTCCGATGTCTGCTATTTTTAAAACCAGAACCCTGGGGGAATATTTCACCATTGAAAATCAGCCAATTGCATTAACAAAGTGCTCCACCTGTTACAAGAATGCAGGCAAAGGGCTGGAGATGATGGCAGCTCTCCCTTGATGGTCAGCTATCAGGCTATTCCTTACATGTGATATACTGTGATTTTTGACCAGCTGAAAAATCTTACCATTTGCTTTGTATTTCAAGGCTTGAACAACGAGGCAAGTCAGAGGAAAAGAAGAGAGATGATAACATCTTTAATTTCAAAGATGTTTAAAGAAGCTAGTAGGTACACAGAACTTAAGAATGCAAAAAGTAATTTAAATGTAACTGGCTTAGTAATGCTGAGCTCTCACCATTGTCTGAAATGTAGCTGCTTCTTGTTTCTTTCCACTGAGAAACTAGGAAGCTCAGCATAGAAATCTTCTGACTTGCAATGTGTCATGGGCTGTTTGGAGCAGGAGTAATCAGCGGGTGTTGACAGCAGTAGGGCAAGAAGTGGTACAGCAAAAACACACACACACTCAACTACAAAAGCTGCGAAAGCCAAGGACGGTGAAATCCTGATTAAACAAGCATTTCTCCCCCTGACATGGGGACAGGGATGCAAGTAGAAAAGCCCTGGCTTTTTAGCAATGCCTTTATGGATTTATAACTGTAAATACCCCCTTTTATAAAGGTTGTATTTAGGAAGCAAAACGGTTCCCTTTTTGTGAGTGATCTATTTTACAGGGCTTAAAAATATGTCAAGGTTTGCTGCAGTAAATCCTCCTCATGCTGTAACTGAGTAATGTAAGCAACTTGGGTTGCCTTTTAAACAATTCCCAGTGTGTGGCATGGCCAGTGCAGTTTGAAATGCCTCTGTCTATCTAAACAGAAACAGATGTTTGAACAGCAGAGCTGTGCAGAAGTAATTCTTCAAACAGTAGATTAAAACATCTGTCAGGACCATTGGATGGGACCAGACAAGCAGCAGCAGTGTCAGCTGGGACTGCCAGTCACTTCTACCTTCCCCTGGAGGTGGAAGGCAAAGGATGGCGGCATTCCATTTGGTCTTTGCATGTGACACCCCCTTATTTTGCCATGTTTCTCCAGCGATTCAGAAGATTACAGGCCTGGCTGTGCAGAAAAGCTCACAACTTCTCTCAAAATTGCCTACTGTAACAGAGGTCTTCTAGGTTTTCACTTTTCCTGTTAATGTCTTTTTCTGCCACTGCTGGCAGTCGGTATGAAAGCTGTGAAGTGTTGGTGACATGCCAGGTTACAGCATTTTACAGCTATTTCCATCTGTCCTTCATGTTTCAGCATTTGACCAGTTTAGTGACATTGCAAGCAAATTCTTCAGGCTTCATTGGGTCAAATAGATGACAGCCGACTAATCTCCTGCAACTTGCCCGCAGGAGCTGTGCCACAAGCAGTGTATTCATTTCCAGCTGAGCAAGAGGCCAAACCAAACCCTTGGATTAACACCTCTTTTGCACTAACCCCCACCCCAAAATCAGAGCCAAGAAAATGATACAGAGTCAAGAAACTGTTCCAAAATTTTTGGTGAATCAAATCAAAGCTCTGAATCCTAACAGCCCCTGAAGGGCTGTTAGATCCATTTTTACAGTCTGGATCTGAAATCTTAGTCTTGAATCCACCCTCTGTTTCCAGCCTAGATTTACTCTTACTTCTTGTTTTAACAGAGGAATAAGCAAGGACAGCCCTACCCTCTGGATTGCTCATTTTGGGGTGGAGCTCCTACGGCTGCACTGCCAGCACCTTCCTCTTTCGAGCACGCTCCTGCTGTGCATGCCTGCATCAAGGTCAGGGTCTGCCACCCCGGCTCCTCGGGTGTTCCCTGGGCAGACCCTCACAACCATGAAGTGCCCGTGCTGGGGCAGGCAGCATGGGGTCCCCGGTGAAACTGGTGGAGCTCTCCCTTCCCCGTAAACAAGTTGCTCTCCCCTCTCATTTGTCCCCAGAAGCCATTAATTGTGGGCTGTAGATGCAGCAGATTACCTCACGACAGCCTGGCAGATGTGCTCTTGCTGAATAAATAAACTCATTTATACGGCTGTAATGACTGTTGCTTCTGTGCTCTCATCATGAAAACTCCAGCCTATCTACAGCAGTTTATAAACAAAGCTGCTTTCCCTTTATGGAAAAGCAATTTGTGGCTGAGGAGCCTCAGCAGTGACTCGTGCCAAAGAGAGCTGAGGCCATTTCTCAGGGAACAGGTGTCCGCATCATTAAAGCCACCACCCCCCCTGGCATTAATTGCCATCCCTGTTGGCACACTGAGAAAAGAAAGTGGGGTTTGTCTGGGCCATGAAGATCAGCTTCCCGACTCCCTCCTGCAAGGTAGCTACTCTGCCTGCGGCACTGCTGAGGCAGGGAGAAAGCTCGAGTGCTGTGTGGTGGATGGACTCACTCTCTGCTGATGGGGGCAGCGAGCACCAGGAAACTGGCATCGACTGGTGAAACAAAAGCATGGGGAGAGAGAAAGAAACTGTTAATTAGATGGAGCAAGTTCATTAACTTACCCCTTCCCCTCTCTATTTATTTTAACTCTGTCCTTGCTTCGTCTCTTCTCCTGTGTTTCTTCCCTTGCTTCCTTCCATGCTACATTATTATTGCAGAAAGGAAAAGCAGCTTCACCCTGTAGTTTCTTAGGCTACTTGCAGCTTTAGAGCAATAAACTACAACTAAAAAACACACCGTGCCCCAAAACACAGCAAAGCACAGGCATGCACTCGGCAGGAATAGAGGGCTGCTGAGCAAAGTTCTCAGTGAGGAGACTCTCATCCATCTGAATCACTGGAGGTGAGCCCGTCTGTCCCACCCGTGCCCCCAGCTGGGTACCTTCCTCCACCTCTGTGGCCCAAGCAGCCATGTGAGCCATGAGCACAGAGATAAGAGGGAAACTTGGATGAATGGCACATCTTCCCTGCAGGCAGCCGGGCTGTGGTTAGCACCACACACGCAGTGCCCCGGGGAGGAGAGTTACACCGCAGAACCGCTGTGTGGCTGCAGTGACTTCACCCTGCTAATTATGGCAAGGCAGGAGCATGCTGGCAGCGTTTGGGGGTTTAGGTTATAGCCACACTACAAAGTAAACAGGCTGTGAGTGACGTTTCAGTCTATAACTAAAAACAGGATGACTGTCTCAGTTAAATGCACTGGTAGCCTTGAGTTAGGGGATTTTGGGCATGGATAGGAGATGGGTTAAAGTAAGCCAGGGTTTGTCCTGAAATATGGATCTCCAAGAAGATGCATTGCTCTCTGAGAAAGATTATTTTCAAGTCCCCATTAAGGCACAAAAAAAAATGTTTTCACAAGCAATCAGGACATTGCTGCTCCAAAAAACTCAGCCATGAGCGTAAGGCCTGGGGAACGTGACTGTGAAGACAAGGGAGCAGCAAGAAACATTTCCAGGGCTGGACCTAAGACAGGCATCCTCAGCAGCTGCTGGCCATCCATCTGCCTTACGCTGCCCATGTCCCCACAGTCCCTGTGGGTCATTAGCAGGGCACTGCTGTTTGTCAGCCCAGCTCTGTGCAGTGGCTGCTCAGAGGAGGAGGAAGCCTGTCCAGCTCTGCTCACACACACTGCTGTGGGGCTGGGGCTCGCCGCCTCCTCCCTGCCCTCGCCTGCAGCCATGGCTGGCACCTGCCATGCCTATGGTGGGCATCTGTGCAGCTGCCTAAAGCATCAGGGATAATTGCCACCCTCTCTCCATAGTTTATCTTTAGCACTGGGCAGTAGTGACAGGGCAAACACAGCTATGGGCTTGCAGCAAACCCAACAGCATCAACAGGCACCCACCCAGGGCAAGGTCACCCCAAGCCTCCTTTCCAGCTCTTTGACATTGCTGAGGGGGACAGAGAAAAAGAATTAGGGACTGGAACAGTTTTTAGGGACAAACCTAGCAAGTAGTATTTTGTCTTCTGTTAACTCTGCTGGTTTTACTCTCTGCAGAGTTAATTACAAATCAGTTTAATTGTTCTCTCACTTGATAACTTTCTAATCTCTCAGAGACTTGCTGCACAGCAGGCTGTAAGGTTATATTTTATCACTTCTCTTTCCATTAACCCCACTATGTTAGTCTGTGGTCCACTTCCTCCCTCTCTTCCCAGAATGTTAACAATTAAATTGATTAAAACCAACTTCAGCAATGGCTCTTCTGAGGACCTTCCCTCTGCTCCCTGGCTGCCACAATGGCTGTCACACTGTCAGATCACAAGCTGCAACTTCTCTGCTGCCCATACATTCCCTCCCCATTACACCACCAAGCAAGGCAGAAAAATTGTGCAGTGATGCATGACTGTGCAGAGAAGTGAGGGAGAGGAATGAAAAAATCACTCCAAGGAATGTGAATAAAAAAGAAAAATAATAAAAAAAGGAATCAAACCCTGGCAAGCTGCAAGTCAATTATAAAAACTCCCCAAGTCTACCAGGAATTCAGTCCTGGATGCCTTCTTAAAGTCAGCACTGACCAGCATTTTCCTATCACCTCTCCCTTTCTGATCAGACCACTCAGTGTAGTATAAACATCAGCTGCCTCTTTTGCTGCTGTTACATCTCTGGATGCTGGATGTAACAGAGGGGTGGGAGGGAACATGCCTTAGTCATTCTCTTATCTTTCCTGGGTTGCAACACACAACAGCATGCAGGTCACACATTCAGGATATAGAGGATCTGGGAGCCCTGCAAATGCTCCCAGGTATTGTTTGTTCTCCCTCTGACATCTTCTGACAACAAATGCTATTGGCTTGATTTAAGAAAGATTAATGTCTTTTTACAAAAGCAAAAATAATTCCAAGTTCTCCCACAATGCCCTCAAACCAAGCACCAAATCACTGTTCATGGTTCTGGAGGTCCTCATAGCTCACTGACTTTGATCCATACTTAAATTTAAATGTAATTTGGTACTCTGAACTTAACTTTCAAGGATACTAAAAATCCTTCCCTCAAGTCTTAATACATGACAACATTTCTTCCTTGGAAGATCTGGTTGGTACCTGGGTCTTTGTCATGGGGATAGAGTAATCAGGTACACTAGAAGTACAATGTTTCAGAAATTTTCTGGTTCAGCTGTTTGAACAGATTCTTTTTCTGGCTTATACTTTGGTCTCTGATATGTTCCATGTTCACTAGATATGTTTTGTTTTCTTTTTTTCACTGAGTATATCCATCTCTTACCGAAATTGGTTCTGTTTCTTCAGTCAGGGACATCCTAAAGTTAGGAAACTTTTCACAAAAATACTCCAGAGAACTCATGGTTTATATGTGCAATCTAACACATACCTGATTTTGAGCTTAGAAGTCTTGCCATTGCAGAGAGCTTTGGATTACTGCCACAAGAGAGGACAAGGAGAGTTTGTTTTAAGCCCATCAAGGCATTTCCAGGCAAGAGTAACATCCAGAAACCCCTTGACCAGATGATCTTGTAGGAAACCAAACCACCACCAACCATCCACTGACCAACCAGCCTAAACCAGGCTGGCTGAACAGCTCCAGAATGGGGAATGCTGTATGTCACCTGACCTGTGCCAATCTGTCAGATGAGATCAATGGCTCCATTTATTAGCATTTGATAACATTAATTAATACCAGACATGCATTTGCTTGTCTTTCACCCTCAATAACTGTATGATCACAGAAGAAGTCTGCTG
The DNA here is from genome assembly GCA_013397245.1 of Thryothorus ludovicianus. Lineage (NCBI taxonomy): Eukaryota > Metazoa > Chordata > Aves > Passeriformes > Certhiidae > Thryothorus > Thryothorus ludovicianus. The sequence continues at coordinate 541,046 of VZTB01018390.1, forward strand.
TATGCTGCAGACATAGGATGAGAGGGCAGACCCTGCCATATGGCATGTGGAAGGTTAGTGTGGGCAGTGCAAAGCAGAGAATCATCAAACTCTTGTCCACGACGTCCTTGGTATGGCTATAAAATCACCTAATGGCACACTGGCCATTAGGTGATTTTATGTTGAACACATGTTTAACAGAAGCTATGTATCCAGTGCAATAATGTAAAAACTTTTCACCCTGGAGAGCTCTCTAAAATTTCTTACTAAATGATCATAAGAAACCTTTCAGACTGCCTTGTCAGTGAGTCTGAAAACATTTTGCTGGTTGGCAATTGCCTATGTATGTAGGCTGCAGTAGCTTGCCAATGGTTTTTTCTTTAGAAGCTAGTGTGTTATTTTAATCCATGCTTTTCAGTCAAGTCAGTAATTTAAATGGGCACTTGACCCTAGAATATGCCAGATCAGAACTGTCACACACTTTCGGGAAATCTGGAAACAGATCCCAACCTCATAAGTCATCATAATAATTGTAAGGATAAAAACCAGACCACCAGTGACTTAATCACTCCTGAAATTTGTGACTATGTTTGGATCTGAACTCTCACTGAGATTTTCAGCAGCATTAGATGGCTTGTTTTCCAAAGATGCATTTCTCAACATTTCTGTAAATCAGGCCTGAAATCAGACACTAATTTAACACACAGACACAATTCACCCCAAACCACCCATATTTTTTAAAAATACAAATTTCTACTTTATTATCAAAGCATCAAAGAAGCATTTACCAACTCCTCAAAAACAGAACATTTCATAATAGCAAAAATTTCTTTCTTATATGTTAATTGTATTTTTTAGAATGATGCTTTCATTTTTCTAGTATTTCAAAGCTTTGGAGAAAATGCCTATGTGGTTAGTAAATCACGAAGGCATTAAAAATCTGTGGAAGTTATTGAATTAACTTGAAAATCTTTTCTTCTGTCAAAAAATAATGCAGTGGGATTGGTTACCTATCAGCTTGCATTTAACTTCCATATCACATCAAGTAGTGTATGCACTATACCCTAGACCACATCTGTATTTTCATACCTGGGGAACAGTCTCCCAGCCTCAGTGCAGCAACCAAGCCCAGTCAACAACTTTTTTCTGGTTGAGATTTAGGCACTAGCTGTTCTCCTTTGACAGGTCTTTTTGCCACTGCATCCCTTGCACAGCTGGAGATGGCCAAGACACCAGAGCGTATTGTGCTGCATATTGAACACTAGATCTGAATGGGACAATATAGATTAGTTAATTGTAAATTACTTATATGTCTAGTATGTCTAGTCAGTTTGATGGATTTGTATTCCGTGGGCTTGTTCACAAAGTGGTTTGGGAGATTTTTTTTGACATATGAATTTTTGATTGGTCTCTGGCGACAGCTTCAGTGGCTGTGAAAATGAAAACATCGACTTGAAGTTTTTGTCACAGTTCCAGACCAGACCATGCTATATGCCAATATCAGCAAAGTAATCCTGGGAGCAGTGTGAGCCATGTTCTATCTCTCTGAACTCAGCATCACTTCACCTTGTAAACCACAACTTCTGAAAAAATGAACCATGAAATGTCCAAAGTGACATTTAGAGTATCAGTTACCATTCACGCACAATTAAGTGTAGTAGCACATTTATCTGCTAAAAGCTGTGTCTCTTTATCTAATGTTTAAAACTGCAGTTTCCATCCTAGCCTAGGGGCCAGTCTTCATATCTCTACTCTGACTATAAAAGATTGTGTTATTCTTAAAATAATCTTGTTGCTATTTAAAGAATGGTGGTGTGCAAAAAATCAAAGTCCAGAGGAACTTCTGCAGTGAAGGACATGAGACGGAGGTGAAGAATGCTTGGGAAGGGAAGGTGAGGAAGCAGACAATTGCAGGTACCTGGGAAGCTGACCATCAACAACACTTCCTCATGCAGTTTGGACTAAGAGATGATTACGGTTGTTCTGCATCCCAGAAGAGTACATTAATCATCTGCATGTGGCAGCACGCAGCTGAAACTGCTGTCTGACATCCTGAACTTTCAGCTGTTAAAATTTTCTGCATAGCCTGTATGCCATGCTGTGATTAAATAACAGAGATTTCAGCATGGTGTTAGCAGACATGGCAGCCACCTTCAGCCTTGGCAGGAATACTTCAAGGAGAGAATCTGAAGAAAATGTCCCTGAAAATGTACCCACATGGCATTGTTTTCTGAGAAAATATATATTTTGGGCTGACTGGCCAATGCAAATGTCAAGGAGTAAATATTTCTCATGGTGAATATCGAGACAGGAGTATTTTTGTACTTTAGCTATTTTTCATTTATTTTTTTATGTCCACCTCTAATAAAAGATAATGGTATAAATCCAGAATAAATCCATTTATGGATGTCTACCGAGCTACACTGATTTAAAACATAAGTAGCAGAAATGGCATGGTACTGAGCAGCACAACCCTGAGGTGGTAGCCACCTCAGCTACCAGAGACAAGATCTTCACTCACACCAGCAATGACTTTTCATTTCCATGAAATGGAAAGTCATTGTTGGTGTAAAGAAGGCATTTCCATGCCTCCCATGTCTACGGAGGGCAGACTCAGGCATGGCTCCCATTTTCACTACCTATCTCATGGGTATACCTGAGGGAAACACTTGAGTTAGTGTAAAGCTGCTCTTCAAATCCCTCCTTGGCTGGTTGGAGGGTGTTTAACTCTGCTCCCACAGCTTTGGTATGCCATGTCCTGGTGTGTCCATCCAGAGGCACCTCTGTTAAGGCAGCTGCCAAAATGATCCTTGGCTATGTTTTTTAGCCCACAGACAATTTTGAGGGCAGCAGCTTTACATTAGCAGCGGAAGAGGACAAGCTCGATTGGTACCTCTTTATTTTCCTCAATTGTCACTGTAGAGGGAGAGGATGAGACAGAAGAATGTTGCCTTCTCTTGTCATTTGTCATGTTAAGTTTTACTTGTCTCTGAGGATTATGAACTGAGGATTGCCTCTCTCTTTGTGCTTCACATGTGCCTGCTTTTACACAGGTCAGGTTGTGAGTTCATTCCTTTGTAAGTACTCTGTGACGCACAAAAGCCAAAAGGGGAAAGAAAAAATCCCCACCCACTCTGAGACAGTCTATTGAACTTTGTTTTCCAATTACCTAACAAATTGCTGACTAAGGACAGGATAGGGCGGTGGAAATATAAGACCTAAAGGCACTGTACATTCCTCATCTGTAATGACCAGAAAAAGTGGGTGTTTGTTGGTGGTTTTAGCCAATTTGCAATTTATCTTGGTTTTAGCCCAAGCAGGCTTGAAACCAAGACAAACATTCTTTGATGTAATCTAATTGTGACTAAGACCGTTTGCATAAATGTTTCACAGCTAGGATAGGAAGAGGAAAAAGACCTTGAAAGCATTCCAGTGGAAAAGTCATGTGCACCAGGCTTTCAGCTGCACCAATGGCGCCCAACAGCCCATTGTTTTAGTTGCGGCTTAAATTAATACCTGACAGCAAATGAATTAAGGCCCTGCTGAAGTCATGTATTCGTTTATTCTTGTTTTGTTTCCAGGCATGTTTGCACAATGATAGCTTCAGGTGAAGAACTAATGGGGAAAATGCCCTTCTCCTGTTCCCTATTCCCACTCTCTTCCAAAAATCTATTTAATAATCTAACTTCAATTCTCTCCAAATACATCAGCCTGACCAGGCTAGCCTCAAAAATTAATTAAACTTCACATAGTTGGTAAGGCTAGAAAGAGTCTGGAGAGGTCCTGAAGTTCTGCAATGCATTAGAAGCAGTGCCTAGTTTTTCTCATTACACAGATCTGTGGGTCTCACTCTTCTGAGGTTATCCCAAAAGCAGGATCAATGATCTCCACTGGATTTACCAGCAAGGTGTGCATTTTAAAGGAAGTGGAGGTTCTTCACCAGCTGCCCAGTGTGTGGAGAGACCAGGGTCTAAGTTCAGTGGGAAAAAGCAAACCTAAGAGATATTCTGCTCTGGAGAATACTGAAGACACAGCAAAGTCATTACTAAGCATAATCAGGAAATACACAGAAGATGGAAGCATGGTCAGATCACTTGGAATGGATATAGAGAGGTTGTCAGGGTAAGCAGAAATGTTCTTTCTCACAGCTTGTTAATACCAACAGTCCTTGCCTATTACAAACAACTCTTGGCTGTTATTACCAACAGTCTTTGCTCCACAGCAACCTGACTATCAGTGTTTGATACATACACATAAATACACATTATTTCCTGGAATACTGCACAGGAAAAGCTGAGACTGTTGGCCCAATTCAGCCCTGAGAAGAGACATCTGAGAGGGGACCTCATCAATGTGACTAAAATTCTAAAGGGTGGATGTGAAGAGAATTCATCTGGGCTCTTCTCAGTGGGGCCAAGCAATAGGACAAGAGGCAATGGGCAGAAACTGATGCACAGGAAGTTCCACCTGAATACGAAGAAGAACTTCTTCACTGCGCAGGTGGCCAAGCACTGGAACAGACTGTCCTGAGAGATTGTGGAGTCTCCCTCACTGGAGATGGTCAAGAACCATCCAGACACGATCCTGTGCCAGATGTCCCACTGTGGTCCCTTCCAGCCTGATCCATTCTATGATTCTGTGATTAATTCTGTGATTCTGTGAAAGGCATATATGCATCAATGTGATTCATAGCCTACTTCTGTAGGTGTCCATGCAGGAAGGTCAGGTTTAATTTTGACTCTTCTTTCCCATAAAATCTGTCATCTCTTAATTACAGCAGCATAATAAAAAAAAACAGAGCAAAGGATTTTATTTTTTTGTGTGTGACACAATTGAGGACATGGTAGCAGATTACAATAGTGCTTATTGCTGTAACATACTTGCTGTTAGTAATCCATTATGGTTTATTTCTCTGTCTCTAAACACAGACACCTTCAAATTTTCACTAGAGACTGTGGCTAGTATGGTTCAATAAGCAATTTCTCAATTAGGTGTTGTAATTCAGCTTTCAAATTGGCCTGAAAATTTGCCAATCCAGGCATAAAATATGCTCTTCTGAGCTTTATGTTTAATGATAATGAAAAAAAATCCAGTGGTATTTTACATTCCTGTCAAAATACCATTTCTCCAATCCTGTTTGAGCCATAATTTGTAAGACAGCAGCTATAATTTCTCTAGGAAAGAATTTATATGTACCTATTACTGCATAATGCTTGAAAAAATAAGACCAAAATATTAAGAGTTTCAAATACATTCAGACTATTTAGAGGTGGACAGCTCTGTAATGAGCAGGTAATATTCTATCTACAGGACAGAAATATGTCTTAAGTAAGCTGCTAAATTTTACATTTCAATCTACAAGAGCAAGGGATTTGAGTCTTGATGGTGCTTTTTTTTTTTTTCTTGCATATCCTAGGTAACAACCTGCTTTTGAATTTCATTCAGAAATTCGTTCTCTTTGCCTTCATTATGGAGACCTACAGATAGATGAATTATTTCCCTGGCAGTGGCTTGTTAACCAGATGGTAACGCAGGGAGGGTGTGTAACAGGATATCGAGATCTCCTCATTCTCAGTTCTTAAGTCATTGTGAGATAAGCCCATAACAGGCTCAGTGATTAGTTCAGGAGAATTTCTCTGGAGACCAGGAGATCGATGGTGTATACACCGTGTCCTCTTGGTCAATCAAAGTGACAACTGAGAGACAGTATCTTAACAGCTCTGAACATTACAACCCCAAAGAAATGCAGCACTAATTAAATGCAAGGGATTTTCTATGTGTTACTGTTCTCGTAACATTCTCAGCAAATTCTGAAAAGCTGCTAGTTTTTGGAATAATGCCTTTATAGATTAATGCTGTTGATTAATAAGAGCTGTTATTTATGGTGAAAATCGCACAACTGCTGGGTCTAAAGGCTTCTTTGGGGCCGAAAGCTTTCTGTACAGAAAGTTGTTGTTGGGAAACAAGGGACTGGTGTGTTACTGTAAAAGATAGGTTGTAAAAGGGATGCTTAAAAGGGGCCCAATATGGTTTGGATAGCAGCCAAGGTCTTGCATAACAGGATGCCTCATAAAAGAAAGGCTTAGAGGGGTATGGTTAAAAGACAGACGTTTCTTTTGAGCAGAGATGTGCCAACGGGAGGATCACTGACAAATCTTTGTTCACTACTATGTGTGCATATAATTAAAAAATGTTGGTGTTTGCAGCCATTTCCCAGATGATGTTGACTGGTTTAGAGATTCACTATTCTAAAAAAATTTAAAATAGACAAGGACACAACAAATGCAGCTCAGCCAGGGGTATCTTTTGTGGGCAAACAGGTCAGATTTTAATGCCCCTCAAGGAGCAGAAGCAGGAATGCCCCCCAAACGTTGTGCCTAGATGTGCAGCATTCACAGCTAGACAAGATTGCAGATCTGGGTCAGCTGTCTTGCAAAGGCACATGGCAGCATGATCCTCAACCTGGGTATCAGATAGGAGTTATGGGGCAGACATTTGCTTCTAACAGGCAAGCCAAAAAGCTGCCAGGTTGGTACCAGAGGCTTCATTGAAAACTAGAGAAAATTATCTCTGTAATGACAACAGAGGGAAACCTTTAACTCCAACCTAATTGCCTGGCAAATATTTGCATTTTCCTGCAGATCTAGAGTCCACTAATAGTGCCTTAGAACTAGCTCTATGAAGACACCATATATGGCTACTTTCTGTTTCTAGAGGAAATACCTGATGTTGTCATGTTCTCCAGAAACCACTCAACACACCCATAACACTGGTTCTAGCACCAGGACTCAGGAGATGAGGGAATTCTACATCACAGGAAAAGTTAACACAATCTCTTTATGATTTCTTCCCACGACCATTATAATACTTTGGAATCAACTGCTGGTTTTAGTGGAATATATTCAGGCTTAGGGAGAGCTGTCCCTGCCCATGGCTGGGGATTTAGAATGAGATGATCTTAGAGGTCCTTTCCAACCCAAGCCAGTACATAACTCTGTGATTCTGTGAACAGAGCAAATGGTAGGTCTTCACCACCAGCCAGCTATGTCTGATGTTGCACTTGATGATGTGCCTCTGGGGTTCCTGACAGCTGAAAGTGCCTTCAGCCTCAGTATGTGATGTCTAATGACTTCTATTTTCCATACCAGAGGAGCCTGCAGAGAAAAGCAGGCAGTGGCATTGACATTTTCCATTACATTTCTGGCTTAATACAGTCAGTGGGACAAATAACTGGGTAATGTGCCTTGCAGGTGGACTATTTCTCTCTTTCACTGGCCAGGTCAGAGCTCAAGGGAAGCTCTGGGGAAGAGCAACATCTGCAGCAGATATACCCATGGTCAGCTCCTGTGCTATGCCTCCCACTGCTATGAATCATAGAATCAGAATCATAAAATTATTTTGTTTAGGAGGAACCTTACAGATCACCTAGTTCTAAGTCCACTGCAGTGGACAGAGACACCTTTCCCTAGACCAGGTTGCTCAGAGCTCCATCCAACCTGGCCTTCAACACTTTCAGGGATGCATCTTCCACAAATTCTTAAGGGCAATCCTGAAAAAACAAAAGCTATTGCGAATAGTTTGACATCTCCCTGAGAGAAGCAAGTTATAACCTCAGCAACATTGCATTTACTTTTGCTGCCTGACAAGAAACCAGTTGTGAACCTAAGTAGAAGAAATTGTCCTCCACATTCTAGGTTCATACTCAGCAGGGTTCTTTGTCTTAGTGTGTCTTGTGAGACCACACAAGATCTTCTGCGGGACAATTCCTCTCTCGGTTTTAGTGTTGTAAATATAAACACAAAGTAGATGTCCTTCCAGCATCCTGCTCCACATTTACACTGTTAAGAATGAGACAATGAGTCAGTCATATCCAGACATGTCATCAGTTGCCACTGTGTTATCATGAAATAAAAATGTAATTGCAGTTTTACAGTATTTTACAGGATTTTTCTCTATGTGTGCCACTGGGCCCATCAGAGGAGGTGAAAAGGCAGGGCTCCAGCTTTAGACTGAGAAGAGGTTTGCTGAGATATTCCAAAGAAGCAGATGGGTTATCAACCTCTCATGTTCTTGTTTTGGTTCTGAAAGCAGCAAAGGTTCCCCTGTGCTGCAGGAAGTAGTAGCAACCCTGTGTAAATCAATACTTAATAAGTAACAAAACATCATTGCCATATGCCCAGAGTAGCACGAACCCAGTCTTTAAAGAGCTCTCCTACTTAATACCAGGTTTTTTATTTAACAATGGAAATGCTTATATCTAAGCAATTATACCACAGAATGTGAAACATACTTTTTCTATACAATATTCTTCCAAAATAGTGTGCTCCCACACTGTAGATTCTGGGGTGATGTTTTTAACAGAGGAGCAAACCCAGTGCTTGATGAAAATACAAAGTGAGATGGACATAAAGGGGTTTTGGGGCACTGCAGTAGGAAGGAGAAGGCACAACAGCTCAGACCTGATAGAAAGACTGGAAGACAAATAGCTACCAATAAACATTTTCAGACCTAGCAACAAATCCTTTGCAGTTAGACATCTGAACATCAATCTAAATGAGGCCTGGATCCACACATTGTAATTCCCCACCTTATGTAAAGTAATTGCACTCTGCAATTACCCCGCCTTTAATATATTGGGGCCAGAAGTTAATCTTACTGATGTGTCATTTCATTGCATGCAATAGGTTCAAATTCCAGATCAAAACAAAGCAAAACAAACCAGAAAAACAATCCAACAAAAAAAAATAAAAGTGGAGCTTGTAAAGAGTATCAAAAGGAGAAGGAGATCCACTCTGGAGTTTATGTCAGTGGAATTACAGACCAAAATGTTATCACTCAATATATCTGCCAATGTTTTGATGTAGGCATGGTATTATATACCACCAGTTTCACTCCACCAGTGATATTAAAAGTAAAATAAACTCAAAACTTGCCCCAACACAAAATGTAACTAAAGTTCTGGAATTACCATATGCTTCTTTTTTGCTTTTTCATGTATATATTTGTGTATAGTTTGGAAAGTAACCATAGTATATTCTAGCAGGAGTCAGACAGGTCAATCTCTGTGAATTCAAGATAAAGCTGCATGCCTTGAAAAAAAAGCCAGATCTGGAGACCAGGCTTGAGATAAACAGCCATCTGAAAGATAATAGATTTGCCTGACATTGTTGTATCCAGTAAATCATAACAAAACTTCAGAATACTGGAGAAAGGCCAGGAATCGGTGACTTACATTATTGTTTTATTATCACATTTTGGAAAGGTAAAACTAATAGCACTGTTTACTTTAACTAATATTAACTAATTCTTAACTCATGAGTGCCCAAAAGTGCCCTGCTTGAGACCACAATTGACTCACTTTCCAGCTATGTCAAAGGAGAAGGCAATGGGAAAGAAGGGAAACAGCATTTGGGAGGGTGACATGCACCTGCTTGGGCTTCATTTCAATCCCACTCTTCTTTGTCCTTTTCCTGTAATGGAGTCATTCCTGTAGAAGATTTAGCCACATTAAAAATTAATACAAATGATACTGCAAGGAAAATAGGAAAGGCAACTCTTTTCATAGCTGGATTTCAGACCCTTTCCAATGATATAAAGCTGTGTTTCCCAGAGGCTTTTTCCCAAGAAGTGTGATGAACACCCCCAGAATTGGCAGAGGTAAATGTGAAGCAGTGAGAGTGCATGCAGGAGTAAAGTGCAAGCTGTGACACACAGTGTTTCTTTCTGGGGCAGAGGCAGACAGAGCCTACTGTGGCTTCTGGTTTGCTTGCTTGGTTTCTCTGAAGATACTGAGCAGCCTAGAGAGCAGGCATTTGGTGCATACACAGATGACACAGAAAAAAGAGTCCTGAACAAAGCAGGTGCCCATGTAGAAGGCCTCTGACTGGTTTCTTGCTGTCAAACCACTCTCAATTTAGCCACCTTTGAGAAGTAACCCCATAAAAAGGGGGCTAAGGCAACTTACTAGGGTGTGTGGATGTTCTGCCACAGCCAGACACTTCGAAGGATTCAGATTGTTCACATAACACTGCCTTGGATGCTAGTGAGGTGGCACCTCAGTAGTGCAAACCCTGCATCCCTGGCCAAGCTGCCCCATGGTTAAATACACCTTCCCCACAGCAAACATCAGAGAAGAAAAATTCTTCTCTTGAATTCATTGCATAATGGGAATAGGAAGAGTGACTAATTCTTGAGTGCTGATCTTACTGTGTATCTAAACTCCTAAATAGCAAACTGCAAATAGCTCTAGTAGGTTTGTGTCTAAACTTCTAATGAGCAGACTGTAAACATTTACTTAGAGTTTCTTGTTTTTCAGGATAGACAAAACTCTCTGCAAACCACATAGTCTTTAGCTACACTTTTGTTCTGATATCTTGTTTTAGAACATTTTCATCAAGGAGGTACTGGAAGGTTTTGAAGGAAGCTGCTGTGTTAGTTCACAGGGTCAGAAGTGAGCTGTGAGTTAACTCTCTGAAGCTCAGACCTCACAGAGCCATTAACAGCTGCTTTCCCCGTGCAGAATGAGATTCCCTCTACAGGACCTTTGTAAAGAAGCAGGACTGAACCCTCCACACCATCCTCACTGGTGGAATATGCACCAGCATGGACAGAGACCCAGTTAGAACAGGGTCTCTGAGAAACATAAGCTAGTTCTGCCCATTTCATCAGCAAACTCATATCAAACCATGCCTTTTAGAATGTTCCCATTTTGCTGGAATTCTCCTTTTCATTTTGAGCCCTCTGCGTTTCTACTTTTCACATGAAGAGAGTACCAAAATACCAGGGAAAATGCCTATTCTTACAAAATTTCAAACCTAAGAGCAGTTGTTTGGAAATCTTGCTGGGTAATATTCTTGTGAAACTCATGGCTGGCAAAATTAGAGAAGCTCACAATTTAAGCTAATTCAGTGAAATAAATGTGGGTTTGTCATCTTCATCCTTTAGAAGCAAAAAAGAAGGCAGTGTGTGTTGGAATTGAAGAGTCTTTTCAATCCTAAATGGTTTTATTATTTTAAGTGTTTCTCCTCATAAAAATTTAGAGTGATGTTACTTGGCTTTGCAATGGGCAATGACTCAGTTCTCAGTTTCTCACTTCTTTAGAAAACTGACCCTTTTTGAGGCAACTCCTTTCCCTGCAGCACTTCACTAAGGGTAGACTTGACCTCCAAGAGCAGCAGAAATCTCTGACCACAATTGTGGTGAACTTACTTGTCTATCTGCAACCTGTTGACAGCCCCAGACTTCACACTCAAAGTACTTGCCTTGCTCCTAACAATTACTTCAACCAAGTGCAGACACGAATGCTGTCCAGCCGAGGGGACCACGGGATCCAGAGCCCGAACACAGCACTTCAGAGTCACTTCTGTACTCCCCTTGAACATCCCTGGGAGAAAGATCAGGAGAAGATTTTCAGCAGACTATTGCAACAGAGCATGGAGTAGTGGTTGCAAACTAAAGGAGCGTAGATTTAGATTAGATACAAGGAAGAGATTTTTGGCAATGTGCATGGTGAAACACTGGAACAGATAGCCCAGAGAGGTGTGGCTACCCCATCCCTGGAGTTAATCAGTACAACCAATGACTAAAAGGGAGCTAAAATTGTTTACAAAGCACTCACAACAGGCTTTACTGAAGTTTTCCTGAAACAGTGTTGGATTAGTGGCGACTCAGACACACATAATGTTATTTGCATTGCTAATGGCAGTCAAAACTAATGATTTAGTCATATATCTGTCTGTATAAAAATAGAGCCCTGTGTAGCCCAGCAGTACTCCTTGAACAGGTTTTTACAGAAGTGAATGATTTCCTAGCTCCTAAATGAGAAATCAAACCTTTATCCAGGAGAGAGACAGGGTAGCTGGTGTATTGAAATCCTGCTTTACTATTTTGGATAAATAGGGCAGCTGGTCTACACAGACAGTCCAACAAGTTAATCTTTTAGAGATTTCACTTAATGCGGCTTGGCAGATTTTCACTCTTTGCCCCAAAATGTTCCTCTCGTGGTTTTATCATGAGTCAAACAAGCAACACTTTTAAGAGACCCAGCCTTTTCAAATTTCAAATGAGGTGTTCCCTTCAATAGGCAGTTATTTAGAGGATGATTGTGTGTGTTCTCTACAGCTCTATTTCCATGAGCTGACACTGAGATTTCCTCCCTCTTTGACTTAGCATTGAAGGACAGAGGGCAAGTGGCTCTCAGGACAGTGTGTCTCAGGCTTGTCCTGTTTCTAGAGGTGCGCTGGTGTCAGGAGTAGCCTGTGGTGGGAGGTCAGACATTGTCTTGGCCCTTCCTCTGCACCCCAAATTCCTTAGGCCTCTCTGGCTACCATCAGAATTCCATGCTGGAAAAAGAAACTTTCTGGGTGCCAAGGATAAGATTCAATAATCCACATCTAGGGATTTTTAAGGCAAAATACAGAAGATTTTTTTTAAATTCTGGCTGTATTTTCTGCTCCTTGTGGTGTGTATGTGTGCACACCTGTGCACTTGTGTGTGTTCATGTGTACAGGCACCCACACAAATGTCCTGCTTCTTTATAGACTATGGTTGGTGATACTCACATGCTGAAATTATTGGTATCATCTGACCTGATGAAGCAATCTGGCCCTCAGCACATATCTGCCCCAGTACAAGTAATAATGGCCATTTTTTGCCATGTTTTTTTTAGATTAAAGTAAAGCTGAAAAAGGCGGGCTTTCTAAGCAAATATTCAATTTTTGGCATCCAGGCATTTCAGATGTCATCTTACAGATGGAGACTGGAGTATGTAACCTGAGGCAAATCAAAATTTTACAAATTAAACTTCCAGACTTTTTGTAAGGAATCCTTCACAACACGCTGATGAGATCTCAGTATTTATTACTGATAGATTCATAGCAGTAATGGTATGGCAAAAGGGAAGCTGTGACACAGCATTGGCCCAAAAGGATCCTCTAAACATCTCACTGAAAATGGAACTTTTTGGGATAAACACCACACACAAAAAAATAGACACTACTGAGGCTCCCTGTTGTCTTTTTAAACTGTGAATTCTCTTCTGTGTGCTTGGCTGACCACAAGATAAACTCTTCCACCTTCATTCTCCAAATCTGTACTTCATGCAGATGATTTAAAATGAAAGTTCTCCCGTAAAGTGTTTAGACTGATTCAGACTAATCTCCATTACTGTGAAGGAAAATTAAGAAATAAAAACATAAATTTATTCCATTTAGAAAATCAGCTACTTTAATCTGCTGATGAAGTAAACTTTGGTTGGTAAGAAATATCAGGCACATATGTATAGGAAGGAGAGCAACTCTGTAGCTTCTGCTTTCCTTTTTGTTATGCTTTGTGATATGGAATAAGTGCTAGGGATTAACAACATCAGTGGGGCGGGTTAAAGAATGTTTAGGTGGTCTCAGTCATGGCCATTCAGAAATGAGATGCAGGTATAGCCTAATGTCTCCCCCAAGGCCAGCACTCCTCACTGAGACACATTTTGGATCACACTCTGTTACAAAATCTCTGATTGCTCCAGAAGATCCCTGCACACTGGAAAAGTGGCACATCAGAGTCAAGATCTTCCTTGCAGAACTGGGAAAAGAGTTTTCGGTCAAGGGATTTGCCTCCAAAGAAGGGAGTTACTGAAAGAAACAGTCTCCAGCGAGGTTTAAAAGATGCACATGCTTAATAACAGGGAAGAACTTGTTGACCATAATCAAAACTAGAAAGGCAGTTGAAGACAGCTTGCCCTCATTTACTACTTCCATGCAAACATTATCATTAAATGAACTAGGAGACTAACACAAAACAACAGCAGGAGGGAAAATGGCCCTTTCCAGATGAAGCTTAGAAAAAGGTGAGAAGTCAGCATGATCATGCAAAGGATGCAAGGTATGGCCCAGTGCTGTCTCTCTACCAGCTGCATGGTTCTATGAGGAGACATGGTGGGACAGGCTGAGCAGGAAGGCAAGGATGTCTCTGCAGCCTCCAACATCAGACCATAAAAACAACCATATGGTCAGAGGTCTATTTTCACAGCCTCTACTAGTCTGCACCTTAAAGATTTACAGATGCAGAAACACTATTTTTGTGCTCAAGCTCCAGGTATGAGGATATTCTACAAGAAGGAGCCTTTCAAAAATGTCTGACAGAGTTAGGATGAATTTGACCAGTTCTATGGTCCTAAACTGACAGATTGTGCTCTAACCTTCACTACCTCCTCAGCTCCCACTGGGAGCCGAAAGGTCTGCACAAACTCTGCACCTTTTTGTTTCCAGAGTTTGTGAGGGTCCATTGAGTGGGTTGTTAACAATTGACTCTGCTGAACACACTGGGTTTTGTTGCTGATGTAAGTCATTGTGACACAGTTTTTGGTGTGAAAGTGATTACTGAGGTCAGAATATTCCCATTCTGGGCATTCTTATAGGTGCCTGGGCAATGCTGGATTTGAGAATCAATTAGTCATTAAATCTGTCCTGTTTTACAATTATATTCAGTGACTAATTGTGTGTGCTCTGGTCATCCTTCCTCTCCATTTATGTGTTCCTGATAATTTAGGACCCTGAGAAGATCTCTTTGAGCCTATTATATGGATGCAGGTGGGAAGGAAGGGGCTTGTGCAGAAGTGAAGGTAGAGGGAGTTAAGGGAGTTTGTAGCATAGCTAATTTTTACCATTTGTTTAATCTGTTACTAAGGGTCATTAGTCAAATTGTGGCTGCTGTTCCTGCCCCTCCTTCCCTTGTTCACAGTAATGAACAGCCTGGAAAAAATTATCCCCTTTCCAAAGGATCAGCAAAGAGGAAGAGTTGATGATAATGGTCCTGAGAAGTGAGGCAATTGTGCATGGATCACTTCCCAGGACACAAAGGCTGTCTGCACACTCTGCACCCAGGAAATGAAGTTAATCAACACCTGCTCACAAGGACAGTGAAAAGATCTTCCTCCTGATGATGGTGAGACTGGGATCTTTGCTGCTTGTTTCCTGAGGAAAGTGGCTGGGCAATACTAAGCAAAGTGTTGGGGGCCTGTCTCCACAAGATTTCATCAAGAATGAAGACTTGGGCCATGTATCGCTCCACACAAAACTGGGTTGTCACCCAGCCAAGAGACAGAAGAAAAACAAAGTGGCAACATCATGTACAAGTTGCAGAGAATATTTTCATCATATAATTTTCAAATGATGGGCAACATGGTTTGTGGGACCTCTTGGTGAGAAAATTAATAAACTGTACAGCTAGAAGATTGATGGTTAAGTAAACGGTAGTGTTTGAGATACTTGAGAGTTAGCAGTCTGTCTAGCAGTTTTAGAAAAACCTAGAAAATAGCTTTATATATTTACTTTGACCTTCACATTTTAAATCTAACTATTTTATCAGTACAAGCAGGTGGGTCAATCATTTCTGAAAGAATGGAAGGGCATTGCCTGAATAAGGGATGTGTCACCTTAAATAGCAATAGTAAAACTCTTCTTTTTAGAAGGTGTTTGATTTTTGTCTGGTATATTTTCACTTGACATAATAGAAGTTGTGGATGTCTTCTTTACATGTAACAAAAGAGAATATGGTGATTAAAGAGCCGTGACAGAGTAAAAGACAAGCCAGGAAATAGAACAAATACTTCAGCAATATGATGGAATCTGTTAAAGGGAAGTACTCCTCAAAGATGGAAAGTTAACTCAGCATGCTAGTCAAGGGATCAGTGGTCCTACAGACATTTGTAAGGCTTGCAGACAGGTGTTCAGTTTAATAATCAACACTAGTTTAACTAAAGATTAGTTATTTAGGTGTTGGAATGATCATCTCTTTCCCAGAGCGTCTGGCTTTGTGATGATAAAATATGCTTAGGAGATCTCACCGTTTTTCATATATGAAAAGCGGGGTATTTTTCTTTAAATGTCTTCTAAATATAGAAAATAGGAAAGTATTAACTGAAAAAAACAAATGTCTGCCTTCTGATGTGAATCTTGGACATCACTCCAGTCCTCCTCCAGCATCTCAGGAGGGACCTGAATGAGGGTTCTCTCTGTATTACCAAACTAATTCTCAGCTTCCTGTATTTCCAGGAAAGCAACCTGATTGACCCATGCTATGCCCCTTCTTTGCTTTGCTTTCTACTACTGGACTTGCACTCTTTGTTGATGTAAAATAGGCTGCAAGGAGACAGCAGAAAGAGATTATTCACCCAAATATCAACCTGACATGGAAGTGATAACCCAGGCCTTTCTGCTTAGCCACAGCAACAAGCTGAATATCCTTATTCCCTTTCAGGAACTGGTTAAACTACTTCCTAAAAATACTGCACCATTGTGCTTGCTTTTCTTCTTTTGGAAAGCTCCTTCCTCATTGTTTGGGTCATTGGCAACCTGCTTCTACTTTTGTTAATTTTATTCATGGCCACTTAGCATTTGTTTGTTCATGTGCCAAGTTACTTTTTAGCTTAAACAGCTTTTTTCACCTCCCTCAGGTTTACTGCTCCTTGATGTATTTGCACTCAGCAGTCATATCCCCTCTCAGCCATTGTTCTGCCAAGTAAAAATAGCTGATTTCTTCAACTCTCTTGTGAAATAAATTTTTTTTCTAAGGACACCAAGTTGCAGAGCAACAGTAACAGATATTTGCAGCCAGAGCTAACTATAGAATCTCCCTGTGCTAAAAAAAAAGTAGGTATAACACAATTTGGCTCATGGCCAGGGCGAGCATTTTGAAACACAGACACTAAAGTCTTTATCTCTGGTGAGGCATGTAAGTAAATGGTCTCTTACACCCATGCAATGGGAACTTCAGTTGTCCATTGACTTCAATGTCTAAATAAACTTCTGTTTAACTAATGTCATGAAATGCTAAGCACCAGCTCCAGTGTTTCTCTAATTATTGGCATTTTCTATTCTTTTTCATTATGTCCACACACTCTGTTTAGAAGCACCCACATCTCACCAGAGTTACGGGTCCTGACATCTATCTGGTGTATGAAAATGTTGTTTCTCTCTCCATATACACTAACTGAAATCAAAGAGGCCTTAGAGCATCCTGCAGTAAAACAAGGAAGGGCAGAGGGGCATTAAGAATAGTAAAAAAAAATAGCAAATTAGTACCAAAATTTCACAGAGGCAGATGCAGGTCTGCTCATTATCATTACACTCTCAGCCAATATGCCAGTGACCAAGGTAAAATCCTGGTAAGTAATCCCAAAAATATGGCCATTATTACATGACACAGTCATGGCTTCATCCATGAGCCAACTTAAACAATACATATTTAATGTGATGACATGTCCAGTGGGATGGGAACCTAAAGAGAAAAGAGAGGCCCAGAGCATCACACTGTCTGGGGAGACATTCAGATTTTATTTCAGACATTAGCAACAGTTCAAGTGCCTGGCTTGTGATGAAAGACAAAATTTAACCCAGCCTCGCACAGTGGGTTATTGCAGCACTGGTGGAAAAAATGTCCCATTTTTGTAGTTTAGACATTGGTCTGCTTGCTTCTTGAAGGGTCTAAACTACACTTTACCCTTAAAGCCTTCTTGGAGCTGCATAATTGTTCTAGTTCTACTTTAACTTCTGCCTAAAAAGCATGTATATGTGTGAATACAGCTCTGCCCTCCCCTGCTCTCAGAGCTACAAGCACAGCCCAGGCATTCAGCACCACATCCTCATTTAAACCCTGACTCCAGTCATTTGTGCAAAGAGAGCAAAGAGCTGGGGCAGATCAGTCGCCTTTTAACCAGTTCTTAATGAGCCAGGTAATTGGTAAAGACTTGTCTGTGTCTGGCTGGGTCAGGTAACCAAGAGACCTTATGGGAGTCTAAAGCTGTTTTATTTCCAGTACCAGGAGAATGTTTTTGGAGTAGAAAAGATTAAAAAGTTTTATGTACACTTCTCTAGATAAAATACAAGCTGTTACCAGATTCAACCTAAATATAAATAGGGAAAAAATCTATTTCTTTCATGTATATTTATACCTATGTCTATATCTGAATATTTAAAATGCCACCAGAGTAGACAGACAGACGATGCTGAAGTGTTCACAGAGATCTTCTCTACTTGATCTTATACTCTGGCATGCTTACTTGATCCAGAATCCAACAACTGACCAAAGCCTGTGTAACTTGAAACATATATATGATCTCTTTGGTGCTCTTAGTTTGCTCTTTAATCACCAAAGAAGCTCTTAAAGTTCACTTTAAATTCAGAGGGGAATGGCCCAGCATGTTTTGAATCATGAGCAGAGGGCACAGTTTCTGTGCAATATCATCAACTTTGCTGCCTATTGCTGCATGATCAGCTTAAAAAGTAAACCTTGGGCTACATTTCCCAATGAAGACAGCTTAAATTTTGCTAATATCAGATAACAATATAAACTGTAAACTTGGGACAGGTTCATTATATATTTCAGAATTTTATTAACCCAGTTTGATCTGGGTGAAAGTCTACAACAAACAAAATTCTATCCTTGTGGTAAACTTTTGCCCTGTTTGCTGTAAGAAATTAAAATTTAATTTTAGGAGAAATTATCTTCAAGTAAGAGTTTTTAGAAGCCTTTATGAAATATTTTAAAATACTCATGCATTTATGAACTTTTATAAGTTCGATCTCCTATAATTTTATAAATGTGCTTTCACTTCAAGGGTAGTTACATGTGAAGGAATTTAAACCCCACTTACTTGACAGACGTAAGTTTAAGTCACAATAAGGGGCCTTTGCATGAGACAGGAGGATGTCCGCAACCAGTCCAAAAGACACACACTATGTTTAAGGGTGATCTGTCAGAGAGTTCTGTGTTTCCAGGCCAGAAATTTTGTCAACTTCAGTTGTTCTGGTGTCTTACATGAATCCTAGACTAAGAAACTTAAATACAAATGCTCACCCAAATATTTCAATCTAGTTTTCAGAGAACATCTTTGCCTTTTACAGGACAGTGGAAAGAATTTAAGGAGGAGTAATATTTAAGAAATTCATTATGAGAAAGAAATTAGATGTCCTAAAGTGTCTGGGGCACTCCAGACTGGGAAATTTATTTAGAAATTCGTCTGCTGCTAGTTTATCAGCCTAAACTCTTTCTCCATGTCCTACTTTTTGGAGATTCGGTGGAGTTAGCTTGTGCAGGAGAGCAGACACAGCTGTACATGGTTTTCAATCAGATTTTAATGTTTCATGTGCCCCTCTGAAGTCTACTTTTAAAGTATTTTGTCCCCGTTTCTTTGCCCTCTGACCCACAGAGAGGCCTGGCTGATGAACCCTTGTTCCCTACAGTGCATTTCCCATCAGAAGAAAAAGAGTCACAGGTCCTACGGGCTCAGCATTGCTCTGTTCAAATAAAACAAAAATCCAGCCATGAGATACATAGGAAGCAGGTCAAGCTTTTAATCTTACCAGAGAGCAGGAGGCTGAGCAGAGCATCTATAAGTCATTAAATCTTCAATTTTCTGCCTTTCCTTGAGGCTTCCCCTCATTCCCCTTGGGACTGTCAGGGAAATCAGACTCACCTCAAATGCTTCATACACTCAGAGCAGGGAAACTGCAGCAGAAAAGGCAGCAAAACCCTGAAATAAATCCTGCTTTAAGATAGCCAGGCAAAACTTGCTGAGAGTTGTAATTCCTACAGCAAGTTGGCTTCTTGCCATGAAGAAGAGCAAGGCAAAGCCACCTGCTGTGCCAGTGACACAGCTGTGGTGGCCTGGGGTGCCAACAGCTCCTGCAACAAGGTGCTGCTTTTCCCTGGGGTGTCTGCCCATCACCTTTGTGGTGCTGGTAGCTCCCAAAGACATTTCCTTGCAAACTTTAAGCCCCTTGAACACCGCAGGGCAGCCACACCAGGAGGCAGCTCCTCACCACTAAATTCCCCATACACTGATGTTTGTTTGCAGCCTGCACCAAAACCTCTCCCACCCGCTGCTTTAGCTTGCTGGGCATGGCAAGCAAAAAGGCAGTGACACATGAAGAGTAACCCACCTGCAACGTGGTCTTTGAGATTGCTGCTGTGCCCTGCCTGGTCACACCAAGCATCTTTTCACTCTCAGCCAGCCTCTGCTGCTGCTCCTCAGCAGTCCTGTGGGGTCCAGTTGAGGCAGGAGGAAAAGGAGCCGAGACACCAGAGAAGGGAGAAGTGGGAAGAGTGAAAGAAGCCCAAATGAGAAATTAAGCTGGAAACCATGCAGCTGGCATTGCAGGGCTGGTGAGGGTGAGCCTGCTGAAACAAAACACTGTCTCCTCCTGTATCTGCGCTAACTGGGAAAGTGCTGCAGCTGGTAGATCCTAATCAGAGAGGGCCCAGGCTAAGTCTCCTTACTTGGTACTTGGTTAGACATATGCAAATGGTTTACCATGGGTCCAAAACAGGTTCAAAAGCTAAAAGCTATCACACACATATCACAGAATATTTGAGTTGGGAGCAACTCATAATGATCATTGATGAAGCTGGACGAAGCTCTGCTGTTTCTTAAGAGTGCCACACAATCTGGAATATTAGTGTGCTTTCTCAGTGTCTTGGGACACCTTTGCTTTTTTTCCTACTTGCCTTGCTGTGATAGCTGAGACTCCTTATAAATATAACTGCTGACAGAGAGGCCCTGTTCTTCCAGACAGGTATCAGGCACCCTCTCACCTGCCTTTCACACCCCACAGGAGAAAAGCTGCAGTTTCCTCACAGTGTGAAATTGAGATATGACAACCAGTTGTTCTCAACTGAGTCCCAGACCAGAATTCTTTTATCAATTTTGACTTTTCCCTGCAGTTAATGTTGGTGCAGCAACGGAGTGTCTGCCATCAAAAGCTAGCCCCCTGAGTTTGGAGACTGTATGAAGTGAGGGGAGACTGCTCTGCTATTGTGCAATAGAAATGCCTGAAATAAAGATATACTTTTTTGGCCATAGATCTCAGTGTTTCATTTCTAGACACCAGGGTTTCACCTCCTGAGCACTTTACATTCTCTGTTATCACATCTTGGTTTTGCTTCTTCTTGATTGGAACCTTTTCTGTTTCTGCTTTTTATTGTTTATTGTCAACTTGGCTTATGATCCTCTTTCATCTCCCTACTTTCTCTAAAGTGCTTTCAGTTACACCTTGAGCTGCAGACACAACTCTTTGGTGTCCAACTTACCACCCTTTCAGTGTTTCTCCATCTGTATTGTGCTCAACATTTCTGGCTGTTCCATTGCCTTTCATTTGAGCCGTGCAGAGCCAGAATGACAGGCACTGAGTGCTCTCCACCATAATGCTCCACTTGCTTCTCTCACTGATGTTAACTTCCCAGCCACTTTTGCATCTCCACAGGCAGATGTTTTTCCTCTCTCTCCTCCCTTTTCATCACTCTGACTTGCTACTGGAAACTGTTGGGTATTTTCTTCCTTTCCAACTCTTTATTTGCTTTCCTTCCTGTGCTTACTATGATGTCCCTTGCCCAGAAATCAATTAACTCTTGCTCTTCACCATTTTTTCCTATCTGCATTGGAAATATTTCACACAGATTGTCTCTACCAGCACCATCTTTTCCTCAGACATCACTCCCCATGTGAATCTCTCAGACTCTCACTGGCACCATGGGGCTAGGTCGAGTCTCTTTTGTCTTTCTCCTTGAAGCTCCACATAGTTTCCCTCCAGGCAACTTCCTTGTTTTTGCTTCATCTCATTCCTTGTCCTTTTTGAATACCTCAGAATTTCTCATGGCCATCTTCATGCACAGTACAGTCTTCTAAGCTTGATATAATTAAAGAACCTTAAAGATTTGTGTATTCAAGCTTCTTGTTGGTCTTACAGCTTGGAAACTTACCTTCAAAAAGAACTCTGGTGCCTCTGCTTCAGGAGAGGCATCTTTAAGGAAGATTAACCTTTTAGAAAAATACATAATATGGTATGACTGTCACTGTAAATGCCAAACATTCAAAACTACAGCATTGCTGTACTGGAGGTCCACACTGTTTTTGTTTGGTCTCAGGTTCTGGGTAAACACATGGTTCAATCTCTGTTGTATCCCTGCTTTTTGCTGCTAATAATTCATAAAAGAAAGATAGCTGTGCCTCCCATCCCTTCACTCCAGATGCTATCCCAGTAATATCCATTGCTCTCCCAGGGTGAAGGGCCCCATTCTCCTACAGCTAACAATTGCTGTTTATTACTGGCAAATAAAATTCAGCTAAACCAGGAGCCTGAGGAAAAGCAATTTTATGTTCACTTCCTAGATAAGAAAGAAAATTCCTTCCTGTTACTGACTCCATAAAAGAGAAGGAGGTAACCTGCAGAGTCTGATAAAGTCAGCCCTCTATTTCAGCTCTGGCTGTGGGCTATGTTAGCACAGAAGACAGGCAACTCACGAAATTTTAATGCAAGAGACACAGAAGAAAGAAAATGATTTGGCTCTCCCACTCCCCTGAGGGGAGCCATCATTTTCTCCAGAGCTGAAACTGCAGTGATATCCTTGATCATCCCCCTGCACTGATTGTAATTTGCAACTTTCTGGTTAAGTCACTTGGGAGCAAAAGTGTTTAAGATTTCAGATTCTCCTGGACAGTTCTAAACTCTTTTTTGGTCCTCACCAGAGTTTCCACAACCATAGGTGTTTGCCCAGGGAAGGAGGTAAAGACTCTGGTCCCTTTGCTGGCCCCACAAGGTGCTCCTCCAGGGATAGGCACACAAGCCAGGGTGGCTCCTGGCTCTTCGACTGCTCAGTTGTGGTGGTATGCTCAGGTTGAAGGTTTGGGTGCATGTGCTGCCTGGCAGTGTAAATAAATGCAATATTAACTCATTTGCATGCAATGACACGGACATAAATGCTACCCTCTAAGAAACATCCTGGAACCCTGTGGGTCTCACATCATAAATCTTTTTGGAAAGCACGTACTCTGCTTCCTTGCTGACACTGATGCTTGTATCATTGTTTGTTTTGATTTGCTTTGAGCCTAATAATTGGCAAATCCTGGAGAGGCAGCTGGGCTGATTTGCTGTGCGCCCAGGCAGTGAGGGGGATGCTGCTGAACAGAGATACATTTCTGTCAGGGACATGGCTTGCTTGAAAGGCGGTGACAAGTGGTACAAGAGTGGCAAATGTGTTTTCCAGATACCCAGATTTAACCACTTTCCCTCCTTTCTTTTTCAGGTTTTCTTTCCATCTGGCTCATAGGTAGAGCTGTGTACATCAACACACACATGAATGCAGCAAGTGTGTTTGTTTACCAACCTTTGCACAGGCAAACCTTCAGACCATTTGTTTTAAATTTTTACTTCTTTGTTCACAAAGATGAAGGGAAAATGTTCCCATGTATGGATTTTGCAGGAAATGGGAAGTGGGTGACAGTGACCGGGGCTGTGACCTGGCAGACCTCACTGTCTAATGTAACACGATCTCATGGTGCTTGGGAGTAAAAAGGGAAGAGAAGTCTAGCCCTGGGACTGCAAATCACAGGCCGTGATGACAAGAAGGGGCCTAATAAAACTCAGCACCCTTCACTTTTAAATGAAATGAGTGGGGAGGGGGAGTGGGAAGAGGATAATTTATTGCCTAGAGATATCCTGGGGTATTGCATTCCTAGAAATGCCTTTCACTGCCCCATAGCATTTCAGTGATGGAGAATGTGAATACAACTTTGTGCAGTTAAGGTCTTTATTTGAATTAATTATAACAGCTAAACCAACAAGATCTAAGCAGCAGAGCATAGAGATAAGAAAACCTTGCATTGTTCATGATGTCATATCATCCTCTAAAAGCCACCTTCCTGAAGGACATCAATACTGCCAGAAAGGAAAGGCAAGGATGTCCAAATGACTGGGATGGGATAAATTACACAGGTACATGATGCTGAGAAAATGTGCCTCTACCTCTCCCCTGACCATTAACTTCTGACTTTGTGTTGAGGATGCCACAGGAGCAAGTGAATTTTGCTGGACAAATTTCTGCTGCTGCTATTTGTTGTCAGGATGGTCTTATTTTGCAATGATGGTGATCAAAATAAATTTTCTTTCATATATTTTACTGGGCAAGGATGGACACTTGCTAAATAAACTCATTGGACAGGAATGGGTGCTCAGTTTTCAACAGTTTTAACAGCATGCCAGGACATGCTAGGACTCAGGAGTCTCCTGCATCCCTTTTTGGAGGACTGGCTCTGCCACTTCTGTTTTCATTGTTTCATTCTGTTGGGTGTGGGGGGTTTTAAACAAAAACAAACCCACAGGAATAGACAAACTTTGGGAGCTTCAGAAATTCTGCTGATTCAAGCACTCATGGTAGCAAGATAACTGACATCACTTTGTAACTGCAAGAAACAAAAATGAGTCTCCACACAGGACTGCAAACTTCTTTCTAGTTGAAGTGGAAATACACATCTTTTCCAAAGGATTTTGATAGCTCTGCTTCTGGACCTAGAATATTTTTAATTAAATTAAATAGAAGACAGAAAGGAAAATTAATTAAGAGGCTTTTTTGTTTGTTTGATCTTAGTAGATGGTTAAACTCAATTTTTATTGAAACTTTAGGCAGAGGCTCTTGCTTGTTTAATCTATCTCTCTGATTATTATTATATTTCTGGTAGGGTGAACACCAAAGAATAAATTAAAGACAATGAAATAAACAGAGCCAAGCGTGGCTGTGCCCTAGAGCTGTCCTATATCAATATACAAGCATGCGTTTCATCTCTCCAAAGCAGAGATTTCAGGACTCAGCTGGCACCAATAAAGAGGTATCACACTGGGAGAGAGAGAGAGCTGTCACTCCCCTGGGCTGCTGTCTGCCCCCAGCCCCCTGCACAGGGCTGAGGCAGGAGAGCAGCACCTCCATGGAGCACTTACCTCCTGGACACGTTCAGTGTACACCCACTCACCTCACCCCATTCTGTTGAAGCTGCAGAGCTCTTTGCTTGTCTCAGGCACAAAAGCTGTGCAGTTTCAGGGCTGTGCTTGGTCCAGCAGGCAGAGCAGCTGTTGAAAGCACAGCTGGTTTCTGAATCACTGTTACAATCTGCCCTCAGCAAGGCTGCCACCACTGCTGCTCCCCCTCCCGCTTGGTCACAGCTCTCATTCTCCTCTTTGCTCCCCTTAGCAATCCCCCACGAGCCACCAAGGTAGGAAATATCTATGCATATATACATCTATCACTCACAGGGAAGTGGGAAAGTTGCTCATCGCCTCCTCCATCCTCTTGTGACAAGGACTGGGTCAGGTGGCTTCTGCATGGCTCACAAAATAGCTGTCATTGCTTACAGCATCCTTGGACTGTGCTAAGGCACAAACAAATCCCTGTGCTCAGTGTAGCTTTCTGTGTATAGTTTAGCCAAGTCAACATGCTGTGGACCTTTCCTTCAAATCCAGGCTGAGGTCTGGGGTTGAAGACCTTCAATCTCTAAAATAGTTCATCTCAAGCT
The DNA here is from genome assembly GCA_013397245.1 of Thryothorus ludovicianus. Taxonomy (NCBI): domain Eukaryota; kingdom Metazoa; phylum Chordata; class Aves; order Passeriformes; family Certhiidae; genus Thryothorus; species Thryothorus ludovicianus. Next base: position 566,355 of record VZTB01018390.1, read on the forward strand.
GAGCTCAAGTTTTCACAGAGTGAGTTACATGCATGTTGTAAATGAAAGACCACACACCAGCTGGTCCCAGACAGCCTTCATCCAGCACTGCAGTTAAAATATTAACTTTCCCAGCCACCATTTAACTTAGTGATATGTAAAGAAAACCCTTCTATGCTTCTCCCCAGGTGAAAAACACATTAATTTTATTCAAAATCCACCCTCACATGTGATATTGTCCTGATACCAGCAAAAAGAATGGGAAAATAACTCTGTTTTCTGTCCTGTTTATGAGCAAGGGATGTTCATGGTTAGTGGAATCATACAGATATCAAAATACTCAGAGAGAATGAAGCAACAGGGATAAAGAAGGAATTTTCAGAATGCCAAAAATTAAAAGATAATATGAAATTGACCCAGAAAATCCTAATGGACTTCATCGAATGAATGTGATTAGAGTGGGATCCAGCCTGGAAGAGTTCCCGTGAAAGACTAGAGCTTTCTGCAGAGGCTACAGTCCTTGTTGCATTAGATATGTTCAAAGAAAGTATATCAGTGTAGGAAGTAGTGAGTGAATAAAGAGATTCATGTTCTCAGAGAATGAGCACCCAGGTGTGGTGAGCCAAGCATTAATGAATTATTTAAATATGCTTAAATCTGTGAGATTGCCCAGAAATCACAACAGACAACCTTATGATCTTGTACATCTTACTTGAAGTCAGGACTTAAAAAAATACCTGGAGAACAGCTTCTCACACAAGATTATTTGGTTTCCTCTACTGGCTGTAATCCAAAAGGGTAGTAGACACTGTGTGCTTGAACACTAAAAATATACTGGACTGAAGCAGAAGTCCCTGTCGGGTTGGGTTGATGCTGACCTGGGCTTGGTGCTCACAAGCTGGGTTGGTGCTCTCGGTGAGCAGGGCAGTATTTCTGAATGAGAAGCTTCTATTGTAATCTATATTACTGTGAAACTTCTCTGAAAACTAGAAGGATTATTCCTGTAGGGGATACTATTACATTTTTAGTGTGGAATTTAATTTTTAGATTTGAAAGTGCACTTTGTTGTTATTATTACATTTTTTTAAGCACTTTATCCTGTGCCTTGCATAGGTGAATGTATTCCCTTCTCCTCCTGGATATTCTTGCACTACTGTGGGAATACAAGAGCTCTTCAGAAATTCTGGGCACCTGCAAATCTGTTCAAGAGGTGATATCCAAGTGCTGCCAGGGTGGAGTTAACATCTGGTTAAATGTTAACATGGAGCTTGGTTCTATCATTTTACAATGTGTAACCTGTGGCAAGTAAATGATAAACTGTTCTGGGTGCAGCCCTGGTTGCCAAGTACTTATATTTCACGTTGTTACTCCTCAGAGGAAAAGCAAATAACTGTTATTTGGAAGCAGGTAGGCAGAAAAGATGCTGCATATTGATTTCTTACTCTCCTAAAAGAGACACAAAGATAAAAATTGCGCTGGAAAATATTTTGCCCTGTTTAGTATTTTCTATATATTTTTAAGACAACAGCACAAAGTGCTGAACCAGAAACAGGAGACAGCTACCTGCCATTGTAGGGCAGAGCCTATAAGGCACTGCTTCTTATTTCTTGAATCATACTGATCTTTCACCTTCTTCTCTTCTCTGTTTGCCCCTCAACCAATACAAAACATTGATCATAGAGACTAGAGCTTGGCCAAAGTGCCAAGCTCCTGACACAGCCACCCTTCTCTCCTGTGCAACTGCAGCCAGGCACACCAGGTGCAGCTGGCACCACACTTGGGGGGAATCCATGTGTCTTTGGGCAGTGGCCCATCAAATGTGCCCTGGGGTGATGCACTGTGGTGACTCTGACATCCTACATCCTTGCCAGATCCTGACTTGGTGGGGGCAGGGAGCAAAGACAGCCTGTCTTCTATTTGTTCTCATGAGATAATGACTGTGATGAGAATCAGGAAAAGGTTAAATATTCATGCAGTAAAAAGGCACTTTCCAGTTATGCTGACTGGGACAGATACTGCAACAGCCATTAATCTCCATGTTCCAGGCTGGAAGCTCATCATGGGCTGAAGTCACAGTCTGCCCACCCTTCCCCCGAGCAGGATTGTGCAATCATCATCCTCGTTCATCAGGCGAGGTGAGAGGGGAGGGCGTCACCTTCCTCTGAAGCATCCGGCACCAGCTCTGGTCACTGGCAGGATGCTGTCTGAGGTGGACCTGGCTGTGCTCCAGGGTGGCAAGAGTTACTCGCCCTCCTCTGAGTTACAACAGCTGATGCAGCCAGATGTCACCTTTGGCCAGGCTTACCCCTTTCCCATGCACACTTACCAACACCTACCACCTTCCCTAGCCCTTGAGGAGTAAAATCTGCAGGTAATTTCTTCCCAGTGTGGTGCCCTCCTTCTTACAGACACTGGAGCAAATTCGTTGCTGTCACATCCCAAAAGTTTGAGATCCTCAGTATTCAGAGACTTCATGACAAAAGTACTTCTATTTAGGCAAGAGGATGTGGCTGCAAAGCTGCATAAAATAATATACACTTCAGCACTGCTGACAGGTGCTTGCTTTCTGACCTAAATTTGAAATTACTTCATCCCTCTTTAATATGAAGATGTCTTACGCACTTCATTATCAGGGCTCTTCCTTTTTCTCCTATTTGCATGTGTGTGTGCACATTTCTCTTGTCCTCTCTCACTCCTGTTTCTCCCTCCACCTCACATCAGTGTACACTGCAGACTTCCTCTCTCACTTTTATAAGCTGCCAGAAGTGAAGTGACCTGGTTACATATCCAGCTCTGAAAGCTGCCTCAGCAATGTTTTTCCTCCCTTTCTGCAGCAGTCCTGGGCAGGCTGTCCTCAGCCTGTCAGTACATCTGAAGCAGGGGGGTTATGTACCACAGTTCACCACCACAACTCTCAGAGCTGACATCTGCAGCCACTCACTAGCGACAACTTTATTAGGAAGACTGAATTCACTGACTTCAGGCAGAAGGCATGGAAAAAGGCGATGATGTTATTGTTGTTATTGTTGTTATTAATATTATTATTACTGTAATCAGTGTGAGCTGCTGACAGAACATGCCTCTCCGGAAATGACCCATTAATGCTGAGAGCTGCCAATAGGAGGAGCGGCCCAGAGCCCTGATCCGGCAGCACTTACGCAGCAGGATGCCCGTGTTATCAGTGAGGAAATCCACAGCTTGGCTCTACGTATGCAAGTGTCCTCACTAGTTCCTGAAGGCAGCAAAAAGAGAAAGTCCTACCCATCCTCATTCAGTGCTCTTAGGAGTGTTTGCTACAGTAAGATGTTCCTGTTTGTTTCTGCCATTCCAAATAGTGAGGAAGTCAATTTGCCCTCTCTGAGAATCAAACTGACACTCCAGCAGTCCATTACAAAACTATATTTCTTCATTTTTTCTCTTTTTTTTCTCTAGACTTGTCTCTTTTATATCCCAATGTCTTGGATGTAATACCTGTAATAAACTATACTCCTGGATCCTTGTGGTTACAGATGAAACCCAGAACTTCAATGTAGCAATTTACATTCTAAGAGATTTCTTGCCACCAGACTATTATCATGGATGTTAGAAAACTAAAAGATTATCATCCAGTCTGTGCCTTTGGCTTGGAGCACATTCATATTTCCATATTAGTCTAGATCTAACCATCTGGAGGTTAGTAAGAAAATAACTTGGTAGAACTGTCTGATAAAGTAAAAATGCAATGATTGTTCTTTCTGGATTTGTACTAAATCTTTCCACTGTTCAATTTTATTTCCATGACTTCCAATATTTTTTCAGATTTCCAGATTTATAGCATGGAGCTAGGCAAGGAGATATCCAGCTTAAGAATGCAGAGGTAAAATAGAGAAAGCTTTACCATTACCCTATTTTTATGAAGTTCCTTGTTCTGTGTCAGAAGAAAGGCAGTTCCAAACATGCTTGCTGGTTTATGAGATGCTTGCAGACTCACTTTCAGCCATTAAAAAGGGTAAAATAACTCCAAAGTGCAATCAAATGAGGCTTTTGGGACTGCATCTCAGCTGAGTGTCATCAACACTGTACCACCAATGGACACAGAAAAACTTCATATGGCCTCAGGATTCTTCTCTTCACTGAAAAGGCATATGAAGCTCAGTAGAGATGGCAAAGTATAAAACAACATCTCTTCCTCAGGCAAAGAGAAATGCCAATGAAAACTATCTGCCTGTAACAAAGAACAAGTTAAGAAAGAGAACTCTTTTCTGGAAGTATATGAAATATTCCACTCTCAAGTGCAAGAATATGAGCACACATATGTGCATGAAATCAAGTCTAGAAGTTTTATGTTAAAGACATAGAAGACTCCAAGGATTCAAGATAGAATCCAAACCTGAATGTAGTCAGAGAGGAAAGTTTTGGCTTAACAGGCTCTGCAGGCAATTTCTGGGAAGGGGATGCTGGAGCACCACGTCTTCGGTGAACACTGGTTCTATCTGTCTGTGCACCCACAGAGATGACCTTATATCTGGGAAGAATGTTCCATGCCAGTTATCTGCTGAGATAAAATCTCACCTTTCCTCTCCCAAGTGCGAGGTCTGAACCAAAAATTGCAATAAAAATCAAAAAATCATACATTTGTTAAGGTTGAAAAAGACCTCTAGGATAATTGAGTCCAACCATTGAATAAACCTGACTGGTAAAAGCACTTGCTGAAGTATTACATTTTCAGGTTATTTTCACCCCAGAACCCAACACTACTAAGTGTAGTACACTTCTGTACTACAGCATGGCTAAACATTTGCATTGTTGCTTTTAAATTTGCTTGTGTCCCATCTATAGTGTAGTTTTGTTCCTTTCTGCCCATAGCATCAGCTTTCTGAACCCTTGTAATTCCCTAGTGTGATCAGGAATTTTTATATCATACAGTTAGGCATCTGTACATTTGTTAACACGCAATTAATTAGTTCATTAGGTCATTAATACATGCTTTGAATAAAGATAAAAAGTGCAGTCAAACTAAAGTCTCTCATTGATTTTTGTGTATTCCAGATCTAACTTCAAAATTTGCTCTCACACATCTTTTCAATTACAGTATCCTGACAGATACCTCCCTGCAGCTGGCTATACTGGGACTGTACCATTCATGGATGTTTTCCTTAACCCCAGCTGGCAATGTGTAGTCGCTCATTTCTGTCTGTGCAAAGCCTATCTGGACTGTTCTTTATGTGCAATGTTCCATCTTGAGACAGTGGCATCAAAGGACTTGGTAAATCCAAACCTATTGCAAGTCCTGTATTTGACTGCTATGACTTGTTCTTTTGACTGTGTGTTTACAGAATGACATTGAAAAATGCAAGAGCTTTCTCTTTCCATGGCAGGAGCAAAGCACAGGACTGCCCACCTGCTGCTCTGTGTCTGCCAGCTTTGAAGCTGAAAGCAGGAGAAGGAGCAGGAAGATCATCAGGCTGGGCACCAGGGGTGAAAGTGCCCCTCTTGGGCTGCAGGGCTGGTCACAGCACACAGCAGACACCCCTGTGGCTCACTCCTCCTGCTAACCCAGAACTCCTTACCTTGCCCCACAAAATTGTTCTGCCCCAGCTTATTTACAGTCCTTGAGGACAGAGGCTTTGTCCTGTGGTCTGTAATAAAGCTGAGTTTATTGTTCATCTCAGCTCTGCATTACAATTTTCTCTGAGCCCTTGGCAGCCACACTCAATTCCCAAGAGGTCTTTGCACATTATATTGGAAGTATACAAGCCAGCATCATTTCTTTTCTTTTAACCAAGGTAGATGCGATCTACCAACTTCAGTGTGTGCTGTAATCCTCAGTAAATAACACCAAGCCCTTATTTCCAGCAGTATTGCACACCTAGCTAATCCATACTGATACTGATTTTTCAGTGTAGATTATCTTGCACAATAAATGTTGTAAATGTTGTTATTGCCTTTGATGATTAAATTCACACACTGTTCAACTCAGCTCCTCCTTTCAGAGGTCTGATTTTCCATGGCTAGTTTTCCCTTTTGTGGCATTTATGTCCTCCCAGTGATCAAGCTCAGTGGGAATGGAAGGTGCTAGCTGACCTGGAGAGCAAAGTCCTCTCTTAAGGTAGCAAGTTGTTTCTCATTGAAATTACTGTGGCTGTGCTTTTTAAGTTTCTCAGTTCACTGTGCCTGGTGGTTTCTCTGACTTGAACATGCAGAGCATATGATCCCCCAATCCAGATGGTACTAAAAAAAATGGACAAGATGTATATTTTTATTCACATTAGACCATTTAATTTACAAAGATTATTTCAGGATGAGGAATAAGGAGACTGACAGGCAAGTAGAATTTTTTGCCATTATAAAGACCATTATTTAGATACTTGAATTTCTCCCAGCAGGATTCTTTCAGATTGGATGTAGGAGCAGTGCCATGGCACTATGGAGAAACTACCTTTGCTGTGACACACCCTGGTTTCCTTTGGAAGACAAGGAGAAGGGCAGACACTGCAGAATGTGACTTGCTTTTACCTTCCCACAGGCTGGGGTCAAAGCCAGGAGCAGAAGAGCATGTGGGATCCAGGGCCTGTCTGGCAGCAGGATTTTTGGGAAATGAATAGCACTAAGACAGTGTTGGCAAGCCCCTGTAGACTCTTATGAATCTTGGTAACTCAGAAGTTTTTAGAAGTCTTTTAGAAGTTTCTTTATTTCTTCCAATTCTCTTTAAGAAGTTGAAGATACCTGGTCTATATCCTCTTCTTTTCTCCTGTTTTTACTATCAGAAAAACCTTTTTCCAGTTTTTTGATATCTCATCTATCTTTTTCAGTTGCTCACAAGTCAGAAATGACTCTCAGTTTAACACAGAAAATACTTCAAAGGTTTTAGGGTAAAGCACAGCAGCCTCATACAAATAGAAAGCCACAGTAATTTACCAAAGTATTATCTCATCCATCCCTTCTCCAGTTCAAGCTTGTAGTTGTATTTACTGCATGGAAGTTGATTTTTCTTTGTCAGTACATATAAAACACAGCTTAAAGCACCAGCTTTCTTGACATTATTTGCCAGTAAATAATCCTTCTATGGAATAATTTACCTGGTCTCCCTTTTGCAATTAATGAGCTCCTTATTAATCTTCATTCATTAAATCTAGAATAGCTTCCCTGTTCTTTTTATCACATTGCCATCAATGGCTTCCAAATGCTTTTAGGCTGCCCCACATCCATTCCCAAGAAACTTCTAGTCAATTAAAATTCCCCACAGAAGCAACATCTGGTATTAGGGATGATTTTGTCAGTTCCTAATAAGTTTATCTACATGATTTTCCTTGCCTTGCAGCAATATTACCCTTCTATTGTAATCATGCCTTTTCACCAAACTTTGATCAAATGTTTCACCATCAACTGCTGGTAAGGTCTTCTCCTCCCTTCATAGGCAATGCTACCAATGAAGCCCATTTCCATAGGATCACAGAGTGATTTAGGTGAGAAAAGACTTTTGGAGGTCACACCAAAAGTCTCTTCTCTCACCCAGGGCCAAGCAGGACTAGAAGGCTAGACCAAGCTCTCATGGCCTGCTCTAGCTGAGGTTTGAAGTCCTCTGTGGATGGAGAATGCACAGCATCTATGCTTGCCTATTCCCTCCACAAAAGTGTTTTCCTACGGATCTCTTTCTCATAGTTGTTTAAAACTGGTGAATAGGAATATATCAGATGGAAATAAACCTTTGGTGGTGCCTGGAAAAAAAAGGATAAGCCTTCCTCCTGCTCCCTCACATGGCTTCTCTGAAGTCTGCTGGGAGCTGAGCTCATGTCATGGCTTTTCTCTCCATCAAATCCCTTAAGGGCTTTTCCTACTGTGTCTCCATTGGACTGTACACAGTTGTCCTGCAATGTAGATAAAATTTATTGTCACAGTTACCTTTGCTCTCTTCCTCTCTCTGCAAAGCTTTTTTCCAGTATAGCACCTACTTCAGAGGCTTCCAAGGGACATACACACATCTGTACACACACACAAACACATTCACAAACACCCATGTGCATAGAAATATCTGCAGAAAACAATTGCTTCTTTTAGTCTTCATACAATTTATGGCTAAAAATCAGAAACAATATACAACTTTAAAGCACACTCATGTGCTTATTTATTAGCTATTTGTGTTCATTATGTTTGCTTTATTATGCTTCATTATTTTTCACTTGGAGATGGGATTATCCCTGGCAGGAAGATGATTGCTGGTGAGATGTGGACAGATCCACTTGCAGCAGCACAGCCCTGTCACCAGGAGAGCTCATTTCAGTCAGAGCAGTGCAGTGTGGAGATGGTTTGTTGCCTGAAGGCCAGTGACAAGCAAAAGACCAGGAGGAGCCAGGCAGGGGACACCTATTGGGGCACTGTCTGGCCCCTGCTGAGACCAGCAGCAGTATCATTTTTTCTTCAGCTCTTAGCTTAACCCTAAAAGTGAGAAGGGGAAAAACAACATCTTTGTCCTCATTTTGCTCATCTATATAGGGAAAACACCTGGGTGGAGGGGTCTGCCCTCCTCATCAAACCCAAAATAACATGTAGGCTGAGCATTTCTGAGGAAAGGAGAATTATTTTTCTGCTCAGCAGAGCAAAAGCAGGGCACAAACTAGCACTCTGCAAGCAGAGACAGGCGCTGAATTCATTGGATAATCTACTGCAAATTATTTGCCCAGCTCTATTAATTAATGCTGTGAAGCACTTGGAGGGTTAAATGCCCTTGAGCCATCGTTCACCTAAGCTTTGCCCCTGAATTGACATCGGTGAAAAATCCTTAATGGTGGTGGTAGCAGCAGCAGCAGCAGAAGCACTGAATTTTCAAATCCTCCTGAGGCAAGAAAACATGATTTTTCCCTTCATTTTATGGTCTGTTGAATCTTCTGTTTTTCTTGTTATATAGCAGGAATAATGTTCATGGCCTTGGAGTATTCTTGTGGTTTTCCAAATGCCTCAGATTTAATCTGGCTTCTTCCACATGCACAAAAATTTATTGCCTCATATACTCTTTCACTGTGAATACTGTCCCTTCCCCAGTTCTGTGGAGGGGTCCTGGAGATGAACAATGATCCCGTGGAGCTGTTTCTCAGCTGGTGAGAAGCCCTGCCTGGTGCCTCAGCAGACAGTGATGGCACAAGAAGACAGCTCCTGATGGGGAGGAGAGGTCAGCCCAGACCTTTAGCATTGGCCTGAGCTCCAAACACTCATCTCAGAAAATAAATAAGAAAACATAATAAGATGCACACACAGGCCCTTTGTTACCCAGTCCAAAGCCCAACATGTAAGAATAAGCTTTGTGAGCAGGGCGGTCTCCACAGTGAAAGGTGCCCAAGGGCAGGCGGCGGGGATGGGAATTTTCTGGCTGGTGGTGCCTACTCTCTGTCTGGGGCTCAGCAGGATGGCCTGGGGTCAGGTCTTCGTGTCTGGACTTCTCTAAGGGCTGGTGTTTGGTTTACCAGTTCTCCAGAAAGAATGTGCTTGTATTGCAAAGAAAAGAAATGCATTTAGGCCACTCCAGATGTGAGGACTTCTGCCTGCTACACTAATGGACCAAGATTCAGACTCCTGAGTTCAATTTTCCCCTTTAGGAATTACAGATGGTCAGAGAAGCGTATGAACTGCAGGTTCAGGGTGCTCTGAAGCCAAAAGGAAAGCCAGGGCAGAGCTCTGGCAGTCCTTTTCTCCTAGCTGCTGCAAAGGGACTGTAGATCATCCTACTGCCATTGCTATTTCTTGCACAGAAATATGTGAAGGCTGTGGCTGTTTGGCTGCTGTATATCATACCAGTGCTTCCAACTTGAAGTCAAAATGCTTGAAACAAACAATGGGTGAAAAGAACATCTGTGGGACCAAGGAGGACCTGTCCAGGGCACTGCCATGGGGTGGCAGCAAATCTACTGCCTTGAAAACCCAGGCCACGTTCACAGGAACACCTTGAAGGTCCATAGTCCTAATGGAGCCCATGACATTCTTCTGTGCACGAAGCCCATGTTTCAGAGCCCTTTTGGATGCTCCAAAATCCATGGAGTTCTCATAGCTTCATACAACTTTTCATGTATGGCCATTGCCCCAGGCTACATTGACAGGCTTCAGAGAAGATCTGATCTGCAGCGTCTTCAAGGCAGTGAAATTATGGCCCTGAGCTAAATGGTAGATTGAGTCAATGTCCAAATCTGTAGGCAGACAGTGAAAAGCTGCCAGCTTTCTGCCATAGGCCACGACAGTGTGTGTGATACAGGTCACTGACATGGCTATATCAGATCACATACATACCTAAAATTCTCCTTTTTGTATATATTTTTAGCTTTTTTTTTCTTACTAAGCACTCTCTTAATTTCAGGGAAATTAAGGGAGACCCGCAACCCAGCTAGTGCTTTGCGTTAGACCAATCCCATTTGGGCAGATTGCAAAGAGGAATAAACCAGATGATTCTATTTCCAGATTGGAATCATATCAGATAACTATCACCTCCCTTCCTTTGCCTGACCTCCATTAACTCCCAACTCCACCGTCAGCTCCTGCAGTGACAAGCAGTGTCCTTCACATGTTGCTGAGACATGTGAAACGGCAGGGGAAAGGCTTCCTGCGACAGCCCCAGTTCCCATTTCCAGGTGCAGCAGGCAGTGAGGATGTAGGAAGGCACACCGCGCCTCGCCTTTCCTAAGCTCCCCGCCCAAGGTCGCTGCTGCCAAACCCTGCGCCCTCGTCGGATGCGTGAAGGGAACGCTGGCCTCTCCCTGACCTTCAGCCACGTGGAAAGTAACTGGAGCAGTCTGGGGCTGCACCTGGAGGTGCAAATGTTTATCCAAGAGGGGAGCAAAGCCCTGCATCGGTGCTGACAACTGCTGGCACCAGGCTGGGACCAAAGGGGGCTATCAGGTTCACCAGGAGGGAGGAGAGAAGTACCAAATTATGTGTGCAATGGTTGTGGATGCAATCACTCTGGATTCTCTGGGAAACCAAGGGCACACAGAGGCTGTGGAGAGATCATCCATCTCAGTGGGTCAGGGCATCTACTGTTGCTCATGTTCTCATCTCAGCTGGGTGAAGAGCACAGGGTGCACCTGGAAGGCAGCCACGTTAATCAAGGCCTTCTGTCTTGGAGTCAAATCACCTGTGCAGAGGTGGGAACATACAACTGTGGCTGTGGATAGTGCTAAAGGCAGAAATCTCACCAGGGGTCCCCAAACGGTGCATCAGCTGTTAATCTCATTGAAAAGGGAGAGGAGAGGAGAGGAGAGGAG
>VZTB01018390.1:577567-732659 GCA_013397245.1 Thryothorus ludovicianus
GAGGAGACTCGAGGAGAGGAGAGGAGAGGAGAGGAGAGGAGTGGAGAGGAGAGGAGAAAATGAAAAAGTCAGAAAGTGAGAAAGAAAATTGAATGTAAATTTGTTTGTTACATAAAAGGTAGCTCACTGATGCATGGCACTTACACATGTAAAATATGCAGCATCTTCTAGGCCAATAAATCTTCAGTATGCTATACCTGACAACATGGATAGGAAAACAGGAATATTTTTCTTTCTGAAGAAATCTGGATTAAGTTCTTGTGCTGGTGGAAATCTGCAGTGGGATTTTCTTTCTCTGTGCAGAGCCTATGCTTTAGCGGAGATTCGTTTGAGCCCTTTCCTGCCTCAAGGACACGGAGTTCATCCTAGCACCAGGGGCTGCTCTGAGTCTGGGCCCAGGTCTGAGCCAGGAGGTGCAGGGATTCGTGCAATGGGTGTGTCCACGTTTGGTTGGTGTTGTGACTCAGGGCGTTTAGCAGGAGCAGCTGGTGCCACATGGCTCATGTTACCACCGTGTATCACTGCAGAGGGTGATTTCCCTCTGCCCTACTCTCCGTACAAATGTCCACAGCTAACACCCATTCTGGGCATGGACCTCTCCAGCATGAACAGGCTGCCAGTGTGTCCTCACAGACCTCTGACAGGGGTGTCAATGAGGACACACCAGAAACAGGATCTCAGAAGCAGATGTAACCACACTGCTTCATGGACTTTCATTTCTGCTCCATGAGAGGTGCCCATCCTACTAACCACCTCTTATGGAGGTTCATCTTCCAGTCTCCTCTCCATTTTGCAGCCTTCTGCGCTTTCCCAACACTCCTGCCTTTTTCTTTTGCTCTGCCAAGCCCCCATGGCCAGTGTTGACTGATGCAGAGGTGAAAGGGGGCTGGTCTGCAGGGCTTGGCCTGAGCTCTCTTGGTCTCAGCAGGAGCAGCCAGAGCTGCAGTGCCACTCCAGCCCAGCAATGTTCTCACCTGGGCACCAAGAGCCCTCACAGCCTGGCCAGCAGCCCCAGCCTGACCAGGAGAGAAGGAGAGCCATCTCCTCAAGCTGCTCTCATTTGCACTTAAGGCTGGTGAGTATGTGTGTGTTCATTCTAGGAGGGGGTCGATTAATTAGGTGATGATGGGAACAAGAAAGCTCTCAGGGCTCTGGGTCTGCCCCCTACCAGATTTTACAGGCATTTTCTGAACACTTCTCTTAGCTCAGTGGGCACAGCTTGTATGCAAACAAATACAGTAATGCTTAGTTATTGTTTGGTGTGATGGGAGCCTGGGATTGTTGGGTTTCTTTTGGTTTTGCTTTTGTTTTCTTACAAGTATTGTTTCTATTTGTCATTAAGGCTCACTTTCTAATCTATCTTTGCAGGAGTATATTATTTTTTGACATTTGCCAGTTGCATGTAGCCAGAGGTCTCTTCTCTGGCCTGAAAAGGCATCTAAGGCCAACTGGGTGTTTTTGTGTGCTATTTTTGGTTTTTTTTTCTTTTCAANAGACAAACATATAATTAGCAAAAATAAATGCATCCTTATTTGATGGTTTTCATGCATGTCACTGTTTTGACTGCTCATGAATTGTTTCATCCAGATTGTAAAATATTCATATTTATATGTTACTCTGAAAGAGATATGATGCCCTGGAGAGGCTAATTCTTGGTTTGCAGATTGTTTACAAGCTGTCAATTGCAATTTGAATATATTTGCAATTCATAGGGTTGATAAATAACGTAAGTCACGTGGCATAGTTTCTGCTTCTGAGCTGCAGTACGTCCCTGTGTAAGTAACACTAAGGTAGGCAAGCATTTGTCTCCCCATCTGCCTCTCAAATCACACATTTAATGGAGCAAGCAAACATAATAGCCCAGAGTACCTCTGGGATCTCATAATAGTATTCTCTCCTGCCTGACTCCCTGGAAAGCTCTGATCCCATGGCATTGTGTGTGGCCACCTTTCGCTGAGTCCTGTCTCAGTTATGACTCACACATGATCAAGACGAGTATTCTGTGTGTTTGCTCTCTCAGGAACCCAGCACTCTGGGGGACAGCCAGCCAGAAAAGGGGTGAAAGGGAAACTATGCCACAGTGACTGCCAGCTTTGTGTGGAATGGGGTGACTGAGAACCTGGGAGTTCTGCTTCATTATTCCAGACTTGTAGGGGGGACTCTCTTCTTTGAGGGATGAATAATCCAATTGTCAACACAATACTATTTTCAAGTTGCATTTTACCATAGAAATGTCAAATACAGCATTTTGTCTCCTATCTTCTCGTCTATATTTGAAGTGAACTTTTTTAAGGGTTTCATAAATGAAGAGAAAATTTTTGAGTATTTCTAGATGATGTGATTATTATTTCAGGCGGTATGACTGCTTTTCATTTGTTTCTCCTTGTTATCAATTTTGTTTCTTGGAATTGACCCCTTTATTCACAGAGAATTATACTAAAAGTCTTTTCACTTTATCTCCTGGTGCAAAAAGAAACCTGTCTCTTGTTCTTCTAAAATCATGGTACTAAATTGCATTGTGTGTGTCTTGCATGTACATAAATATGCATAGCCACTCTGAGGGTCATAAATCAATAGTTTCAATTAGATCCATTGCTCTGCCTTTGCAATTGCTTGTGGTGTTTCTCTGTCCTTGCATTTGAAACTTTTTCCTAATTCTGAATACAAATCTTTTTTCTGTAATGTACTCTCATTATTTCTTATCCTCTTCACTGTAAAACACATTATTTCTTCTGTGGCAGCCTTTTGTATATTTGTGTCTTCTCAACTTTTATATATTTGTGTCTTCTGGGTCTCACCTCATTTTGACTGATCTTTCCTGCTAAGCAGCATTTTACTCCAATATTGTCCTTGAGGGTTTTCTGGACTGTTTTAGATGGTTGATATCTTTCTTGAAATCCAGTTTACAAGACTCAACTCTGTATCAGTCTGGACTGTGTACTTACTGTCTTTTACAGGTGTTTTTCTTTCAGCTTGTATTTGTACAGAAAGTTCTTTTCAAATAACAATTTCTTGCCTTTGTCACTACCAAACTGCAACAATTTTTCTTCAGATGATTTAGCCAATTCCTTATGTCTAGTTTTAGGAAGAACTGTTTGTTTTTTAGGGTACCTGTATGGATCACACAGGTTTTTTTTTGCTGTCATGAATGTTCTCTGGTCTCTATGTGGTTTTGGGCACCAGTCAGGATAAAACAAGCTGGGAGGGATCATGACCTTGGGGTACCCTGTATCAAAAGAGTGGGATGGTGCACAGCAAAAACAGCTGAAGCTGAGGGTCCCTGGGTCTTGAGAGGGAGGATGAGAGACTAACAGAAAAGAGACTACCCAGATCCCAAAGCTGACAAATTGTCTAAAACTGGATCTATTCCAGCCATAGGGAGAATTACTTACTACAATTTGTGGTGCCAAAGCACTTACTTTGATAGCAAGCACTCTGCGCGGACACAGAACATTCTCAAGTAACGAGTTTGGTACAAAGTCTCCATGTAGACCATGCCCAAGTCTTTCCCACTCATTTTATGAAGTTCTTTGAACTGTGTCAATCCACTATTAGTGTTTGCCATGTGCACAGAGTCAATTGTTACCCTGAGGAATGGGATGGATGATGACATGCTTAGATAGTAGTGCTTTAAATTAAGATTCCTGAATATGCCTCTGATGTATAGAGGTTAATTAAGAAGCTATTGTGAGCTGAATTAATACCATTTGCTTATTGAAAACATAAGTCATGAGAATTAACAACAAAGCCATAAATATGTTTCCCTAAGGGCAAGATCCCTCAGCTCTTACTCCTTTGAGCAGTCCTTACTCATATGAGTAGACCCATTGAATTAATTGAGACTACATGTATGAGTTAATTTATCTGTATGACTAAGAAGTTGCATGGTTGGGTCCCACACAAGCATAAATTTGAAATCAATATGTTTTTAATGATAAATTGGTATTTAGATGGACTATAATGATTGTTTACATCCAAGCCTTGTCTTAATAAAACTGGTTTAGCTTGCCAAGTAAATCAATCCAGCCTTTTCTTAATAATCAAGTGACAGAGATCCAACAATTACCAATTAAAAGCAGAATTCTGACATAGAAAACAAGTGTGAGGTTACATTAGCAATATATACATTTTTACAGATAGCTGAATGAAAAGCTGGTACATCTTGACCACCAAATTCAGTGTCATGATCCCTGAGCCATTCCTGAGTGAATTTGCTCCAGAACCAAAAGCAGGGTGCGAGGGAAGGGTGCTTAGCTGGGAGGGCAACAACCCAGTCCATCCTGCTGTTGCAACCCAAGCTGGTCACACTATGTGGTATTGCACTCTAGCATATAAAAATAAAATATCTCACCCTGCTACATCAGGGGTCTCCTGCTGACTAGCACACTTTTATATTGTAATAAGAGTATCTGAACTCCCACCTCCCAAGCCAAGAGCTGAAATCTTCCTCTGGTACTGTGTAAAGGAAGAGATTGCTCCATTCTGGTTTGTTCATCCTGAGTTTGCTGACCAGCAGCCAGCATGGAATGATCAAATGGTGGTGGTGCAGGAGGGAACAGAGGACTCCATCTTCTGAACGATCATCTTGGGCTAATCTGCTTCCATCTGTTCCATGGATAAAAAGCCTCTGAGGGAACACTTCAGTGTTCACAGAGAGCAAATGGTGCAAACAGAGATGCTGTTCCCTTCCCTGTAGTCATATGAGATGCAACCCCTATCCACAGTGAGTGGCCAGGGCTCAGTGACTCCTAAGCAGAGGAGTTCTGACATTGACTGATCCTTAAAAATCTAATGAAACTTCCCTTTCTATCTTTCTGGGACCAGACACAGCACCAGCTTCCTTTTCACCTGCAGCTGCATCGGAGTGTTATCAGTGGAGACATTTTTGGTAAGAAAAAAGTGAAACTTTCCTCTTCCAGGCTTTAGCTCAGTCAGTTTAGGGGAGAGAAAGGGGAAAAAAACTCCAACCTTACTGGCCATTGGCAGAAACAGTTCAAATGGCTGCCAACAGCCAGAACGTTTTCCTTTCTTTTCCTTCTCCCTGGCTATGTGTATTTCCCCAAAGTTCATCTTGAAATCCTGTAATGTAGCAGCCCTTGCTCCCCTTTTCACTGCTAACAACTGCCTGAGGATGCAGAGGGAAAGGTCTCCTCCAAACTAGAAGGAAGTACCACGAAGCATTTCCACAGGCTTTCTCTCCCTCAAGACTTCCAGCCCAAGGTCAAGTTTCTTGGAAGAAGTTCTACAGTCATAATAATTTAAAGACCTCATTTAAAGACCAAAATAATCTAAAGCTAATTTACCTCAAACCTTTAGCAAATTAACCACTGGAAATCAATATCAACACACACTTTGACATTTGATTTTCTGCATTGGGAAAATAAATAGAATTTATTGCTGCTCATTTTGCTTTTCTGATGTCCTTTAAATCCCTCAAATCCATGTCACCCACCTAAGGGATACAAACTCAATAAGAAAAAGCTAAACAATTCCTGCCTGATATAAAAGTATCTTTGATAAAAGGGAAGGTTGCGATTTGCAGGAGAGACTGCTTACTGTCAGACCTTTGTGGCATCTATTTACTAATCCCCAAAACTTATTTGCATTGCAAATATTTTCTTTTTCTACTCCACATCAGAGGTATGTAATGAAAATAACAAAATGGTGCAGCAAATTTGATAACAGTAACAAAAGCTTCCTACGTGGCCTGGGAAGCTCTAGTATGTTCTTATGCTCTAGGATTTTGTATTTATATAAAAAAAGCTTAATTTTTATTCTCTCTCTCTTTTTTATTCATTGTCTGTCACCCATAAAAATCTAGACCTATGGAGAGTGTGTCCTGCCTGGTCCCTCGTGTACAGCTCCAGAGCCCTTTTAGTGGCCCCCAGAACTGTCACCTCCTTCTGGGAGCTGACAAGGTAGAAGTTAATGACAGCAGTTTGACGTGTTGGATCGTCAGCTCACACTGCCTTTGCTCGCCCTTCAAGCCCCTTCAGAGCAGTAAACAGACCTGGCTCTAGTCTGGAAATGTGTCCTCCGGTACTTCCACAGCACAAACAGTGTGGGAATGGAAAAACAGTCTGTTTATCCTCAGAGCCTTAGCAGATGGCAGCTCCTTCCCGCTCTGGCTCTCCCTGCACTGGAGCCAAACTGCCCAGTGCACGCCCCGAGGGCACTGCTGGAGATGGACATTCCCCAAAGCCACCCGAGGCACAGGGATGTGCACAGGCACGGCAAAGGTGGGTCCCACATGCTCCTCTCGGAGGCTCGTGGGCTGGCTGCAAGGGAAAGGCCACACAGGGGTTACCTGCAGAGGCACCCACTCCAGGTAGGATATTGCACAGATGCACCTGCTGCTGCAAAATAGGATACCCTGGACTTTCCTTAGATTTCATTTCTGTCCTGTCTCAGGTGGCACCAAAAGCCCTCCTGCCCACCCAGGACCCCAGCTAGCACAGTCAGTCTCCTCTAACACCTGACAGGCAGCTCCATTTCAGCTCTTTCTGAGAGGAGAGAGACAAGAGAAGAGGGGCACATGGCCTTCCCTCCCTCCCTCTGCTGCATCTCCAGAGCCCACAGGTTCATGGCCTCTTCCCAAGCCAGCTAAGCAAGATGCAAACTCCACTGGGGACATTTGCTGCCTCTCTCTTGTCAGGGACTCCTGCCAGCCTCAGATCTCTCAGCTGGGCTGTTTGTGGGAACACTTCTCCACTCAGAGCCTTTAGTGATTTGTTACACTTCAAATTTTCCACCATATACATGTAAGGCTTAGACACACAGTCAAACAACGAGAATTTCTAATTTTATCTGTATATTTTCAGTGTCTTGTGTTGTAAAGGTGGGGTTTGAGGAGTGCACACTTTAAGGCCCCCTAATGAGGTAGAGAACAATAAAAGATTGCTGCCCTGCTGAGAGCCTTGACACCTAAATATTCACAGGCATCACTGACCGTCTTCTTCTTGTTCTCTGACAGAGACCTGAGCAGGAGTTCAGAGAGGACATGGCTGGATGAGGACTGCAGTCTGCACTTGCAAGGTGCCATGCTGTGCTCTGACCTCGCAGATGGGTTTCACCTCACTCCAGATATCCCATCTTCCTCCAAGAGTAGTCATTCCTATTACTGTCAAAGGATGGAAACAGGATTTTGTACAATTACTCATCTAACATACCTTAGGTATTCCTCTAGGAAGAGGTGAGTTGCTGCAAAGAGTCCTAGCTAGAAAGTAGGTGCCTGGTTGAAACTAATGCCAAGCCCACCTATGTGGTTTACCTAATCCTGACAAGCCATAACAGAATTTGGAGGCTGCATCTTACTCAAGAGGAAGTGGTGGCTCCTGAAAACCATGTATGTTTCTTCAGAAGGCTTATTTGCTTTTCAGTGTCAAAGTCACAATTACTCACTCAGACTACAGCAGTGTGTCACCCCTCAGTAATGCATTTCCTCTTAGACACTTGGGGAGCATCCTGCCCTGCTCTTGGCTCCCTACAGCACACCTGACTGTGCTGCAACCAGTCTGTGGCTGTTCTCTGTCTCAACACCCTGTCAAAGGAGAGCTGCGTGAAATCCCTCACAGGCATATTTTAGATGTGTAATGCTGATGTGCTTCATAAAACATATCAGCACATCTCAAAAGTTATTTCTAAAATTTAGGTCAATGAGTCAAAAAATACCAGGGAGTGGAAAGTGTCCCACATGCCAAACAAGAATGAGCACACATATGAAAGCCAGTGAAGGAAATGGGCAGCAGCCAGTGACATGGCAGCAGCTGGTTTTCCCCTGTCCTCTTTTGTATTCCAATGCTTGTAAAATTCTAAACTCCAGTGGGAAACACGGAGGAGAAAATCCATGTCAGGATACAATGGAAGGGGTGTGTGCACCCCTTCCAGCATTTAGGTTTCACAGCATTTAGGTTAATTCTGAACTTTTCACGGAGCTTTGGCACCAGCCTGACTTGAACAATTGATGGTAGAGCTGAAACTCCCTTTGAGGTCTCTCAGATCATAAGGTAATTCCTGGAGTGTTTCTGAGTATTTGAAAAAAGCAAAACCTACCCTCCCTCCATCTGGTATACACACACCCTGATGCCAATCAATTTTCTAAGTGCACATGACAGAGTCTGGCTGTCCTGCTCACAGTTATGGTCTCTAGCATCACTTACTGAGCAGAGTGCAAGGAGAGGGTCACAAAGGACTTTAGAATTTTCCTGGATTCAGGAGGGATAGGTGTGAGGCCAAGGCAGGTCTCAGATCCCTGCACAAACTCACAGCTGTGGACATGTGGCATTTACCCCACTTTACCACAGCAAGGCTCTCACTCAGAAGCTGCTGAACCCAGATGCCAGTGTCGTCCTTAACTGCAAACCTCTCGCAAATGCCAGCTGCACTGCCTCCAAGTCAGGAGTTTCAGTGTCAGCCTTCATCAGCTCTTCAGCTTGTCTGTCACAGTATGGTGCAGCTGAAGCATCGACCTCATCACTGGTGCTAACTGGGTCATTTATTCCACTACATCAGTTTGTTCAGCTGAGTATAGGAAACAGCGCACTAAAGGTAGAGGATGTTTCTTTGCTAACCTTCCAAGGCCATGTCAAAACATCAGAGGAGACAGAGAACAGAAGCAGCAGCAAACTCCTCAAAGTGTCTCTTGGGGCAGCAGAGACATGTATTTATATAAGGGGCACAATTCAAATCAATCAAAGTGTTTGCATAAGTTGAGTTGTGTTTTTTGCAAATATGAGAATTACAAGAGCAAACCAGAATTAGGTCAGTAGAATTAGAGGGTTTTTTTATTATTATTTTGCCTAAGAAAATGCAGAGAATTCTCTTTCCTTTAAGGCCAGGAAGGGTGCACAATTTAGTGGAGTCAAGAATTCATGCGTGACCAAAGCTCTGTGGACTTTCACATTAAGTGCTGGGAAGATGCTAAGACAAATTCAGAGCAGAATACAAGCAGCTATAACAGATACAGAGGTGCTTCCTAAGTCATGAATAACCCTTGTCACCTTGTAATATCTCATGTGAATGAATCCTACAAATGCATATCACAGAATAACACAGAATAGCTGAAAGTGGGAAAGGACTCATGGAAACTGCCTAATCCAACCCTCTGTTCAAATCAGCCCAGCTAGAGCAGGCTATGAGGACTGTATCCTGTCACATTTTTCATATGTCCAAGAATGCAGACTGCAAAACCTTCCTGGGCAACCTGTGACATGGTTTGACTATATTAACTAGAAAAATTCATGTCAACTACTCCTAGTCGCCTTCTTGTCCTTAATATTTGAAAATTACTTCCAGAAATATTCACTTCATCAACTTCTCAGAGATCAAGGTAAGGTTGACCATCCTTTAGTCTCTGGTTCTTCATCCTTGTCCTTCTTTGAGTGACATTTGCCTTCTTCCCATCATTAGGAATCTTCTCTAGCCACCAGGGAAGTCCAAAGACAGTCAAGACTGGCCTCATGATGATGTTCCTTTTGTGGACAATGTATCTACAGAAGCCTGTCCTATATTGCTTCCCATACCTCACCACATTCAATTCCACATGGTCCTTGGCTGTTCTAACCCAACTCCTACATGCACAGCCTCTTTGTATTCCTGTTGGGTCACCTAATTCTGCTCCTACATCTTGTGCAGTTCCTTTTTGTGTCACAGTTTTGTCAGGATCCTTTTGGCCATCCATGCAGACGTCCTGCCATATTTGCCTGATTTTCTGCCACTGCTGTGGACCGTTCCTGGGTCTGAAGGAGATCATGCTTAACAATCCACCAGATCTGGACCCTTCTCTTCTCCAGTGCTGTCTCCCATGGGCTTCTTCCAAGCAGGTCCCTGAATAGGCCAAAGTCTCTTCTCTTAAAGCCAATGGTGATGATGCTGCTGCTTTTGACTCTGCTACCTCTTCTCAGAATCCTGAACCCCACCATCCCATGATCACTGCAGTCAAGCCTGTCCCAGACCTTCACATCCTTCATAATGATTTGTCCTTGTTTGTACATACAAGGCCCATCTCCCCTTGTCAGCTCCTCAATCACATGCATCACAATTTATCATCACCACACTCCAGAAAACCTCTGGATTCTTGTGTACTGTTGTATTTTCCCTCCAGCTGATTTCGAGTAAGCAATTACCTATGAAACTGTGGAGAAAAAAACAATTGTAGGAACATCATGAAAAATTATAGAGCCACAGATCAGTGAGCTAAGATGAAACATTTGCAGAGTTTTAGGGAACATGGTGAACTTACATTGAACCTTGAGTAAATATGTACACAGATTCAAAGAGGTCTTGAACAACTAGCATAAGTTGAAAAGGGAATCAGGATCACTTTTAAGAAAAAAGTAAAGAGGCTGGTGATGATCTTCAAAGTTTAGTTTCATTTTCACTAATCACATTGGGTTTATGATGAGAATGCTGAGAGGACCAGGATCTGAAACCTTCAGCGCTACTGAAGACTGAAATTTAAGCATGAATGTATTCATTCTATTAAGGACTTTGACTCCAAGAGAAGCTGAGGAATTAAAATAACAGGTTACATATTTCTTGAGTGTTAATCAGGTCTTAGCACATTTAAGAAACAAGAAAACACAGTAATTCTTATTTTACAGTTTAATTCCTCTTTCTTCACAGAGAGGTAAGAAAGTTGAGTAACTTGCAAGAGCAGGTATTAGCATGTAAGAGTTACTGGCACTTCATTCAAAGCTCATTTCAGATCACACTCCTCTCTGACTATGTTTCCAGAAATCCAATTATACCTGGCATCAACACTGATAGTTTTTAAAATCTAATTTAATCTGGAAGGAATGTGGTACAGCAAATGCCTTTTTGTAAGTGTTTGACACCTCACCCCACAAAATTATCTGCAGAAGTGAAATTGAAATTAATTCCAGTTTGGATAAAAACCTCAAAATCTAGGAATTGTCTGGATGTCACAAACAGCAGGTAATCAGAAACAGCAATGTCCTGAGCTGGGTGTGGGTCCAGTGGGGAGCCACCAGGACTGTGTGAGATAAAACATGCATTACATCTGCAGGCTATAGCAAATTTGGCACAAGCACCAGTGGAGGCACAGGAAAGAGCTCCAGAGGTAACCTGGAAGAGTCTGAAATGTGTTTAGTGCATAAGGAAAAGGAACCCAGATTGCACTAAAGGCACATTTTATATTTAGAGGAACAAGTATTGAATAAAAAAGACACAAAAAGCAGAAATATCCAAAGGACCTGCCAAGTACTTACTACCAATATCAGACAGTAAAAGCAGTTTGTTTTGGTAGCACAAGAGAATGATAAACAAAACTTACATTTTATGATGTTTTGTATGTGGAAGACCTGTGTAAGGCAGAGAGGAAAATAAGAATCCCTTCATATGCAGTGAATGAGAGACTGCTGACATCCATCTTTGAGTTGCAATTTTAAAAGAAAGAGGAATAAATTATGCTGCTAGAGGAAGGATTAAAGAATGACGTTATGAAAATGAGTGAAATAAAGTATCTGTGATGAAAATCCATTAAAATGTCCTAATATTGGATCCTTTGACACTGCTAAAATTTTGTCATGAGCCTCCTGGAAACATTTAGAGACAGAAAAAAAGCATTCTTCTACAGGAAAGGCCGTTGAGGAGGTATTGTTAAAATACGCATTATGCATTTCTCTGCCATAGGCTGGCTTTGAAGAGAAACTCCTCATGATTGATGGATGGATGCTGCAGAAAAGATAGGATTTTAAAACTCCCTAGACAGTAGCCAGCCATCATCTCCTAAGCAGGGAGGGAAGAGAGCAGCCCTGGGGGTCAGTGTTAGGTGCTCCTTTCCCAGGCACCTCGGCCGGGCATGAGCTCATTGGAACGGGAGAGCTCAACCTCCATGGGCTGACTTCACTCAGAGAGGGCTGGTGGGACTGGGCAGGGCTGTGGGAACATCCTCAGGCAGCAAGGTGAGACCTCAGCACTGGCTGGAGGTCCATGGCCAGGAGGGGAGGGGAGGCAGGGTCACATCAAAGCCTCCATCTCTGGGAGCACAGTAGGTGCTAGAGCCCACATGTAGACCAGTGGAAGGAACAGTGAAAGCATTCCTGAATCAAGCCTGAGAGATGGACAGCAAACTAATGCTGAGTGTACATAAGAAGCAGCCATAAACCAGCATTATAACAGTTGTGAACCTGCAGTCTATTTAATTTTTCCCGCCCTACATTCCCAAACAGCTTTCTTCTTCCCAGTGCCTTTCTGAAATGAACAGTGCTCAGTGTTAGTTGTGTTGTTGGCATTTATCTGGGAGAATGAAGTCATGACCTGATTTCCTCTTCCTAAACTTTCTTCTGCAATAAAGGTCAGCAAAAGCAGTAGTTTATACATCTGAGATAGGCACAGTTTCCAGCCCAGTGACTTTCAGTAGACAAATGACCAAGCACAGAAGATCACTAACCCAAGGAAACTAGCAAAAATAGTTTTTCATCCTAAAAGTTTCTGATTGATGGAAAGACCATGAGTAATTCCCACACACTTCACACTAGCAGAAAGAAATGTGTTTTTATCACTTCATTTCCTTGCTGCCATGAGACAGACTGTAATTGTCAAAAAGAGTGAAAAAGTAATGGTTTGCCGCAACAATGCAAACCCCAGAAAATTGGTGAAATCTTTTAAAGATTTTAAAGATTAAGACTGGTGAACTTGTGGAGTCACTGAGGTAGGTGGTTTATTAGTGATAACGTGTCTGAGAAGGAAAGATAAATTTTATTCCAAGACACTCTGGAGGCTCTGAAGAACCTATCCTGCCATGATCTTCTGTTAGCTTCTTACATGCATCTTGTACTCTTCATTGGCCCCCTCCAGACATAATATCTTGAAGAGTTGGTATCAGACCATCTCCTGAGCTGCACCAGGAAGAAATGTGCCCAAAAAAGACCAGAAAAGTAGCAGAAGGCAGGACTTGAGATTTCAGTCGCATACAAAATTTCACACTGGCATTTTATCTATCTCTACCAGATGGTAATCTTGCTTGATCCATACACAACTCCCTGCACCAGAGGACTCATACTGGAGTCATTAACCAGCTCTCAAGCTTGCTCCAGCTCTGATTTGCTGATTCTTAAACTAAACACAGTGTTGGTCTTCTCCCTACAAACCTGTGTTGAAAATACTTAGCTCCTCCTTACTTATGTATGCAACTTGGCTAGGATTCTTTCAAATTCTCTCCACCCTCCATCTCAGACCTGCTTAAACTTTCCTAAAGTAAAAACATATTTGTGCAAGGGCTTAATTTGGTGGAAAAGGATTTTTGCTGTTAAATTTACAGCGGGAGCTTGTCCCAGTCAGCTCTGTGAACAATGTGCTTGGACATTGATTTTGAAGGGTTTCAATTGTAGTGGCACTTTATTTTGCTTTTAATTGGTGGAATAAGGCTGTTTCAGTGATGAGTTTTGCCCATTTCAGCTGGATGAATCACAACAGAGTAGCCAAGGTATTTCCTTTCCTTGCTTGCTCTGTACAAGGGCTGGGGAAGAGAAGCTGAATTCCAGGCTTGTGGAAGGCAGAGGAGGGCTGGCACAGAGCATTCCACTTGCCTGCAATTAGAAGGGACCAGCCCTTATTTCTTTGATTTGTTATACCAGTAACAAGAAGGGTGAATCAATTAATCCAGCCTTAGCAGTGTCACATTAAACAATATAACCATTAATTAAACCTCATTTTTCAGTGTAGATTTTAGCCTGAAGCCAGAGTCTGGTAACAAAACACTCACCACAAAGCAGGGAGTAAAAATGGGTTTTCTTTTGGGATGCCTTAAGACTGCACTAAATTACACATCTGAAAAGAAAATTGTGAATATATGCTTGTGTGTGAGACTTTGCCTGTTAAAACATACTTTTAACCTGTTCCTCTGCTTTTTGCTTCTGCATCATGTAAGAAAATACATAAGAAAGGAAATGTCTGGAAAGAGACATTGACTAATTCATAACAACCATTTTATGTTTCCAGCAACACATTTTCTTGCTAAAGCTCAGTGAATTTTGACTCCAGCCACTACACAGCCCTTATGAAGTGTTCTTTTTTCCCAACACAGGCTTTTACCAAGCTTCCTTGAAGTGGTTTGGGGGAGCTCAGAGGAGGTATTTGTCAAACTGCATTCCAAACTGTTATTGTAGGTGGTGAGAAGACTGAGGGATTCCAAGAGGAATGTTTCATACCTGTGAGACAGAGTTTGGAAGAGACATGGGCTTCCTGGTGGTAGGGGAAGACCTCATTTTTCATTTGTGTCCTTAACCAACAAAGATAACAAATACGGAGAGAAGTCTCTGAAAATAGATGGAAATCCCACTGGATTTGCAGTGAAACTTCTGCTGGTTCACTGAACAGCCTGGGCTGAGGAATATGACAAACTAGAACATAAAGCATGATTTTGTGTTTACAGACCCTGAGACTGAGCTAATAACTCTTCTAAACAATTTTTTCCTAATCCCCCATTTTTTTGGGGGGGGCGGAGTCTTATGCATTACATCCCAAACAGTCACAATTAGTCACTTGTTTAAAATAAAGAATCCAAAAGTTTGCAAAATTTTATGCAGAAATTATTTCAACTGTAATCTGAGCACGAATTACAGAGCTGTGGCTGGGATTATTATTAAATTTAACATTTTGGTGTCTAAAGGTGCCTTTATTTCATAAGTTCTTTATAAGCTAAATGCTTATAGCAATATTTGAAAAGGTGTCCATAGACAACTAGAGACAGGGGCAGGGCAGACAGTGGTCATGAGCAAAGCCTGAGTTTACACAATCTTTCTGTATTTTCAGTGGGTAGCTATATATCTCTATAAGGAATACAATTCTGACACTGAAGGGGAAAAATAAGATGCAGTCTCTAAGGAAAAGGCTAAACAACAGATTTATTTTGCATGGATGAGAAGAATCAGTAACATTTACTATAAAATTTGCTGGATCTTATGTAGAATTTGTCATTTATTTACATGAGGTGATCTACTAAACAAAAGGCTTGAATAAAAATTTCAGTATGACTGATAATAAGACTCTCCATAAAACATTTTTAGGTTTCAAGAAAGATGTATCAAAAATAAAAGCCCAATCAGAAGCTGCAAAAGCAATAGACATACATCCCTTCTGGTTTACACATCTTCGAACAGATCCTTGACCATAACAGGTAATTAAATGTTCCTTTCTAAGATTCACCCACAGTTAAATGACACATCTTGGAAGAAACAGATCTTTGTGTCTCACTAAAACTACATTAGTTCTTTCATTGAGAAAACAATTATGGACTTGATTAAACAAATGTATTTTATCCCTCTGCTACTGTTGTCTCCTATAAATGTTGCTTGACGTTTGTTACACGCCACTGAAATCAAATATTTCATTAACTCCTAATTTCCTAGCAGAACAAGCTACCTTAGAAATTTCTGGAAGCATGAAACAAGAAGGTTGCACTTTGGCATAATTTTTACATCAACAAAGAAGGTGATACTGACTTCGAGGTACACACCAAGTTAATAGAAACAAATTGGTGGAAATTTTTTTCCAAAAAGAAACATTTCCTTAAAGCTAATCACTCACTTATAGCAGAAAGGCTACAATAAAACATGATAAGATAACTTATCACTTGATGTTTATGGTCATTAGCCAGTATTTTGGGTTTCTTCCTCCAGCAGAAAAAAAATAAAAATCACAACTTCATCAATATTTCATTTCATCAGTCTTAAATTTATGTAAATTCTGAGTACCTTGAGTCGCAGGTGCTTATCCATTTTGAGAAAGAACCTTAAAATATTGTTGAACTATTAAAATGTAGTTTTCATCTGTGCATTCTTCACCTGGAAATTTCAACTTTTGTAAGGATAATGTATAATGAAAATAAAAAAGAATGACCCAATTATCTATAGAGTTCTTCTACATTATAGTAAGGGTGTTTTTTTTAAATAAATTCTTTGATTAGAACAAAAAGCTGCTTACAATAGAGCACATTCTTTCATAGATAAGTTACAAGTAAGCATTGCTGACAGTGACTGTGGTCATTAAAGTAACTCCCTTTTGTAAACATGAAATGCCAAAACAGAAGAACAGGAAAGTGATTTTGCTTCATGGCAACCAGCCTTATTTGACCCATCAAATTGTCTTACTTTCATTCAGACTTCTTTTGTTGACAGAATGCTAACTTTTTGGACTACTTTGAATATTATTAGACAGCTCAGAAATGAAGAATGCAGTGGAGCTTATTTGGATACAAAGAAAGGTCAGATACTGAGATACTTATCAGATTGTTTGTGCACACTTCAGAGGACAAATAACAGAAAATAATACAATAATTTATCTTCAGATTATAATTATGTCAGCTCCTTTAAGCCTGTGGTATTTACTGTGTTTATTCTTACCTCAAATGCACTAATGAAGGAAGATTTCCCTTGAGCAAACAAGGTTTAAATACATTAAAATAAAATGGAAAATATTGAGATTGCAGAGCTTTCGTTTTATATTGAAGTTAACTAAGCTGGAGACAGTGTTTTATAAACTGATGAAAAATTCAAAAATATCTTTTAACATATTTAAATTTATGAAAACTGCCACTTCAAATAGTAAATATGTGCTCACATATATATCTTAAGTTAAACAGCTGTAGAAACATACTTTTGAAAGACAATTGCATGCCACGATGAGAGGAACAGCCCTTCTTAAAATGTCCATGAAAATATTGCCTTTGGAGTTTTTGAGGATATCTCTTAATTCTATATATGAAAGATGGTGCTCTCAATTGTTTCAGCTTCATAAGAAACACAGTTCTTGCTTCATCCACTGGTCCATGTAAAATGGGAATAAGAATTGTGGCCTATTAACAGTGACAAAGTCAACAACTTACCTAGTGTCATGTAACACCACTTTCCAACCCAGCATCACAAGGTAGGAGAAACTTACATTGAAGCATTTAATATCCAATTTTTCTAGAACACCTCCAGATATCCTCTAACTTAGCAGGACTCTACAGGTTAATGTTACAGTGTCCCAGATACCCATGTGTGATTGTTTATTTAGCTGGGGATTTCTGCAGTGAGATGAGGGATGCACATTATGCTTCTCTCTCTTGCCATTTCGCTGGTAGTAACCAGCTGAGAATAAAAGGGCTTCCTAAAACCATGGGGTCTCAAGACAGAAGGACACAGCCACCGTGGTGACAGCCTCAGGAGTTGTGCCGTATCTTGGACCAGTGCTGGGTTGGCAGTACATGAAAAGCCAATCAGGTAAGGGAGCGGAATTTATCCAGGAATAACCTGCCATGGTCTGGCTGGGATGTGAAGGAGTCAGTCCTGATTTGTGCCACCTCCCTGCTTCGCAAATCCTTTCCTCTAAAATTAAGGAAACCACTTCTCCGCTTTTAACAGTTTGTCATAGTTGCAAGCTGTGGCTCCATCCAAGGATGTAACAGTGGCAAGCAAAAGGTGGTAAATATTTTATTCTTCTTGCAGTCTCAGCTGGAGGAACCTCCCCATCCATTGTAGCACTTTTGGACTATTTTTATATTCCAAAAGTTACTTACCTCAGAACAACCAACACGTGGTCCATAATTACTTCTAGCACCTTCTTTCCTTCCAACAACATGCAGCTCAAGATCTCATTGTAGAAAAATCTGGGGTTTTAATAATTTCTGAGGCCGTTGCCTCTAACTGGACTTCCTAACAGCAGGTCCTCAACAGCCAGCAGATGTAGCTACTGAGCAGCAGAAAGGTCAACACACCCCTTTCCTCCAAGGCTCAGAGTAAGCTGGAGCTTGGTCTGTGTCTACAAGCCCAACCCCAAAGGTTGACCTTGAGTCATTTGTGATTAGAGTTGCATGAAGGAAGCAGGGAATCCTGAACCCCTTGAACCATGGGGGATCTGAATGAACAGCAGAGTATACCTTGGAAAATAAAATTCTCTTTAGTACTTGGAATTTTCTGATAGTTTGTAGCCTTAAATTTTTAACACCACAGTAGGGCTAGACTACTGATTTCACTAACACTCATCAGCTTTATTCTAATGTCCAATCGCTACATTTAAGTCTGTCAGACACTCAAAGACAAAAGCTCTTTTAGGCATTTTGATAACCATTTTAGGCACTTTTTCAAGTAATGCCCTACAACAGTGCATGGAGGGTCCATCTGTAAATTGTGCCACTCAGATTGGGAACTGCATGAAGAAATTACCGTTCCCCTAGAGATCATGTTTTCTCATAGAATATGTTGTAAAAAACACTCAAGGAAGTAAATTCAAAGGGACTTTCTTATCTTTTGCTTTTCTGTACTCTTTATATTGTGATTGTAAGCAGTGAGAATGATGGCTTGCATAACAAAGTCATCTTGTCTCCAGCTGAGATCACTGCAGTTCAGGGGTTGTGCAGGTAGCTGCACTCAGGGAATTTCCATCTGCTGTGGAAGGGGTCAATACCATAAGATGACATCTTCATAAAGGGAAGTGACTGTGCAAACTCAATGGCTTCAATGTGAACGTTGACCTATTTTACAAATACAGTGTCAGCGGTGGGGAGGGGAGGAGAGGTGAAGTTTCCTAGGGAATTTTTTTTGCTCATTTTCTATTGCTTATTTCTGCTAAAAAGCCATTGATCTGGCATCTTTTGAGAAGGAACAGGAAACTGACTCCGCAGTGCAAAAAAATATTCCTGGAAAACTGAAACTTCAAAATGCAGCTCTGCCTTTTTTGCTCAAATTAGTTCATTCAAAAACTCCCCTGAGTTACCCCTGGGGGAATGAAAACACTGTGGGGAAAAAAAATCTCATTATCTAACTCAATTGCTACTTAAACACTTGTCAGCTCTCTGGATGGTGTTTATGGTTCCTTATTAGTCCTGTCACTGATGTGTATTTTCAGAGGAGAAAGTACCTCATCTAACAAAGAACTATGAGTAATTTTAGACTAGCAAGCTCATCCACCTTCTCGTTAATGCATGGACAGAAATCACTTCTGTAGTACTTGCTCTGTTCCCCAGCTAAAGCTTTACCTTGAGAAAACTGTGCTCCAGACATGCAATATAAATCTACTTGAAAATCTCATTCCTCCCCATAAATCACAGAATCATAATATTGTTAGGTTGGAAAAAACCTTTCAAAACATTGAGTCCAACCGCTAGCCAAGCACTGCCAAGTCCACCACTAAACCAATCCCCTTGTCCAGATCACCAGTGAAGGTATCAAGCACAACTGGCCTTACTACTGAGCCTGGAGGGACACCACCAGTGCCCAGCTTCCAGATGGATTTAACTCCATTCACCACCACTCTCTGCGCCCAACTCTCTGGCCAGTTTTTAACCTAGCAAACAATGCACCTGTCAATGCCATGAGCAACCAGTTTCTCCAGGATAATGCTGTGAGAAATTATGTCAAAGGCATTACCAAAGCCTAGGTAAACACCATTCTCAGCCTTTCCTTCATCCACCAGGCAGATCACCTCGTCACATAAGGACATCAGGTTGGTCAAGCAGCACCCACCATTCTAAACTCATGCTGACTGGGCCTGCTCCCCTGGTTGTCCTGAATATGCCACATGATGGCCCTCAAGAGAGGTCTGTTCCACAACCTTCCTGGGCACCAAGGTCAAGCTGACTGGGTTGTAGTTCCCCAGATCCTCCACCTTGTCCTTCTTGTAGATGAGCGTCACATTTGCTGATTTCCAGTCAACTGGGACCTCCCTGGTTAGTCAGGACTGCTGGCAAATGATAGAAAGTGGCTTGGTGGGCAACTTGGTCATCTTCCTCAGAATCTTTGGGTGGATCCCTTCTGGCCCATAGACCCCTGTGTGCCTAAGTGATGTAGCAGGTTGCTGGTCATTTTCCCCCAAAATATGGGGACTTCATTCTGCTGCCCATCCATGTTTTCCAGCTCAGGGGGCAGAATACCTGGAGAACAACTAATATTAGTATTACACACAGCGGCAAAAGAGACATTAAGTACTGCAGGCTTTTCCTCATCCTTTGTCACTATGTTTAGTTTCCAATCCAATAAAGGATGGAGATTCTTTAAGCCCTCCTTTTGTTGCTATTGTATTTATAGAAACATTTTTAACTGTCTTATAAAGCTCCCTTTTGGAGCTCACAGGGCCATTCTTGGCAGAGTTGGCTTTGAGTTGCTTTTTTCATGAAATCTCAAAGTCTGAGGTTTTCCACAGAAATACCCTCCTGAAACAACATAGGATTGTAGGACTGACTGAACACAGGATGCAAGAAATATGGATGAGCAGTGGGATGTATCCCATGTGATATGTGCAGCAAGTTTTACAGAAGAGTCATTTCCAGCCAAAGGTAGAACAGAGACGTTGTTCTATCCATTTTGTAAATAAATAGACTTTATTATGTTGCTAAATATTGAAGCATGTTTTACAGAGAGGTCAAACAAGAAAAATAAATAAATAGGTTGTATAATTTCTAAATGGCTCATCTATATTCATCACTGTTTAGACATATATAGATTACTATCTCTCTAACCAGCTTATTTGCTAAATAAGGGTATTGATTCCTGCTTGAATTGTAGGATAGACTAAAACCCAACAGACACATGTATTCATCAAAAAACTAAGACGTTGCATGGTGAAATATTACAACACTTACAGCACCATTACCAACAACATTAAGAGTATAACATTTACATTCAATATCTCATTATTTTTTCTAATTTAGTCAAGGCCTGAGACAAGGGCCTAGTGAAATCCTACAGAAAAAGAACAAGGATTGCTGATGCCACGTCTCCATGGCAGCACAGCTAATTTGGCAGGACAGCCCAGTGCACAGAAAGAAAAAGAGGTTATTTACAAAGATATCTTTGATAAAAAGGGCTTTGGGGACAGGAAAATGGTCTAGGGGGTGGGTAAGGGGGGGAAGTCACAAAACGTTCCAAACCTTTAAAATAAATTCTTTAAATGAGTGAGACAAAATAAATTGAAGAAAAAATTTCTTGAGTCAGTAAGCATAGTGAGTTTCATCTTTGTTTGTTGTTGTACAATGCTATAAACCACACTGAATGGCCCAGAATAACATTAGTGGTTCTGTGTATTGTAACCACTTCAATCAAGGCCTTTTGTTTTGAATCACCTGCCCTGCCTGCATTGGAGCCCCTTTTATAGCCCAGTCACAGCAGAGAGATCTAATTTAGTTCCACATACAAAAAGAAGCAAGGAAGAAAATATACCCATCTCTTATGCTCTTTGCTTGACTCAACGAGAAAACAACTGGGACAACAAATGAACTGAAATAGCTAAGAGAATATTTGAAAATTTCCTCAGTTTATGACTCACAAGCAATTTGTAAATGATATTGTTACAGCATTCCTGAAGGATGCAGTTGCCCAGCTGGACACATGTGAATGTTGCCTCGGCAGTGGGCATGCCTTTCACTCCTGTGAAGAGAAGAGGGGCTCACCCTGAGCCAAGAGAGCCATGGGCACAGGGCTGATGTTAGCTCCTGTGGAGACAGGAAGGGCAGAAGCGCCTCAGAGGATTCGATGTAGTTGATATTGTCTAGCACAGAGCTTGCTTGATGTCACAGGCAATGTACTGAGACTCTGCCCCTGGCCTTGCCACAAGTCGTTTGCAGTCCCCTTCCA
Organism: Thryothorus ludovicianus; assembly: GCA_013397245.1. Taxonomy (NCBI): domain Eukaryota; kingdom Metazoa; phylum Chordata; class Aves; order Passeriformes; family Certhiidae; genus Thryothorus; species Thryothorus ludovicianus. Next base: position 599,140 of record VZTB01018390.1, read on the forward strand.
CGTTTTGACCATAGAAAGAGCTCTGTGCATAGGCCCATAGTGGTTAGTAAAGCAGCAGAGGAGCATTTCTGTCAAAAACAAACTCTGGCAGACAGTGAAGGACTGGTTTCATGTTATGGGACAACCTCAGACCAAGGAATGCATCACTGTGTGTACAATCACCTTTCTTCTAGCTTGCTGTAAAAGGATGACATTTACCCCATCAATTTCCTAGCATGGAGTGGGGCTCAAACAGAGGCTGAGTACCTTGGGCTTTTGTGAAATGGTTCATTTGCCAGAGACATAAAGACTTCATGTGGGAGCAAAATGCCCCAGGCTGGCCATGCTCCCTTACAGTGTCATGAACCAGAGCCTGCAACATCTAACCAGGCAGGTGTCTTTCCAGCATGAGGTCACGTCCAGCATGTGATGGGGTCATGTCTCTCAGCACCACGGGTACAATTCATGCTCTTTTGTGTTCCCAGTGCTACAGCAGTAAATTTGACATTGCTCTAAAGGCAGCATTGTAGCAGATAGTCTGCAGATGCGCATATAAATGCAGGGTTGATGCTAGTGAAAACATCATACAAAGTGTGTGTGTGTGTGTGTGTGTGTGTGTGTATGAACTATATAAGTTCAGGGTGTGTATTACAACCATAAACTTCAGAATACACATTCATGAAAGATAAGCATGAGATTCCCTCCATGGGGCACCTTTGGAGCATCCTTGTCTTCACTGAACCTTTCTTCTGGGGAAAATTAATTTCCATTCATAAACAAAAGGAAAAAAAAAATATTTTCCAAGTCACTTATCTGGATCTCCTCATTAATTTCAAGTGTGATGTTACCACTTACTAAGGAAACAATCCCACTGGTTTTCAGTCTGCTTGCTACTTTCTACTACGAATGATTAATCTATTAGAAAATTAACTTGCAGATGAAAGAAAAGAACAGCCTGTGGAAGTTGAATAATGACCTTATTTTAAGATTTTCCCTTGAGTAACCCCCACTGTTGCCTCTTACAAATGCAGGAAAAATTATTTGTGCACATCTTTAAAGTCTTTTTTGAATGCTGATGAAATGATTAGTGATTTGGAAAAGTGTGCAGATGAAACAACAGCAGCAGGAGTAGCAGTCAGTGATATTAGCTAGAGACAGCAGTCTGGGAGCTGCTATTCTGAAGTTCAGAGAGAAAAATTAGCATGCTAGATTATAATTAATAAACTAGAAGCAAATTAAGATAATATGGTGTGAGGTTTGGAAACCAATGAGCTGAACAAATTTAGAAAATGCAGCTTTCTTCACAAGTCAGAAGCAATTAGTCATTTAATGTTTGTACCTTACGCACTTATCCTGCAAACACGTGACCATGTGCAATACCTAGTTGCAGAGGGGACCAAAGAGATCTTATCATTGCACTTCACAAGGGGGAGCCTTTCTGCTTTGGTAAGTTAATTCCCTGGGTCCTTTCTTACTCCACCAGCACCTGGTGGTCTTATTCTTTTTCTTGGACCTTGCTGGAGACTTTTTAGCACTGTCTACAAAAGCCTTCTGTGCTGACACAGAAAGCCAGTTAAAAGCAACTCTTTCTCTGATGGGATGCATATGCCAGGTGTGGTTTGGGGCAACCAACTCTGCTTGCTTCAACAACATATTTCATATATGTCCTTAGACAAGTCTTGTAATTTGCTTTGCTCCTCACCCCAGAATCCTCTTGTACTGATGCTTAGAAATTGTATAAATGCTGCAGAACTATGTTAAATGTGATGCAATAAACTTTTTCTCTTAGTATTACAGTCTTAGCCATTTCTTGCGTAGAATGCAGATTTCATGGACCAGAAGGCTTGAAAATCACATAGCTGTAAATGGCACATCACTATTGACCTTCCAAGAAACAGACAAGAGTCTTCATTCAGTAATGCTTGCACACACATGTAATAGGGCAAGGGAATAATCTTCTTCTGCTCCCCTTTGTGTCTTGACCAAAGACGAGTCACAGCCCGTGTATGCAGGAAATACAGGATTATTCCCTCTGTGAAACACCTCAAAACCACCACAGTCACTTTGCCATATTTTTCTGAGCTTGCTGTGACATTTCAAAGGCAGCAAGAAGGATACATGGCTTTTTCCAAGGGCAACATTTCCTGGTGTGCCCTGCATGATAGGAAACCTGCTGATGGCATTGCTGCCTTCTGGAACTAGATTGTCTTGAACTTCTGAATTACTGTGACCTTCCCTGAGGATGAACAAACGACTTCATACTCAGCCTGGGCTGGCACAAGAAAGATCCTATAGGACTTTTCTTAAGGAAAATGATGTTTGCATTTTCTCTTTTAAATATTTCCCCCTTTGATATCTGCCAATGAAAATTGGAGGCTAAAGACTACTGTATCTGCTCCTTGATCTGCTTCACTCTTCGACCTGCTTGATGGTGGGGTCAGGAGTTATGCTCTTCAAGTTTGTTCAAGAGGCCCTGAAAAAACCAAACACAATCTCAGCCACACAGTTGGGAGACAAACTTCCAGTTTATAGACAAATAATTTCAAACTGGATTTTTAAATTGTGGCTTCAGATGGTCTGTAAATACAAGATGAGTTGTTACATCCAAGTTGAGGATCAAAGAGGACATGTATGTATGAATTAAATCAGACATCAATGAACACATTCCCTTGACATGCTGTCTTATGCTATTAAGGTATCTCCTGTTTTCCTAAAATGGTAAAACTAGATACCAAATTAAACAACTTTTTGATCCTACATCCCCCCTTTTACTGGGGTATCTTTTTTCATAATACTGATCATGTCCAACTGACATCCTCAGCTACTGACCACATCCAAATGACATTCTCAGCAGGATTTGTTTCTAAACATTAATGTAGCACAGAAAAGATATAAAAATTAATGAATGAGAGAGAAGGAATGATGTATGGGGCTCCAGGGGAAGACTCAGTAGATATAGATTGGATTTGCTTTGTCATGGGTTTCCCACAAAATGTTAGTCAAAAATCAATTCATTAAAATGGTAATTAAAACAAGGCCAGGGCAAGGACTCAAGTACTGGCTCACAATTGTCTATGCTATTTAATTGCTAACACACTCTTTCACATGGCTTTGGCCCATGCTGACTTGATTTCCCCCAGACAATGTCAATGCTCAGTTCAGAGGACAGCTTGAAGCAGGGACTGCCCCAGCAGGCAGCTTGGACAGAAGAGTTCCCCCTTCTCCAGTCACCATGAGGGAGTGCTTAGCCATATGGACACAAAACATACCATCTCTGGCCTGAAGGGCTAGAGAATAGGCCCTCTCCTACTTTATTTTCTTGAGTAGATTTAGTAACTCACTTCTTTCCTGCTTTGCTTTGTCTGCCCTATTTAGACTGCAAATTCTTTGGAATGAAGCTACCTTTTAATATGTATTTGAATGATGCCTGACACAATGAGATGCCAGCCTTTGCTGGGGGTTGCCTTTGCTACTGAAAGGACTATTAAAGAAAAAAATAAAATAAAGAAAAAAATTAGGAAGATTATTCAACTCTCAAAACAGCTCTCAGTTATTCTTCTTTTAAATCCACCCATGTCAACAGCATATTTTCATCCTACAGTGGGGCTTTACAGCTGTCAGAATTTGCAGTCTCAGTATTGCAGCACATGTTAACTCTGAACACACAGCAACAGGGACTGAGAAGACAATTAAACCGTACCCAGTGATCTCTCACCACCACCAGAATCATGTCAGTCCCTCGACTGTCCTACATCATGTAGTTCTCACAGGGCTCTTGGTGGTGGCCTCATGCCACCAGCAGTCTGAAAGGACCCACATGCAGAGAAAAGCCTAAAATCTTTTGTTTGGGACCAGACTGTTCCTGTTTCTGACCTCAGGTCAGGACAGCAGCACGGTTAGTGTCCTGGTAGAAAGGCAGTGTTAAAAACAGGCATTCGCCACATGCCTTGAATTGTATTGCTGCTTCTTAACCAACCTCACAAACAGTTCATCAAAATATCCACCTGGAGACATAGAGAAATTAAAAATATAGAGAAAAGGGCACTGTCAAAAGCAGATTGGAACTGGCCTCTTCCAATTCTGCTCTTAACCAGACTAATTGTTTACATCACTGTACTGACACTCTCCCCTCCAACTCTCCTGTCTCAAGAGTCCTTAGACTCCATCTTACTCCAGAGTAAAATGTTAACTTTCTAGAGAGGCAAAGAACAGAAAATTCTTCTTCATTTCCCATTCCTCCTAACTCTGGTTCTTCCAAACATACATTTCTAGCTGTGGGCTAACTCTCTAGAAGTGTCCTTCATCCTTGGAGGAGGCAAGATACAGATGTCATTCTACATTTCCATATATTCACCCTGCCCAGGAGAATGTGCCCCTTGTCCAGCCCCTCTGCAGTTCCTGTGCTGATGCTCAGTGGCAGATGGGCACAGCCCTGAGGTGGAGTGGCAACAAGGAACCAGCTCAAGAGCAGACAAGGGCTAGAAGCCTTGCTGGGCAAAAGGAGCTGGTGGCTGTGCATCACATATAGAGGAGCAGTACTTGCTATGTCCAAAATAGCCAAGGTTTCCCAAAGCACCTCAAAGTGGGAGTGCCTTGCCTGGGACCTCTGATGTACCCTCAAGAGCAAACTCATTGTGTAGCAGGTAAGGCTTTGGAGAACCTGAAAGTTGTGTTTATAGCCACACCTGACAATCTACCTGGATATTATCCATCGAGAGCAGAGCGCCAGATCAGAAAGTTCTTTGGCACTGACTATTACATTGTTGTTTTGTTGTCATCAATGACATTAAAATGCCAAACTTGCCCCCTGTTTGCAAACTCTCTGTTGCACAGATCAGTTTATCTGCACAGGATCTCCCCACAGTCACATACTGGCAAAGCAACTGCAAACTGCTTGTACTTTTTACCTCAGATGCTGTTCTTCCACACTTGAACTCAGCTGAATAAATCCTGACTTGCCCCAGCAGAATTTGAAAAGAGTTTTTAAGAGCTGTGTATAACTCCTGGTGTTCAGATTGCTTTGATATATTTTCCAAATAAAATAATTTTGTCAGAATTAGTTGTGCCTGGTGTGTGCCAGCCACTCAAGTAATGTAGGTATTGCCTTATGTGGGTTATAAGACAACCAATGCTCCATGGATGAACTTGTTTAGGAGTCTGGGATCAATCATGCAGAATGCTTATCCCTCTAAATTCCCATGAGAAGCTCCCAGCTCTGCAATAGCAGATCCTAAGAACAATCCTAGCATGCTTAATTATGCTTTGACCAAGTCAAATATGTAACTCCAACACAGCAGCAATACAGTGACAGCCAGCTCTCATAAAAGGACTACATTTTCTTGCTGAGCAATGCTATGTTGGAGCACACTGGGAGACCAGTGAATTGTGGCACTGAGCCATATTAACCTCTCCCTTTAAAAATGCTGCAGAAGGGAAACTCCAGCTTGTTTCATCAAGTCAAAACTCATCATGGCTTAAAAAAAAAATCCAGGTCACCAGTAATCATAAAAGGGATTAAAAAGAAAATTTCTGGCAGCTGGGGATGGTCAGCTAGGGAGAAATACCCACTGGATTTCCTCCTGCCAAGGTGTTCTGGCTCTTTCTCCACATTCTGCTCTATGCTATAGCTTCTCTGCTCCACAGACCATACCTGCTTCTCATTACTTCCAAAAATCTGGTGTTAGACTCTCACTCAGTTTTTTTAACTGTTGCTGTCTATGTCTAAGCAATAGCATCACAGAAGAATAGAATGGTTTGGGTTGGAAGGGACCAAGCCCTCCTGACACAGGCAGAGAGGCTACCTACTAAATCAGGTTGCTTAGGGTCCCATCCAACCTGGCCTTGACTTCTTCCAGGGATGAAGCATCCACAATATCTAAGCAATTTCTCATTTACCTGCAGTCATCCTTAGGCTCCTCTCTATGCAGACCACTTCCTCCCACCCTGTGCCTCACTATTCCCTGAGGAAGTGTTATATCTTTTCCTTTGTACCTGTTATTTGCAGTCTGATAAGCTCTCTCTGGGAAAGAAGATTGCAGGAAAAACAGCAAAGCTGTTTTCTCAGGGACAGTGTTTGTTTTCTGGGAGCCAAGAATGCCCCATGATGCCCCCAGGCCCAACATCCTGGACGGCCATGGAGCTCATGAGACCACACTAGCCATAAAAGTGATAAAAACAGGGAAATTCTGGGGCTTTAAAGATGTCATCAAAGGGTGGCTCAAGAGTGAGACAGCTCTTTGATGGGCTTAGATCATTTCACAAACCTGCCAGCAACACACAGCTGTGAGGGCTCAGACTCCTTTCCTCTCATTCCCTCTAGTCCCTATCTTCCCTAGCAAGCACAACCACTGCCCTCAGCATATCCACAAACACAAATCACGTGGAGAGAAAGAAGTAACTATGCCCTTAAAAACAAAATAGCTGGCCTTTATATACATCCACAGTTCTGTATTCCTGCTTGAAGCTGATAGCCAGACACTGCCAAAGTAAAATATCCAGAGATTACCAGTACATCCACAGATTAACATTTCTTTCCTTCCTTTTGTTTTTCTCTTAAGGAAAGTTGCCTGAGTCACATTCTTGTTATCAGCTGTTTAAAATAACTCTTTCAAAGATGTTACCATAGCCAACTTCTGTGAGTGCCTGCACATTATGATGCTTAAGGAACAAACACATATATTTCATTTTTTTTTGCCTATCTTCCTTTGCTCCATACAGGCAACATTTTTTTAATAAATCACTCCGTGAACTTCTGTGCTGGCTGGTAAATCAGCAGCCAGGATAAAATATCATACAGCTTGAAGTGCTCTGCCTTGCAGTTCTGGATATAGTTCAAAAGGGTGAGATCATTTCACCATTTTCATCATCCCACACACGTTATACATACTGGGGATGACTTGAGCAGATGTAGTCCCACTGACCTCATGCTGAGCTGCTAAACTCTTCCCACTATGGTACCGATGTGTTGAATGGCTCCAGCTACAACTAAATCCTAAGCTATACTCTGGAATGCTGGTGGTAGGGCAACATCCTCAGGCTGGAGCCATAGGCCAGGACATATTTGTTTTTTGTGCAGACCCCAGAGAGAATACTGCCCTGGTTTCTATAGCTGCAGATCTGAGGCATGAGGATGGTGTGCTGTGACCAAGGACAGTCTCTTGCCAAACAGAGTGTACATGCTGCTACCTCTGCTACAGTGTTGGCCTGATTCTCATACCATATCAGTCTTGCTCCATGGCCTGGGTTTGCAGAGAGCTGCTCTGAGTTGTTAGATTATTTGGGGAGGTACAATGGCTTTGGAGGCTTTGGACCTCCTGCTTGTCTGATGTGTTGTCCACAGCTTAGTGTCAGCTCTTGCTGAAGAGCAAGCAATTCTTAGCTATTTCATACCCAGAAAAACAAGCAGCCCTTAACATTGTAGGATGAACTTGGCACTCCTAAATCTTGCCTAACTATGTGTTACTCTCAAAGCACAGTTTACTGTTAAGGGTCCTCTCTACATTCTACATCAAATCTTTCCTCTGCCTGATCTTAACTTTGCCTAGCTCTAGGAATCTGGGATAAACATTTTCTGTATTCTGTGTACCTGGCTTATCTTGGAGAGAATATCTGCTTCCATGTTCAAGATATTTTAGAACAACTGACTAGTTTCTTAGAAGGAATTTAGAAAAATTGTTGTGTCCATGTTAAGAAAAAAAAATCAAACATTCACAGTCTTGCATTTGAAAATCTTAACTACCCCTGCATTGGAGCAGAGACTTCAGATCTTGAGGCAGGGTAAGTATGGACAGCTAAATAGTTTGTTAGTTATTCCCATAAAAGTCCTGCCAAAGTTGGTTGCCTCTTAGCAAAGCAGTAGTTTAATTCTTAGCAGAGATTTCTGCAGTCTTAGCACTTACATTCCCCAAAGACCTGCTGACTACACCAGCTCAGGACAGGGAAGCTCATCTGGAGGAAGAGCAAGACCTTTCCCAGCGCCGCAGCTTGAGCATTTGAAAGAATGAAGGAAAAGAAAACTTTTCCCATCTGTGCTCCAAACATCACAACTGCTGGGCCCAATCTGCCTAAAAAAGAGCAGTTTGTAGTCGAACAGAATAAAAATTAGTTCTGTGGGCATAAATTGAGCCAGGAACTGTAGAAAGGGGTGAAGACACTAGATGGGATGAGGATCCATGGCTAGGTGAGAGACTGGTGCTGCAGGAGGGAAACAAGGCTTTATTCCCCATCAGCACTGTAAGGACTGAGGCCTTGTCTTCCCAGATATACTTCCCTCTTCCAAACTCCTCTTGGGACAAGAGCTTCTCCTTGGCTGCCTGATACACAGGGTATGTCACTGCTAAATGGTGAGAAATCCTTCCAACTGCCCTTAGCCCTTGCTGGGAGCTCTCCCTCCAGGGTTCTGTGAAATGCTGCCAGATCAGAAGCTGATGGATGACAGCCAGCAGCCAAGGCTACCTGGAGTTTGTGATCCCTGGCATGTGTCAGCCTACCTACAGTCTGGAAACAGCTCCCTATGCTAGCCAGGAGCCATCTGAAAATTGCTGCAATTGCAAATCTTCCAAAGTAATCACTGCTATAATTTTCATGTCTCCACAATAAACTGCAATATCCTACTTTTATTTCTTTTCTGTTCCTTGCAAATAATTTTCTTGCAGGCTTGCATAGGGATTTGACCAAATAGATACTCAAACAACTAAAAATGTGTATTTATGGGTATTTTAATGCATCGAAATAACCACTTTTCTCCATGACTCTAGTGTTCATTCAAGAAGCACAGACTTGAGAGAACTCAACTCATTTTTCAGGGACCAGGCTTTTCAGTGTACAATCCCAGTGGGAGGGTACACAGTAGTATGGTTTCAGAGCAGCTGGTTGTAAAGGACAAGATCTTCCGTATTTCTCCTGTACAGTAGCACGAGACAGACATAAGGCAATAATTAAAGTTATGCAAGAGTGGCTGACATGACAGCTGTTAACTTCGATAAAATTTCTTGATGTTTGCTAATTTCAGATCAAAATATGTAACAAGATTTTCTGGATGAGTCAGATGGAGGTAAAAGATGTTTATCTCAAAGTCTTTTGTGCACTCTGATTGAAAACCGCTTCCCAGTAACACCTCTATAAAATCCACAATAGGGTGAACTTCAGAGCCTTCCTTCAAGGTACAAGGATGTTTAACTATGTGACAATCAAACTGAGTCTATTAAAAATGTCTTTTAGCATTTCTGTTTAGTATGACAGCTGTTCTCCTATATATCGGAAAATATTTCCCATAAACATTGGATTTTACAGCCATGTGAGACCTCAGTTAAAAGCAGCATGGATGCTCTGATGCCAGGAAATAACACTTCCCTGAAAGAGGTTGTGGTAGGAAGGGACCTCTAGAGTTCATCTGATCCAATGCCTGTGCTCATTCAGGATTCTCTCCAGTTATGTTCTAAATATCTCTAAGTCTGCAGATTCTACAACTTCTCTGGGAAACCTGTTCCAGAGCTCAGACACCCTTATACCAAAAAGTGTTCCCTAATGTTCAGACAGGATCTCCTGTGATTCAGTTCATGCCCATTGCCTCTGGTCCTGTCACTGTGCACACTGAGAAAAGTCTGGCTCCCTCTTCCTTACTACCCTCTCTGATATTCATGTATATTGATGAGACACCCCTGAGCCTTCTGCCCAAGCAGAACAGTCACAACTCTCTCAGCCTCTCCTCAGCTATTAGATGCTCCACATCCATAGCCACACTAGTGAGCCTTCACCAGTCTCCCTCCAGAATGTTCATGTCTCTTTTGCACTGGACAGCTCAAGTCTGAATCCCACACTCCAGGTATGGCTTCGCCATTGCTTAGGAGAGGGAGACAATCACATCCCCTGACCTGCTGGTAATGTTCCTCCTCTTCCACTGCCATAGACAGAGATGGACAGTTGGCACTGTTGCTATGACTGATCACATGGTAGCCAGCACAGTGTCCTGCCCTGTAGGCTGGCAGGCTGAAATCTGGCCTTTGGGACACTCCCTGTGCCAGAGGAGGATGTACATAATAGGTACATTGAGTAGTCTCTGTTTAAATGTACTTGCCAAATACACCCCACCATGGCATAGTCCAGTGACACTACCAGCACAAGTTGGGATCAGCTGGAGAAATTGAAAATACAAAAGGCTTTTGGCATAGAGTTCATAGGTTGCTTTTAACTGGACAGATTATTTTTTTCAACCTACTGTGGTCTCTGCCAGCCTGCAGCTATGACAAGCAGTATTTTTCCTCTCTTCTTGGAATGACCCAAGTGAGGGATGCTGTCAGCAAAAGCTGATGTGAGCCAAGAAGAAAGTCTCTCCGATTGTAGGAAAAAAAAGCTTTTCCATAATGAGGAAATTATACCCTTTACATGAATATTGGCATAATGGATTTTGTTTATTGCCCATATAAACCAGAAAGGTAATATCCTCATATTCTGGGCTGCTTTTTCAGGTGATGGAGTGATGGCAGCTGGAAAAAGAATTATTAAAATTATTTAAAATTATTATAACATTAAATACTATTATAAATATATTAAAAACATTACATTTCCTCTCCTCCCAGCCACTTCACATCTTCCTGTGCTTCCCTTGTTTTGGGAGGCAGACTTGTCTGAGGAAGCTTCTCCACTTTGCATTTACCCATGGAGAAAGATGACTGACAGAGCAGGACTCATGCTCTAGTCTAACCTATTGGAAGTGACCCCTTAAGCAAAAGGATTTCCTTCTCTCTTCAGGTCAGCTCAGCCCTTGCTGTTGGGGTGCCCACAATAGAGCCTCTCACAGTAAACTAGTTCTTGCCATTAATGTAAATGTCCTCCAATGGAGATTGCTGCAATACACACCCACACCATGCCATAGTGCAGATGAGGTTTCATTTTTCCTCCATAGGACTACATCTAGTGTTTTGTCCTGGTAATATCTGCATTATTCATTTCCTGCAGTAACCAAAAGAGGAGGACTTGTTATGTCTGTGATTCTGGAATCTAGTCACTTCATTTGACACCGTGAGGAGGAAAATTTTTGATATGGAGGACTGTAAGACCCCTGTTTTTGCCACTATATTTAAAGGGGTACTGCCCCAGCTCCATACCATGAGCACATGAATGCCTTCCTCATGCAGAACAGGAGAGCCATCAATGAAGGTTGGGTGGGAGTGGGCACCTTCTCTTTACATGATTGTCAGACCTGAAATTTTGGTGTGGCAAACCCCTATCTCAGATGGAAATCACCTGAAATACTGAGTTATGTGTGGAAGCTGCAAACCTGTCCCATGTCACTAAACAAATGGAATGACTCACAGCTGGCTTCTCAGAGAGCTGCTTTTAGTGCACAAGTCACATGGTAAGACACTGAGATCACAAGATCAGGCTCTGAGGTCTATCACATGAACTCTCCTAGACTAAACCATGAGGTTGTGTAAGTCCAGGGCACTCCACTGGGGGAAATTAAATCTTTCTGCCTTGAGCCATGTCAAGATCTGAGAGAACAGCTCTGCAGCACTTAGCACATAATAGTTCAGGGTTAGGATGCATAACACAATAGTACATCTGGTCATAAAGCTGCAGTCATTTTGTTGCTTGATTGCTTCTTGACACATGCCCAGAAACAATGCTGATGGCCCCTGAGCTGGGCCAGCCATGTTTTTCACTGCTCCTGGAGGCAGGCAATGCACAGCAGCAGCCCAGACAGCTGGAGGCAGATGTCACAGGTGGCTCGTGACAGCCACATGTACCCAGCCATGTCCCAGAGAAGCAATGGGAGTGAGCTACACACCAGACCTCACCCCACCCCTTACCTTGCTGCACACACCTGCACATACAAGGAGAGCAGTAGAGTTTCTGTAAAACCTGCCCCAGCTGCTCTGCATCACTCAGGAATCCCCATCACCTTTAAATGCAGCAAATGCCACTCAGATGCCAAGTATTCATTTTGATAGGGATGATTTTCATTAGTGATCTAATGAAAACAGATCTCTTCTCTCTGAAAAACCTTCTCCTTGTCACCGTGCCTGCAGCTCACTTGGGCAATGGCACTCTCAATGAGAGAGAGAAATGTGTCATTTCTCAGGGAGTACCTCCAGGGCTGAGCAGGCTTTATAGACATAGAGCACATGCTGAATGGACCAACCTAACCTCAGCCCTTCAGCCCCAAGGAGCATTTCTCTGTGTACTGCTCCCTGGACTCACAGATCAGCTCTGGGCCCTAAACTCTCCCTGCTGCCTTCCCTGGGAGGACAAAAAGAAAAGACTCTGGAGATCAGCACGCTTCAAAAATAGAAGCCCAAAAGAAGGCTACTCAGATAATCATCATTGTGAAGATCTTTAAAATTATACCCAGGCATCACATACACCATGAGAGTAGAGGAATGATGATCTTTCTTTAATTTGCCTTTTTTTTTGTGACTAGGGTATTTCTTCCACCCCAGGGAGACAGGGGAAAGGTGATTGCTGAAGCTACAGGCACACCACAGTGTGAAACAGAATGTCCTCCAGTGCTGAGGCATGTCTTTATGACTGAATCACTGAAATTTCTGGCCCTGCTTCCACTCCCGGCTTTCTAAGATGTCCACATCCAAACTGTTCCCTGGGAAGAACCTGCTAGATACCATCCTGGGAGACTGGGAGCTTGCACAGACGGAAGGAAGTGTGTGGGCAGACATGGAGTCAGAGCTTTGACATGTTCCCTGTCCCTGCCTCCTGGAGAAGACATCGCTGTGGCTCTCTGCTCTCCCAGCCTTGGGACTAGCAGAGACATTGTGTGCCATATTCAGCCACTCTACTCTGGATTCTCCAACAGATTTGGATACTTGGTGCAGTAACCCCAAGCCCAAAGCACCAATGCGGTGGTTGTTTATCCACATGGAGATTATGCCAACATTTCTTCATGATCCACAGGGGACTGGGGCAGAAGTTTCACTCAGGTGGGTGGACCACCTGTGATCCTGCAGCCTTCTTACAAGAGCTTTAGGCCCTGATGTATTTTTATGAAAGAATGAATAAAAAATTAATTAAAAAGAAGAATTCTCATCTTTGTCATAACATCCAAAACTCCCATGAAATATTTTCCTAGAATCTAAAGAAAAAATAAAGTGTAAAAGGTTATAAACCTTTAAATCTGAGTTTGGATTGTAAGGAAGCCAAAAATGAGCCAGATTGGAGTAGTTTGGAAGCCCTGCAGCCCACGGAGAAAAAAGCACAAAGCTCCCATTCCATCTACTGTACCAGAGCTGCCTTCTGACACTGTTTTCGGGAACTTGCCAGCTCATTTTCTAACTTGTTTGTGAGACATCAACAGCCTCAAATTACAGCAGTCTGAACAGCCCAGTAAATATTTACACAAACCTGCTGGTGATGGTTTGAGCTGACATGCGTTACCTTTTGTGTTGGGGGGAGGCTATATTTACAGCCAACCAGCTAATGAACATGATCCCAGCCATGGTTTAATACAGATGGCTCTTTCAGCATTTGCGGCTTTCAAGTTACAGAGAGCACAAACTTCAATAGCCTTCGTTAGAAGGCTCCGTCTCAGCTCTCTCCGTTTTGTTTACAACCAGTCTCTCTTTGTGCAGTCAAGGGTTGACTAATGTTCAGCTGTTTGCAGCCAGCAATGTGGTGGTGTAGGACAGGGCTTGTTTCTTGGTAGTTTTTCTCTTTCTTTTTTTTTTCCTTTTTAACACTGATGGCTTTTATTTTAAACTTACAATGAATGCAATTTCTGCAATGGAGATTCATTTTTGCTTGAGTGGCATTTCTCCAGGCTGCCTCACAGGGCTGGAGCCTGGTGTGGAGGGAGTGTGGAAAGGGACAGGAAGCTGTCCCCAGGCATGGACTCTGGCTGTGGGGCTCGGTGGAGGGCTGGAATACATCCCTTTCCAGGGTCACCCCTTAGAGATACATTTTATCAACACCCAGGTCTCACTGGCGGCTCTGGCTGGATTCCAGACTGCCCTAAGGAAGATGACTAAGAAACTCGTAGTTTCTGCAATCAGTATTTATTGTAACACCCCACTTTTTTATATCTTCATTTTTTGCCATAATCTAAACCATTGGCTGAAATTATCTCAGTTTTTTGCATCTCTACGTCAATGAAATATTGTAGATAAATGAGATAGGAAAATAGGAGGGTGAGGAAACTAGTGAAGGAAATTTAGACTGTTATTCTGACAACTATTTCACATTGGTTGGTTACAATAGAAGCAGAGGTAACCTTTCTCTTTACTGTCATCACACTTACAAAACCCCAGACTCTATGAAACTCACTGATTCAAGACTACTTGTACCTAGTCAGTCAACACTCCCCAGCAGCAAACAGTCTGACAAATGCTCTGTGGTTGAGATGAACTAATTTTAGACCAGACTGCACAATGCCACAGATTTAAACCTACACTACTCTAAAACTAAATGCAGGTGAGGAATTCTGAATGATGATGCATAGCTGGTTTTCGAAAAATTTGTTGTATTTGCAAGCATCTTATGGGCTGGTAGAATCTAATGTGTCAGACAAAATCCCACCAAACCAAAGACGAACTCCAGTTTTCAAGTCACTGCACTCATATGGTGATCTATTCTGACAGCACATCTGACAAAGCACAGAATATCTGTTTGGTCAAATGACTCTCCTGAGAAAGAACAAAGGCACCAGCATCGTGAAAATATCTGACCTTTGCAAGATTGGCCTTGGAAGTTCTCTCATGAATCTGGTGAAAATACAATAAAAAGGTAGCTCAGAGAGATTTATGGCTGCATATAGCTGATCTGGAATCATTAATAGAAAAGAAGGTCATCTTTTCAGGAGAAGAAATGGCTCAAATGATGGGCTGCTCTTTACCTCCAAAACAAGAAGCTCTTCCCATTGAAAGTGTCACCATTTCACTGCTATCATTGAATGAAAACACCTGATATTCCCTGGTTGGGCATTATTCCACGGTATTGGCAACTGCCCTTGAGTTTTGAAGTAAAGACAGGTGAAAAGGCAGGGGACAATGGCTGGAGTAGGAACTTGATCTCAATCTGCCCTTTCTGATAAAGGTCAGGCCTGTTCTTTTAAGCTCCATGCTGGACTAGACTCACCTATCTAGAGTGAATGTATGCTCCATCAAATCTCTTCCTGCAGTGGTTACACAGAATGAGTATTACACCTCATGGAAGCAGCATCATTTAGTTAAATGCTTTCAGAGAAGAAAAGCGTTGGAAACAACAGGGTTGCTTAGTAGTACTTTGACAAAACATTTGTTACCGGAACAGTCTGTTAAGAGCTGTTCACAAAATAACAGAGTTACTGCCAAATATCCTAAAACAAAACTTTTAGGGGGAACTTATGTTTTTAAATAAACATATTTTGAGTGAGATATGGAGTTTCAGATGCTGGTAAAAAGCAAAAAGGCTGATTAACATAAAATATTAACAAATCTTGTAAGGAAACTATTTATCCTAAATAGACCTGGTTGTTTGTTCCTGTCTGTTCTTGCTCATGAATGTTCAGCTTCATGTTTTCATTTACCTTGGTTAGGAAACATCAGGTCTTGAGATCTGTCATAGAATAAAAAGGATGTCTTTGAGCCAGGCCTCCTGCAGCTATGTGTGTCTATGTGGAGACTGCCTGCCTCACATTTGCCCCTACCCTTTGTGTGTTGTTGTCTGCTTCAATTACAAATACTCCAGGATAGGAAACTTATTGCTATGTACATCTGTCAGGCACCTGCCTCACTCTTCCTTGCCTCTGGATGTTCTACCACAACAATAATTATTCAATGATACATGAGAATGAAGTATCTCTGGAAGGGAAGAATGTGATCCTAGGAGACCTACGCTCACGTCTGTTTGCCAAAAAGAATTGGCTCCTGAGTTTGTAGAGCAGATGGTAATGGTGGCTGCTTATCCAAATTTGGGATGGATGGAGGGATATCTTGTGAGATGGCTTCAAAATGTTTCTGAATGATTGCATCCAATGAGACATTAGTGTCGATGGTGGTAGGGAGAGAAGAATAGGACTGTGGTGAGAAGGCAGGACTGCACTAGAAGATGCTTTTTCAACCTTTTCCTCATTCCACTGTTATTTTGCTTTTTTGGCTGGTGATTGAGAACTTCCCACTTTGATTTTCCACAGAAATATCCCATTTTGTGAAATCTCTAATTTGATGACTTTATCCCACCACTAGGATTTGTACCAGAGGGTCTGTGGACACTCCATATGAGATAACATCCCTCCCTGAACTCTTCCTGACAAGGACTGCTTGTTGGCCACCCAGGCAGGCTACAACATGCATGGGAATTACACACTTGAGTGTTCAACCAGGCTGCACCCAGACATGTCGCTCAGATGCATTGATTTTAGAATTACTGAAGAAACTGCTTGTGATCTGGAAAGTCCCCTCTCAGTCTTTGGGAAGAGCCCTGTGTTATTAGGCAAGCAGTTCCTGGCATGAGACCAAGAAATTTCCTGGGTTCAGACTATTCTAATACTTCATTGTAATGACAATGAGCTAGTTCTTCGTGTGTGTCTGGAAGCAGTCAAAGGTCATAAAGGAGAAAATGCATCTCCTCCAAGGACATGTGCAAGGTCCAACCTCAATATAAGTTTGCTGTGGAAGCCATATGCCCCTTCTGCTCCCGTTCAAGTGTTGCTACGGTGGGACTGTGACCCAAACTTGCTGCACTGGGGCTATTCTTTTAGCCAGGTCTGGAAAATGAAAAGGGGAAGAAATAAGAGCCTAAAACAGTCCTAAGAGCAGTACTGAACCAGGTGAAACCCCAGCCTGTACCACACAAAAGAAAGCAGGAAAGAAAGAAGAACCTGGAAACTGAGTTGATCACAATTTTTCCATTAACAGAATTATTTGTTTATACGGGGATATCATTACTACTACTTATGGTTACAGTTATTCAGCATATTATGAAAATTTGTGGAGCAATCTATGGTGGAAGAATTCTGCTCATAGTGTAAACAAAAAAAAAAAACTCATATAAAAAAATACATTGACGCAAAGATAAAACTCGTGAAAGGATAGAGCAGACTGTTGATACATGTTTCTCTATAAATAAAGTAGTGACACTTAAAATTCAGGGATATTTTTGACATTTGATTTTATTCTTTCACATAATCTCCTTCCACAGAATTTGGACAGAATCACTCCAAATTTTTTTATCAACTCTTTAATCCATCTTCATCACTATGTACAAAATAAGCCACTGAAGAGGGAACGTACTGAACCACAGTGATGACAACTCTGCTTGGCTGAGCTGAAATGGACAACATGCGTGTCCCAGATGGCTTCAAAAAGAATACATTCTGATTAAGGAGCAGTGGGAACATTTTCCAAGGACATTTGGGTGCCTTTTATAAATTTATAAGGCAGATGCTTCTCCTTAAAAGCATCTGCCTCACAGACCTTTTTTCCCCCTCTACTCAGATGTATAGGGATTAAATTTTGGTGGAATAGTGAGTCTGTTGCAGTTTCATGTACATGCTAAGCCCAGTTTTGCCACCTTTACAATGAAGGTCTTCCCTTGCTGAAGAGCTTAAAGGGAGGGAGTTGGCTCCTCTCCTCCCAGAGGATCTGGGTATGGGAAGATGCCAGAAAAGAGTGCAATCTGGTGGGAAGGACCCTCCTGTATTCATACACAGTACCTAGAGTCCCTCTATAAACAGAAGAAGGACTGTTTAAAATTCTCCACAATTGTTGTAGGATTGCTGTTTTGCATTTTATGAGATCCATTATCTTCTGTATTTGATTAGGCTGTGTTCTTGTCTGAGATTAAGTTACCAACCACCTAAGCAGCTAACTAAATCCTGCAATGTGTGGGCCTTTAACACCACAGCAGAGTGTCTAGAGAAAGGTCTGCTGTGCAGTCACAAGTACCCTGTTGAGATCAATTCCAGCACACAGACCACAAGACTGGAGCGATTCCTCAGGGCCTTCTTGGTACACTGGCCTTGAGGGAACCTCTAAGCAATGACAGAAAGCCAAGGCAATCTTATGAAAATACTTAACTCATCCACAGCACAATGCATTTACAGCTGCTCAAATGTTGCTGTCTCTGTTTTCCTTGGACACATCAAGTTTTTATTGTCTGAGGATTTACACTGCAGCGTAATGCAATGCTTTGTGAGCCCTGCAGGATCAGGGTGCAGTGCAGGATGTCAGAGGAAACAAGCTTATAGCAATAATTATGGGATAAGCAACTCTGCAACTCCCAATTTTACAGCCCAAAGCAGCACACACAGCTCTTACTGGTGATAGAAAAACAATGTTTGGGTCCTCCTTTGGGTGCCAGAGCAGTTCTGTTAGGGCAGAACATGCTAAGGGAGGAAACTTCTCCTCCCTGGGGATCTTATCTACAGCCACCCTCACTGGAGTGGCCAAGGGGCTGGCAAGCCGTGTGAGGGCATCACAGGAGTCAGCATCGCAGCACACGTAACTTAACCCAAGGTGTTAGGAACCAAATCATCAAGAGTGCAGGGTCACAGAGCAGATCAGTTTTGGAAGGTGGCTTAAAGATCTCCTGTTCTGCCCACCAAGGCACATTACCTTGCATTTGTGTGCTTCAGCTGAGCAGAAGTAACTCACAGGGCCCATCATTGGCAGTGCAGTGTGCAGCAGCCTTTCATCAGAAGAACGTGGCTCTGCTTGCTGAGACTACAGAGGACTCTGTAGTCTGGGAACCAAGACTCAATGATGACAGCTTCCCATGGACACTTGTCAGGCACAGGCACATTTCTGCGTATTTATAGACACTTAGTGTGGGTCTCGTCTGAGGAAGGACCCAGAACTGCTGTGGCAGGGACACTAAATGCCTGGCAGTGTGCACTGGAGAGAGGGAAATAGTGTCTGTCAGTGCACAGCTTCAAATGGCTGCAGCAATTTAAAAAACATTCCTGTTTTGAACATCAGGCATACTCACAGAGACCCTTGTACTCTTGGATTTCAAATACACTGGAAGCATCAACTGTGTCAAAAGAAGAAATTGCTGTAAATATAATAGTCTTTCTGCTCTAAAAGTCACACAGAAAACCATGCAAGCATCTGTATTTAATCTGCACATCAGTCTGACAGACTGATTTAAAAAACCCAAAACATAAAATGAATAACATTGCTTTGCCTGAAGAATATTCATGTGATCAAAGAGTGAATGTTTAAGTCAAGTGCAAGGATCAAATGGTACCAAATTCCAGAATGTAACTGGCAGACTCGGATGATCCAGTTTTACTTCTTCAAGTCCTTTTCCAGTCCTACTACCTAGCAAAAAATGATGTGCTGTTCCTCTCAGTGCTTTTTTACTCATAAGAGAACAAATTTAGCCATTTGATCCCAACTCAAGGCTACTGGGTTCATTCCCACTTCTGCAGAGACCTCCCCTGTGAGTTTAGATGTTCCAGCTGGGCTCTGCAGCTGCTGGAGACGGTGCCCCACCGCAGTGCCATGCCATACTTTAGAAAGTCTGTGTCTTGTTAGGAACCAGCAGGGCTGGTTATGCCACGTGGATGCTGGTGTAACACTCCCTGTGCCTGTCCTGTCTCCAGTTTTCTTGTGCTATAGACACAACACAGAGTAGAGGGGTGTTCCTCAGAACAACGTACAACTACACAGGAGAGCAAACTCATGTCTTCATATCTTCACTCTCAACAGTACCATTTCTTACATCTAAAAAAGAGATATATTTATACTTCTGTGTCCCAAGGTGGCTCCAAGACTTTTCCTGAGGTGGTTGTTGGCTCTGAATTAACTCTTTCTGAGTGGTTCATTAAAAATGGATACATGCACCTGTGGAAGCTCCCTCTATTTAATGTTCTCTGGCCGAGGCTGATGGTTGTTTGTAATGGCTGCCTACAGGAAATGGCAAAACTCTTCCCAAAAAAATATTCCTTGCCTTTCTCCGCCTTTCATCCTTGCCTTACCACTAACTCTTACACATGCAAGAATTGTGGTTAGAGGTGAGCACTCACCTTTCAAGCTAAGAGGAAGTATTGCTACCTGTGAAAACTTCTGCCTTAAAGATAGCAGTGTGTGCTGTTGGTAGGACACCTTGCAGCTGTCTGTGCTAGTGTTTGGTTGATGCAGAAAGCCTAGAGGCACACTCAGCTTGCTGTGACAGCTGGAGGTTACTTTTGTCCTCCTGGACAAGGCAAATGTGGTTTTTCTTTTACTTTTTTATTTTTTAGGGTGGGATGGAGGTGGGGTTGCCTCCCGCAGTTTTTCTTGATAGTTGAATTTTCCTTGAAGCAAGAAAGTCTGTTTATGTCATAGTTTCACTTCTTATAGCCCTATCCCAGACTCATTCCTGTTGCCTCATCATGTGCTGTTTTACTGGCCCCCTGCCAGTTAAGACAACCTCTGAGGAACTGGCCTCAAGTGATTGCAAGGAAGTCACTACTATTCTCTGCTACTTTCAGTCTCACCTCTCCATAAAATACAACCTCTGATGTTTCCTTCATCAAAAACCAAATTCCTTAGGGCAGGAAGAAACTCCTATTATTTGCTCAGCACTGGGCAACACAAGACCAGAGCCACCTGGGACAGCTGTCTGCAACACAACACAAATAATGGAGGTTTCACTACCAGGGGAAGAGGGCAGGGTTTTCCTCTGAGCATTCAGGATCTCTGGTCTGGTGTTGCAGCACCCAGCAAGCAGCTCAAAGCTGTGGACAATGTGATTAATCTAATTCCCTCTGAGGACATGGCTGCTGCCATGGATGATGGGAGTGGGAGTTTGAACTTGCTGAGTTCAGGGGATTCCCTACCCCGATCTCCTTTGTCTAGGTGGCAGCAGCAAATTTTTTATGAATTGGAAAAGTCCCAGTGCAGCCCAGTTTCCAGCTCCTGCCTTTCCTGAGGCTCAGTGTACGGTGCAGAGAAAGAAGAGGTCATGGAGGGGAGGGGAGGGTGCAGTGGGCTGCTAACACACAAAACATTGCAGATTTCCACCCGCCCGGGGCTTGCCAAAAGAACTGCTTGAACCAGGAAGTTGGGCAATGTGTGGGAACACATTTCCCCTCACTCCACACTTCTGAATACAGTTGTCACAATTCTTAATTTTTAAACTCCTTTGTTTTCTCCCTGCTCTGTCCAAGGCATCTCTTCCTCTCCAGAAAAGAAATAGCAGTGGGAACCCCACAACCTTGAAGCTTCTAGACCTGGATGAATTCAGGAAAGTCAATCATTTGTCTCCTGCAGGATGAAGAGAGCAGAGAACTGGGCCCCCCAGGTATTGCTTAGGGCCCTTCCCACAAAAGACGTGCTGTTCCCAACATACACAAGAGCTACTCACCAGGTACAGTCAAACCCCTCGTCATATTAATAATGAAAGTGAGCTGTTTCATGCCAATTTCAAACATTTCTTCTCCATCTGACGTGGAACTAAAGAAGTACCTTTCCCAAATGTCATGGGGAGCTGGTATAAGGAAGGGTTTGGTCAGAGCTGCAAAAACCCACATTCAAATTCCTGTGCTGCTGGCTCTGGGGCAAAGTTTCTTTCTCTTAATTTACTCTTGACTGGGGAAATCAAGGATTTCTACCTGAACTTCCCACTACCACCATTAGCATCATAATCAACCACAAGCAAGCAAAATGAGAGGCTTCCTCTTCCTCCCCATCACCACAAAAGTCACAGCATCTCACAGCTAGAAGGATGGGGAAATTCTCATCTGAACATATTCTGCAGATTGAGAAAGACAAGAGGTTGAAAACTGAAAGCTGAACCTGAGCCTTCTTGGTTAGTTGTGCCATCCTGGATGTCTCTTCATGGAGGAGTGGAGGACAGCATGCTTCCATTCCTAAGAGAACACCGGAATAAAAAATCAGCAGGAGCAATCGATTATTTTCAAGAGCATCAGCTGGCAGGGCTTGAAAGTGAACAGAGATCTTGCATCACTCCAAACTTCTTTGAATCTCTCCTACCCCTCTTTCTCTCCAGACCTCAGCCACTGCCCTCCAGAATATCCTGAGCAAACAACTGAGATTTCCTGTGCAGTGAGTCATGGGATGGAGCACAATGGGAATACAAAGCAATGGATCAGGAAATGTTTCACATAAGATGGGGGAAGGAGGGAAGCAGGGCAAAAGTGAATGGAAGGTAGAAAGAAAAGCATCAAGTAATAGAGAGAAATTCTGACTCAACTGGAGATTGAACAGAAGACCCTGCAAAGAAATCATAACTGAAAGTAATGGAAATGCAGTATGAAGTGTTGAAGTGCTGCAATGGAGTGACAGAGGACAGAGAGCAGTGATACAATTCTGTGAGGTCATTGCAGGTAGAGAGTGAAGTCTCTAAGGGCAGATACAGGGTGATGCAGGGCTGTGCAGAGGAGCTATGGCCAGGGTAGCAGGGCAGCCAACAGGCAGGCAGGCAGAGCTGCTCCCTGGATGGAGGGAAGGATCATACAGCTTCCTTGGTAGGAAGATGGCTGAGCACTCCCCTTAACAGGGAGCCTTATCTTTTTTCTGAATGCTTTCAAAAGTAGTGATTCCACTTCAGAAAATGATGGGTGTTGTCCAAGAAAGATATCAGAACCCAGAGAAACAGAGCTGTATCCAGCAAAGAAGTCAAAACACGCCATGTGAAGATAACTCTCCTTTGCCATACTTTTCACAGCTATTTACACCTGTTCAAAGGGGCAGCAAATATTCCTAAAAGCTAACAACACTTTGGACTGGTAGCATTTTATGTACATGTACATCCCGCTTAGCCATTTTCACCTGGCACAACAGAGGAATAGAAGATCCCTGCTGGTTCCCAAAGCTGAGACTCCCCAAGAGTCCTTCTGATATGCCTGTCCATGAGATAGGAGCATTTTGTGTAGTCAGGAAAAGCAATGGGCCATTTAACACCACATGGTGCTGGCCAAGGGAGCAGTGAGCTGGACAGTGTGCTGCTGTGCCCAGCACTGCTGTCTCACCCTCCCAGCCTACAGCTGTCACACTCTGTATCCGTGTGCTTTATCTGCCACATGTCTGGGTGCCAACAGCCGGACTCTCAGCCACAGCAAATCACCTCTGCTTTGCTGAAGCCCACCAGCCTAGGGAGCTGCTCCAGCTCACCCCGGATGAGGCCTCTGGAGCACTGAGAGGAAGGGCTGTCTTTGTTCCCTATCTATGTCCTGATTAGTACACTCTGACCTGACCCCTGACTTGGTCTCAAAACACAGATGCAGTACAAGTGATAGTGTTGCTGGATTGGTTATCAGCAGCTCACTCAGGGATGCACAAAAGTCTTCCGGACTTTGCCCTTTTGCTTTAAACCAAATGTGTGTCAAGCAGGGATCACCCTGGGATAACTCCAGTGTTGCTGCTACTGTGCTAATGTACAGTGCTGTAATACAGTCACAGTCACTGCAGTCCCATCATCACAAAAAAAAACAACCCCACACAATTTCAGGCCCACCATGGGAAAAAGTGACAGAATAAACCCAAGGAAAAGAACATCTTGTAGAAATTAAAAGCAAAAATAATTAAAGTCCAGAACATCAAATTTTCCAAAATATCTTTCTCATTCATCTTTCTACTAAAACACAAATACAAAACTACAATTTTTTTAATTTTGGAAAATCACTGTATTTGTGGACTTGGACTTTTAAACTCAGATTTTCTGCATTTTTTTTATATACCTAGTTTGTACCAAGGTCAGTCCATTGACACACAGGGAGGTGCTGCCAGGACATCTGAAGCAGTCACCACCCAAAGTGGTGCTCACCTTTGTATCCAGGCAGTGGTACAGCAGGAGCCAGAAAATGTGTAAACTGAAAACTGCAGCCAGTGAGGTTGTCAGTAAGAGGCAAAAAACCTCAACTCACCCACTTTTGCCTTTTTTGCAGCCCTGGGACCATCCTCTAATAGCGCTCAGGACAATGGGCTACTCCTCAGCAAGCCTCCAGTCAGGCCCCACAGGGAGTTTGCAACCTTATGTGCAGAGACCTGATCCCTTCACTTCTGTTTGGAGAGTGTGGGTTTTCCACAAGGCCAAAACAGAGAAAAAAGGCTCCAAGAAGAACTGTGTTTAAGTGATAAATCTGGCTCCATATTGCTCCAAGTGAAGGTACTTGGAGCTAGGAGTTGTGGTTCAAGCCCATCTCTAATTCCTTTAAAAATACGTGACACAATCCTATGAGTCTTTCATGCTAAACATCACTCTCAGAGCTTTCATTTAATGGCTCTTCTTTCCTGCTCACAGCTCCTTCTCATCTCTGCAGCTTTTCACTGTGCAGTGCCAGAGTCATAAAGATCATACTATAAAGAGGCCCCCCAGCCTTTATCTTGCGTATCACGACATCGTGATTCAAATGTTACAGAGCTGCAACACAAATGTAACATCAATGTACATCCCATAACAGGCCCTAATCCATCCCAGATTTGGTTCAGTGCTCACTTACTCAGATCTCCTTGGACCACACATTGTGTGCCACTGTTTGTGTTCAGCACAAACGAGGCATCAGTGTGGAAATCTCACCAGCACAACAACAGCATGGTCAGATCAAGAGGAGCTATCAGGAAGCCACTCTGTATCCTTCCAGAAGACTTGCCAATGAGAGTGTTTTTTATGCCCATGATGCCTTCCTGAGAGACACTGCAGCTCCAGTGCAAAGGCATTGGCTGCGCCCGCCCAGAGCAGCCCAAGCGCACAGCACAGCAGGAGTCGCATTCCCAGCCGAGGGATGCCTGGCCCTGCATGGAATGGCCAGGTCATGGGAGAGCTCACAGGCTGGGCCTGAGCGGATCCTTCCGCTGCTGCTTCAGCCACCTGAGAGCCCAGAGTTGGAGTCATCCCTGGAGAGCAGCAGCAGGAGCCTCAGGGCCCAGCACCGCTTTCCTGGGAATGTGGCAGGCACCCTCCATTCATCTGGCACCTGAGCCCCTTTTCCAGTTTGTTGCTAAACTGTTCTTTTGACAGGAGAGAGCTGTGAGCCATTCCCAGGCGAGCTCTTTCTTGTCCTTAACTCCTTTGTTGATTGTAGGGAAACCAGTAACACTCAGCACATCGTCTCCTGCATTCTCAGGCATTGTTCATTTTATTGGGAGAAAAACTCTTTCTGTGCAAAATATTGCAAAGACAAGATGAACATCAGGTCTATATTAATATTTACATCAACGAATATTACAGAGCAAGGAAATAAAATTAAAAAACAAAACAACAAACCTTCCATCTTGATCACAGCTGCTGTGAAAGCCACTCAGCAATGCTGGAAAGCATCCTCCTGTCCAAGTATTGATCGCTGGAAACATTCTCTGCTCATGACATTCATTGAAAGGGCAAATGTTTTGAAAATACAATAGTGTGAATGTTTTTCTTTCTTTCTTTCATCCCCCTTTTGGACTAAAGGGAGTTTGACGGATTTTTTTTAATTAAACAACATCAAGTCCACCATATAGCTATATGCTGCAATATGTGGTTATATAATTTGTCCTGCCCTGCACATTTAGTGCTCAGGCAGCACTCAATATCACTAAAATTAATCCAGAGCAATCACATTATTCTCCTGTGGCTTTGAGATGACCCTGTATGTGGTTTGCCCATCCAACGAGAGAAGCAAACCATGTGTTTGAGCAAAAACATGCTGAATCAGAGAGGCTTATGTTATCATTAGGAATAAGAAATTGTGTTGTGGAAATACAGCCTGGAGACCCTTATTCCCTCTTGGTAGTTCCTATCCTATGCACTTGCATAACTTCTTGTCTCAAAACATTGGGTGTCTCAATCACACTGTGTGATTCCAAAGGCTCCAGAAGCTTTGGGACAAACACGGACCTGCTAATGTTGGTTTTGCAAACATCATGCAAAGCTGGCTGTTCGTCACACAAAACTGGATAAAACAAACTAAATTTGCCAGATGTCAGATTTCTCAGAATAATTACATTTTATTCGAAGCATAGTTGTTCATGTGGTAAGTTGACTGTGTTTAAACATGAGGTTCACTTGCAAACAATGCAGAGTGAGATCCCCAAAGTGAATGAATACACAGGTTGGTGGAGAACATTTTGGGCATGAAATGTGAGAGTGGGAGAACTCCGTCCTTATGGACAAAAAGCCATGAAAGCCCTCAATGTATCCATCAGGTACCATTGCCTGGGACCTGCACAATAAGAACTGCCTGCTGCATTGGCAATAAGAGCTGAAAAGTGTTCATGGCCCACCAGGAACATCTGGAGTGTCAATTAGCATCAGCATATGGGCTTGCCAAATATTACTGTGTGTATGCAATTGCCTGTGGAGAAGGAAGAAAGCCAAATGTTCATGGCTAATTCCACCTGCTGGAATTACCTTTCACATTGTTGTGTCTTTCACATTTGTCACCTCTTCTGCAGCTTTAGGTCCTCTTGTTTATGACTTCGTTTCCTAGAGAAATTTAAATTCTTAACCTCTTTGAAAGAGAAAGTTTGGGCTTTGGGGATTCATCAAGACATATCTTGCTAATGAAGGTTAATCTGATCAGTTTGACTATCCAGATGCAGAAATTTCATCTCCCTTGCCCCTTCTCCCATGTATGTAGAAGAGCAGCAGATTTGGAGGCAGGTTGTTTGGCTCAAGTGCAGGCCAAGGCCACTAGCTCCAGGGAAAGTGTAACCTTTGGTGTGGTCCATGCAATCAGAGCCCTTGACCAGGTGTGCCTCAGCCCAAGAGATGGCAGTTTCTGGTCAAGAAACACTGAAGTTCTCTCCACTGCTTTTCTCCAAAGGGAAGTGCCTCTGCTTATTCTGTCAGACACAGGGTTTTGATATACCCCAATGCAGATGAGAAGTATGTATAGGAAATTAGACATATTACATCAGTTGGGTATTTTAAAGTCTCCTGCCAATTTTAGGTTCCACTGTCCTCCTTTTCCCTCTAGCAGGAGGATTAATCTTTCTTCCTGCAACCCTGTGAGGACCAGCACTCATTTTCCAAAACTATGCCTCAGCTCCAGCTGGGCTTTAACAGCTATCTAAGTAATTGGGACACCAGTATGCTAGCTCAAAAATAATTATTTTGTGCTGCACAAAAATTAAAAGTTTCCATTTTCTGAGAAAATTAAATAAAATAGACAAAGCTGTCTTTAGGCTATGGGCAATGTGGAAAGCCTATTCAATGTTATGGAAACTCTTTAAAGAAAAGCGTTGTTTCCAACTGAAAACTCAAATGTCTCATTTCCAAAAGGATCACAAGGAATTTTCTCTCTAAAAGCTAGGTTCTTCTCTGAAAAACTGATACAGATTAATTGAATTCAACTTCACAAATAGCTCCAGACCCCCATCTTCCAGAACAATTGCCTCTCTGGCTATTTTCTTGCCATCTGAAATCTTCTGCCACCTCCAGCTCTAGGTTATACAATCCCTACCCTGAAAATGCATTTAGGGAGTGTTGCATTATCGGATGGAGATACACATGTGTTTTGCTGTGGGTCCCTCCTCAACACTGTGATTTGTTGCTTGTATCCACACCCCAGCTCTCTTCAAGGACCTCCAAGGATCCTGCTGCTGTGGACTGGGGAACTCCTGGTCTCCTCTGTGCCACCATTTTGGTTTGCCATCCCATTTGTCCATTGAGGTAACACAGGGAGCAGATTCGGAGCAGGTATGGAGCAGGTACAGGTTCTGCAGTCCCGTGAATGCTGAAGGTCTGTCTAGCATTTCTCATGCCCTCATGCCAGAGAAAAGAGCCATCTGTGGATTTTGGCACACATTGAGTTCAGACCTCGATTCCTTTCTACATGGAGGTTTTTATCTAACCCAGAGCAATAAATAACTGTCAGATTAAGCATGGCCATGCAAATGTTACTGTACACAAATAGTAAATGCTCCCTTTTATATGGGTGCCCTCTGAAACAAGGCGACCCTTCCCAGCCCTCAATTGTGCTCAGCCCTTCTCTAATCACCCTGTTTTGGATGTGCAGCTTGCTGTGAAAGACAAATGACAGGAGCTATTAGACTCTGTCTTGTTGTGAGTGTGCCCAGCTGTAATATTGCAATTACAGACAGGACAGCAGTTTGTTGGGGACTGAGGGCTGGGCAAGGATGGCTAGGCTCTTGTAGCAGTGCACACCTAGCACCTGTAGATCAGCCCAGCCCACCTTTCAAATGGGTCTGCCAGGGCTGTGCAGGTGTACAAGCTGGGGCTCGCCAGTGCTCATGCCATGGCAGGATGGAGGGGAGCCCTGGGAAGAGCCAGGGAGCACATCTTCATTCATGGAGCTGAGTCACGGTATAGCTGATGGGCAGAGCTGGGGAGAGTACACAACCCCCCCTTGCTCCCTGCGGCTCCCTCACTGCCCTGGGAGGGTTTGGGCATGACCTGCATCCTGGAAAGCCAGGATGAGTCAGGCAGGCAGAAGACATAGAGGAGCATTTCAGCGACATCTGAATGTTTTGTGAGGTGGTCACCGTCCTGTGAGGGCAGCTTTCGCTGTGGCTGCACCACTCTGCACTCGCTGCAGCACCGAGTGAGTGCCTCGACAGACACCCAGGAACGCTCAGGGGGACCCAGTAGCATCCAGGGGTGTGTCCAGGCTGGGTGGCAAAGCTGCCGAAGGTATCAGGATGCCTAGTCTCCATTAGAACTCTTTCAGTTATTTCTGAAAAGGTTTGCCTTTCTGAAAAGGAGGCTTTCTGTATCTGCAAGGTGTTAGCATGGATTCTTTAGTGAGAAAAAATAAACGCTGCCAGGAATTGTAAATTAAAAGTGATAATTGGAAAAGCTATATTGCAGCATATTTGCCACATACCCACTTGCTCACCTGCTCTTAATTAACACAGTTCAACATCCTAGATTCTGTTAGGAAAAAAAAAAAAAAGATTAAATGCTTTTTAATCTCCACTCCCAGCCCCCTTCCTGCTACTTGGACGCTAATCAGGATGAAGCCAGAATAAACCAAGGGCAGGCACTGTGGCAGGCAGATGCCTCACTTGTGGACAGACTGAACCACACGCTCTCCTTGAACCACATCCCACCGAGCACTGAGAGCACCCTAACCACACCTGAGCCCCTTCTGCTGCCTCTGCCAGCACTCGGCATCTGCGGGGGCTGCAGCCGCCGTATGCAACGCACAGGGTGCATTCATCTTGGGTTCACCACGGGGACTCACAGATTTAATCTGAGGGAGTCCTTGGCCTCTGGCAGTCAGGAGTGTCAAGGTTGCTGCTGCCACAGAGATGGATGCAGGTGAGCAATCTGCGTGATGGGGCTGAATAAATGAATTAATGGGCATCTAGTATCCATAAAATAAAGGGAAATAAAATATAAGTTAGCTTTTACAAAGGTCACAGTTTTGCAAGAAGGCAGTCTCCAGAATGACTGCGTGGAATTTAGCAAGCACTCAATAGGCTTTGGAAAAGAAATTAATTAAATTATTTCTTGCCCTCTGTAAGTTAAATTGTTACAAATATGGATGTGGCAAATCTTTCCATGATACAGAGCTATTGAACTGCAGTTCAAAGGGTTGCATAGGCATTGACCACAAGCAGATTTCATTTATAAACTACCTGAAGGCAGAATTTAACAACTACATTTATTTATTTATTTATTTGTTTGTTTGTTTGTTTAATTCTTTATTTATTTATACACCAAATAAGAATTGCCTTTTGTCTGGTTTTCTGCAGAAAATAATTTGATATTAAAAAAAAAAAAAAAAGCAATACATGTAATTTCTTTAGAAAGGGGACTGTTTTTACACATAATGAAAGAGAAAATGTGAATGCTTCAAAAAACAGATGGGTAGATATCAGCGAAAGATAATAGCAGGGATTAAAGATGAAAACTATGAAAAATATTAATTAGATAATTTCCTCAACAAAAGACATGAAACTGTACCAATATGGGGAGTGTATGGTGGTAATGATTTTCATTGTGATATGATCACGGTGTCCCAGTAAGGGATTAGGGCTCCGCTGTGTCAGTGCTGCAAAAGCCTATCTTTGTGAGGCAGCTTCAGATCTCCTAATGAAAGGAGCTATGCAGTGATAAATGGCATTATGTGCTTGCAAGGTTATTGTTACCTCAAGGTCACTGTTGTCACTTCCCTCTCCCTATCATCATGAAAGCCAATGCTATTAAAACTCAATCACAGTAATAGGGAGGGAGCTTGCTAACACACAAAACGTGCCTTTAGAGACCCTTTGCTGGGGCAAAGCCAGGATTAAGATTTTAACTTTACGAGATGTTGTGTGTGAACACCATGGCAATGACACACCCATTGCCTCCCTTGAAAATTTGCTGCTGGCTGGGTGCACATTTCACACCTGCAGCAGTGTATTTTGAAGATGTTTTCCCCCGGAGATGCCGTGCTGGCCATGCTGACATCCATCCGCTCTCACTCTTTAGCCAGCAGGTCATGGAGGCTTTGTGCTGTCCCCAGCCCCGTGAGCCACTCAGGGGCAAGCACAGCTTCAGGGTAGCTGTCCTGGCAGTGTGAGTCCCCGGCACTCTATCAGGTGCACAGGGATGCTCAATGGCTCAGTCAGTGAAGTGCTAAAGCCCAGGTGGATTTGACAGACAGAGTCCTATTAGAAGTCTCCTCATTGTGCTGCCAGCATGTTCCCCTGATTCTCCTTTTCTGTTGAGAAAATTGCCATCTCCTATTTTCATGGGTGATCCCATTCACATTTAACCATTTCCTGAGACATACAGGTCAGATCCTGTTACAGTTACACCAGGCTGGGTAAGTGTTGGAGCAAATAGGGTATAGAGGAATCCTACAGCTTAAGGTAGGAGGATGACTGAGTTCTGTCTGGAATGAAAGCACTGAGACCTTTAAAAAAATTACAACTAATTAAAATTTAAAATTTAAAATTAGTTGACAATTTGACAGATACTGACACATGGATCTCAAAGCTGGAAATTATTTTCAGTCATTTGTGTGTCTAAATGCAGGGTCTGCTTCTCCATGTAATGTGTTAAGTAAAAAAACTGATTAATTGAATGATGGTAATTGAGTCTGGAAAATGAAGGCATTTATCAAAAAATTCACTTATTTATTCTTGCACCAATACAAATGCAATATAAAGACTGCTATATATTACTGATCAATATTCTAGCCATACCTTTTTCCTGAGACAAAGGAAAAATGCTTTTTTGTCATAACCTGCTTATGCACAGGTTATCACAACAAGCAGTTTGGAGCAGGGAGACACATTTTCCTGGAATTAAGAAGTCATGAAATTGCATAGTATAAAGATCAGAGGCTGTGAACCAAATTTTCATTCATGAAAATGTTAGCTGCTGACTGAAATCAGGTGAGAATTTGGTCCACTAGACCCAGGTGGATAGAGGAGAAATTGCTGCCCAGGATTTGCTCTGCAAGTGAGTATTAACAGCTTGCACACATCTCAAATCCTTGCCATGTGGTGGCCCATTCTTGTGCAAAGGGAGCCTGTGCTGGAGACCCTTACAGGTTTTAGGAAGTTGAGCTATCTCAGATGGACACAGCTCTAGACTCCTCCATGGCACCAATTACTTTTGCTCCTTTCCAGAGCAAAGGATGCTTACAAGCTTGGAATGAACGAGAGCACACACAAGTAAGCGAATGCGAGATGAAGTGTTTTGCCAAGGTCAGCTCCAAGTCTAGCGACCCTTGGCTTCCCATCACAAGTATCATGCATGCAATAAAACAGAATCTCAAATCCTGTGTCTGGTTTTTGTTCCCTCTGCTCTGCTTCCAGTGATGGCTGCTCAGAACCTGAAAAGATTTTGTCATATTTTTTCAGAAAAGAAAGCAAACAGTAGTCTTCATTTTTCCCTATGTCAATAAGAGCAAAAAGGTATTTTAATGACCATAGATAGCTTAAAATCTTGAGGCAGTGTTTGTGCCGTTAAAAAAATGGATGCAGTGTTAAGCAGAAGGCATTGCATAAAAAACACGTCACCTCTCCTCTGAAGCAACTCTCCTTCAGAGATGCACCTTATCAATAACAAGTGTTACATATTTCACAAAGAGAAGGTTGTATGTGTCATATTGAATACATTGCAGCAAATGAGTATAGCTGGAAAGAAAAGAGAAGACAGATCTGTAGCTGTGTTTGTGGCCAGATTTTGAATAATCTGTGCACCCAAGGTTTCATGACATCATCTCTTCTACATACATGAGACAGGAAAAGTGCTTTTAAAAACTGAAAATCAAATGTATTGGAAATCACTGGACCTTTAGGCAAACACATAATATATATCAGAATTTGCTACTTATTATTTAAAATTATTTGCATCATAATAGCAGAATTTATGAGTGATACATTGATCTGTCAGTGTGCATAAACCTGTATTGATTAAAATAATATCTAAAATTCACTACAGAGGTGCAGTCTTGCCCCTGGGGATTAATAATCATTTGAGATGTGTGGATGTCTCAAGGTGCAGTCAAGGACCATTAACTCCACTTTGTCATTAATACCCAGAAAATGTTCTGTACCAAGGTCATTATCACTATTATAAACTTTAAATGAAAAATTACATAGGTGTATGGATTTTTTTGTTATAGCTGATACAGACTTAATTGATGTGTACAAAACATGACTCAAGCTTCAAGACTGCTCAGGAGTCTCCCAAGCTTATCTAAACCATTGCTCAACATTTTGCTTTGCCCTTAATTAACAGCACTCTTCAGCCTCATTTCTCTATTTGTATCATGCCCAAATGGAAAGAGCATTTCTTAATAATAACTAACATCTAAAATAATTTTTACAACTTTGAAGGTGAGATGCATTTTCAATATTCTTTTGAAAGAAAACTCCATTGATAATTCCTTAGTTTATCCCTTTTCAGATGCCCAGGTCTCAATTTAGAAACTCTTCTGTTTGCCTCACATCACAGAGAGGTGTATATTTTGCTAGCAGGAAGGATGGGGTAGTCACAGCCTGTTAGCAAAATATACACCTCTATAACAGGGAAGGCTAAATTTAAGAAATAACGGATGTTTTTTTACAAGGCAGGATATAAGCAAACAAACACAAAAATGGTTCAAAAACAACTACAAATATTAAAGAGGATGTAACAGATTCCACAGCATTCTTGGCAGATTATCCCAGGAGAAAATATGAAGTTTATATATACATAGAGCTGTGTACGTGTCTGTGTTAGTGGTTAAATTTAATGTGGAGGACATTCAGTGTATGTATAAGAATAATATTCTATGAAGGTGATCTTAGTAACTGCATAGCTGCATTGCTCCAGATTTTAGACAAATTAGCATTCAAATATCTTTGTTAGAGAAGCAAAGAAATACTGGCCGGTGCCAAAAAAACTCCACCACTTATTGCTGAATTCAATTTGTTTTCTTCAAGATATTAAATAATTCATGTATTAACCTCTAATTAAGGTTTGTACATCAATGGATTTTACTCAATTTTTAAGCATCAGGGTACGTCTCTAATATTTACAGGTAATATTTCATGTTTAGCTTACCACAAGAGAGGAACTGAATCTTTTATTTGGGACTGTGTGCACAAATCAGAGGGATGCCCCATGATGTTTGCAGTGGGAAAGAGGCAGGTATTTATCATATATGTCTGCCTGTCCTACTTGCCCAGCTTGCATTATTGTGAGCAGCTGGAAAAGGCTTCTGCTCTCCAGCCTCAAGTGCTTGACTTCCCTTGGTGCTTCACTGCTCACAAAAAAATATCATTAACAGTCCTTTATCAAATTAGAAGGGAACACCAAGGGACAAAAGAGAACTACTATTCAAGGGGCTGCTCTGGGATGCCATCAATTCCTTCAGAGAGTGAGAGTGATATGGAATACACTTTAAAATTTTCAATAACCAGAGATTTGGGAGGGTTTATCAGTGTGTTGCAGGATTAAAATCTGAATGGAAAAAGGAANAATACTGAGGTACTGAAGCATGCCCTGACAAGGACCAGATAAAGGTTATAATCCTATGCACAAACAACCTACCAAACCAAGTGCATGCTTTAAAATGAGGAGTGGAGAGGAGTGGAGAGGAGAGGAGAGGAGAAAAAGAAAAGCAAAGCTGAGTGGGCTCCATCACCTGACTGTCACTAAGGTCAAAGTTAAGTGCCACCCTGAACAGGGAAGAGGAGTCTCAGCCTGCCCAGCAGCAGTGCTGGGAAGGGGGCTGGGGGCAGCTGGCCAGCCACAAGCCAAAGATGAGCTGGGAGGAGGGTGGTAGCTCAAGGATGTGTCTCGTGTCTATGATGCTGCGTATGATCGTTGTCACTTGCCACCCAGCGCAGTGCAGGCTGGATGGATGAATGATACTTGGTGGAAGGTGGAGGCAAAAGTGAAAGGAATCCAGAGGAACAGCAAGGTAGGAAGGTAAAAATTGGCAAGCACAATCTATTTGAGATCAAAAGAACTGAGTCTGTTTTGTCCAAATCATCATCTTCTGGTGTGCAGAAGGTTGTTTACAGCAGACAGTGGGATGCTGTTCTCCAGTGAGGCAGCACAAGAGAAGAAACTGGCTCAGTTTGCAACCTAGGTCCAAATTTAGAAAAGCGTTTTAATGATATGTCTGTACAAGGCTACTTGGACTTTTAACCTTCTGCATTGGCATCTTTTCCAAACAATAAGAGATCACCACCTGTCAAGATCAACTTTCTTTGGACTGTACCCAGAGCAGGAAGGAAGACTCCAAAAATTCTCAGGATCCTCTCAGTCCTGCTTCCTCTCAACTCCCTGACTCCATGACAGCAAACCCAAAAGTTACTTCTCAAGAGTGACAGACACAGACTGGTGGCTGTATCAGGGTGAGTCTGCTAGATGCAAGCTATAAACAAAGGTAGAGACGAGAATCAGCCACTAGCACATGCTGTCAAAAAATGTTCTAAGATTTAAAAGACCTGGCTGGATCATAAAGGAAAGATACTGTTCCTCCATCTAAACTTGACCTCAGTCTGTAGGGCTACATGAAATGCTATAGATTACGTGGTTGCCAATCCATCCTTGTCAGCAGTAAAGGACATGCCACAAATCAGCCACATTCACTCAGTTTCTCTCTGCTGACATTGAGGTAAAAAAACATGAGTCTGGTTTGTACCTCATGGTCTGAAGCAGAGAGGAACTGTTTCTTGAAGATAAGTTTCAGTACTAATGTGATTCAACACAAGTTTGTAATTGTCAAGATGGTTTTCTTCATGGTCCATATTTGTAGGCCTAGAAGACTGGGTGTTTTCTAGGAAATTCCCATTTTGTGCCACTTTCCTTTTGCCTTAAATACTGGGTTGGATATAGTAGCTGAATTTCAGATTGGCTGATGATGGTGTAATTGAAACTTACACAATGAATATTGCTGTGAATAAATAAGTAATTTATCTACAGTAGTTGCCAGTTTTATTTACACAAGTGCTGCTTTCATGGAATTGTGACAAATATGCATGCTGCATGGTCCATCTATCATGTGTCTGCTTCATTTTCCGTATACCATATTTGAGAGCTTGGGCTAACATACCTTGGTGTCTGCCAGCAAATTGCCCTCTTCACGTTAAATACCACAAGGCTGTTTGGCATCTGAGGGGGAAGCTTTCTCAACAGGTTTAGCTGAGGGCTGCCTTTCAAAAAAAGAATCTGACCCTCCATGTTGGTATCCAAGAAACTTAGAATGAGGATATGCAATTAATTTAACATGTATCTTAAACATATGTCATGGGAATAAATAATGGCCTATCTCTTTTCCCCCATGATTGGAATTCAGTTACTTTCTCTGTACCTAAGATCGTGTGGCATTAAAAAATCCTACACTCTGCCTCAAATGTGTGCAGTTCTTATTCTTACTTGTATTAACATATATTTCCTTGGGATGTACAGTACTGAGATGAGACACCCAGCACATGATGGGGACAGGAATCGAACCACAAATGTCACAAGGGTTTTGGGTAGTGTCTGTAGTTATCTGTTGAAGGAAGAGAAAGTGGACCTGAAGATCCTGGCAGCATTACTGTTACCTGACCTTAGATATCCCCCTGTATAGCAGCCTGATGGTCAGGTGAAAAGCAAAGATATTTAGGTGACAAAAATGTTCCAGATTTGAGCTCTGCCTGAAAGCAACAAGCAAAGCCCTTCTGTAGCTGAGATTTCACAGAGAAAAAATAAATGCCTTGGTCACCCTGCCAGCCTTTGAGCCAGGTAAGGACAGAGTTATGAGATCTCATGCCATTTGCTTAAGTGCTTCTGTCACCATTTTTGCCCTGCTGCAGCTGGGAGCAGCCACGCGAGCCTGACAAGGAGTCACAGCGCTCCGGCCCTGCAGACCCTGTGGCAGGGTGAGGCAGCAGCCTCACACCCTCACCCCTGGCTGGAGGATCAGTCAGGGACCCAGAGGAGACATCAGGAGCATCCTGTCTGACTTTTGGGATGCAGACTGGACTGCATGAACTGAAAGAAAAAATATAAAATAAAAACAGCTGGTGCCCCTAGCTGGTGGTAGTCCCTGAGCAGAGCTCCCAGCTCTGGCCCTGGGAAAGCACCAGCACTGAACTCTCCCAAATGACTGTCCCCCTTCAATTCAAATACCAGGTTTTCATTCAGCAAAGTTCTCATACAGTTGGACCTTGAGTTATTTGCTTGGGTTATTTGCCTGAAAGGAATAATCTTGCATCCTCTAACAGTTGTGATTTCTCTGCTTCATTGATTAAAACACCTCTTTTCCGCTATTTGCTCTCCAGCCACACACCCCACCCCCACTAATTAAATAGCTCCAACCCTCACAGCCGTGAGACTTCAATGGCTCAATAACATCCCGAGTCAATGTGTTGCAAAGCTGCTTTTTAATTCATTCTTCATGCAAATGATATACAATTAGACCTGGGTAATCTGCATTCCTTCTGCAAATGCTATTGTTAATAGGATTTAAGAAAAAAAACCTTCAGCTTAACAAATCAATGGGACATACAGGCTATCAGATCAGTTACTCCTTAAACCTTTTGGATGGCCAGACATATGGGGCAAGCAAGAAATGATTATAACAAGGCTTTGCAAGGGTACTTTGTGGTGCTTGGGATGTCTGACTTCAGAAGATTTCCACTCTATTTTTCCTCCCAGCACTGCTTGCCTACTTAGGTCTGGAAAGAGAAGGAGGATCCCAGAGGAAAAGGCCAGACCTTTAGGACATTCATTAGGGATTGCCAAGGGCTGAGGTTTCCTCAAAGCTTTCTTTCTAAACTGAACTGGATTTTTCAACAAGGCCCCAGCCCTTAGAACAGGTTTTTACCTGTTAACAAAGAGACAGAGGGAAGATAGAGGGGAAAAATAACATCCCCTGTTCAGGCATGCCAGGCTGTTGTGGAGGGCTGTTGCTTTCTGTCTCACGAGGAAAATTCTGGATACGCTGACAGACATTTTCAAGTTTCAATTCCAGTTCAGGTATCTCAATAAGTATCTCAAAAGGAAAATGTTTGTCTTCTAAACCTTGACCTGAGGTAAAAAACAGTGTCCAGGACCCCCAGGCATAATCTCTGTCTTCCTTGACAGGCGGTGGAGGGCTGCATGGTCTTTCCTTGCAGTGAAGGTACATGGGGAAGAGCTATGCCTGTTCCCTGTGAGAAAACATGGTCCCAGTGGTCTCACAGCCCTTCAGCAGCCTGCAAAGAGGCAGAGCCAGGCAAGGACTGCCAAAGTAGGAAGGTACCTGAGACTGGAGTGAGTTCAGTCTCACATAAATATTCTTGCCTTTATCTTCAACATTGGAGTGTCTATTGTTTGTGCAGTGTGGCACATCAATAAAGCTGAGGAATTAAAGTTCTCCATCCACAGGGCATGAGCAAAGCAAGGTACACAGCCCTTCTCCATGATGAATTTCTCCTTTCATTCAGCTTTGCCCCCCCAGTCAATAAGGGCACCAACTGTGATGAGGGCCCCAGTCCATCTGGAACTATTCATTTGGGTCACCAGATGATGTGGACTTTCAATCCCTGCCAAACTTGTCCTGATTTGCACAAGGGACCAGATGCAAAAAGGCTCTGTATCCCAAGACAAATCCTCTCTTGTCACATCCATAGCAGATACACTCACAGGCATCTCACACTGGGATATCACAAGCTTCTGCAGCCAGAAAATATTATCCTTCATTATGCATATACTTTCCAGTACAAACACAACAATGACTGATGTGCCTTGACAGCTCTCCTCTCTTTCCTTCTCCCCTGATGCATTGCTGAGCAATGAGAAGCAGGCTCTCGGGGAAAAGTTTGCATGAAAAGTGATAACATGAGAATATGTCAGCATTCCTGGAAAGCATTCGGGCAGTGTCAGTCAACAGAACTGCCTGCAGGCTTAAAGAAAGCATGGAGCTGTTCTTAGACCTCACAGCCTGGTAACTGCATCTCAGTCGCACCAAGACTCCTTGGCCTCGCAGGAACCAGCCCTTTTTCTTTTTCCAGCCAGGAGGTATGCAGAACAGCAGGAGTAATAGGGTGCCATTTTTCATTAATTGAATAGAAAAATGCTTGGCACATTTTATTTTTTAGTTTTCTGCCAGCTTTCGGTACAGAGGAGAACCTCATCCCACTTGCATCACAGGCAGGCCCCACACACCCACCCTTACCCAGAGCCCACAAGGTCTTAGTCCTCTTAATGTATAAAACTAAATGTTTAAACTAAATGAACAGGACAAAAGGGCAGGCAGAAGACATACAGTGGTGAGTTTTAATAGCAGCACCAGTGAGAGCTTCATCCTTTTAACCACACAACATTACTTCTCAGTAGACTTTAAGGCTACCTCTCTTCTCCCTGCTATCCCTTTGTCCAATCTCCCTCTTCCTTTCACTGTCCATGGTACAGCCCCATGAAGTGGCTGCAGTGTCCTGTTTTAATGTGAGCAGTGGAGGATCCATGATGCCCTCAGGCACAGCATCTGGCATTACAACATCCGCTAGTGCAACTCACCTGGACCTTCTGCCACTGTGCTATAAAGAAGAAACCAAAGCCAAATCATGATGAGCAGGACCTGTGAGCCCAATAGTGTCCTGTTTGTACGTGGCCCTGCACTCTACTTTGGAGTCAGAAGAGCACCAATGACAGCTCTACTGAAGTGGATCAGTATAATAACTCATCCTCTCCTGATCGCACAGGGCCTGCTCTAATTACAAATACTAAGTGCAAACCCCAGGCAATTCCTCTAAAGCCAATTGAATAACCCCAGCTTACCCTGGTGAAAACAGATACAGGTTTTGGCCCTAAAGTCCTTTTTTGCTCTTCCTGTTGCAGCCACAAGGCTGCTCTTGTAAATAGTAGTTCCAAGATTGGGTGTTGCACTGAAAGTCTGACAATACATTTGAGCAATTCTAGCCAATTCCACCTGTGTTTTCAATGGGAAGAGATCTCTTTATTGTCATCATATGAGATTTTGAATAAATACAAAAAAAATCAGAAACTAACCTACCTTGTGAACATTCTGCTCTTTACCTCTGATTCTGTGCAGGATTCTTCAGAACAGAAAATTTAAAAACCCCATCCAAGCAAAAACTTTTGCCACCTTGGAAAGGCTGGCATTTGTTTTATATGGTTCAGTTCACTTACCCTTGTTTTTGCATTGTTTTTCTGAGGCTTGGCTGCCTGATGTGGCAAAGGTGACATTTCTGGCATCATGGGGTGGTTCAGTGATCCACTGCGATACCCCCAGTCCTGCTGCAAGTTCTGGGCAATCTCTTCAGTTCCATGCTCTGCTCTTCATTCATCCGTGACCTGCAACCCTCATGTTCACAAAACTTACTGATCTCCATGGGATTCTTTTCTTCTGCTGGAAGATCTGGCACCAGTTGTGACAAAGTAGATTACAAGCTAAAGGATGGGAGGCCTAGAAATAGATCATTAGAGGAAACCAATCTCGGAGCCAAAGGTGGCCTGAAATCACTCTTGCATGGGAATGTCTCCCCCAGCCCATCTCCTGCAATGTGTCCTCCATGCATGTCATCAGTTCTGTCACTTTCCTGCAGGGAATTACTAATGGTTTGGGATCTCTTCTTCTCCCCCCTCTGCCCTTTCAAACTGGTCATGGCCATCCTCATAAATCTGCCAGGATGCTGACAGCTAGACTGCAGCTCACAGGGGCTCAGGGGACTTTGAGTGATATTCCTTCTGTTCCAGCTCTTTCCAAGACAGCCACTGATTTAGGAGGATGTCTCCTTTTACATGTTTGAACAAAATAGTAATTGTAATAATAATAGTAATAGTAATAATAAAAATAATAATTATAATAATAATAATAACAATAAAGCAACATGGGGGGACGAAAAAGGAATAGGAAATATAGTGGCACCATGATCTTTTGTACTGAAGTGACTGCAAGTGCAGGATGTATCCCTGGAGAAACAGGCTTTCCAGGCAATGAGAGGAGCAAACAAAGAGCAGAAAAAAATGGACCAGGGAACTTGACTATTTGCCTGTGTATTTGGTAGAGTGCCACACATGCTTTATCTCTACCCAATGTCTTGTTAGTGAAAAGCCATTTATTTATTTTAGAACATGTTGATAATGAATGCTCCTAGTAGATAACATAGTCTCAAACCAAAACAAGGTTTTCTGTTAACTCTAATCCCCTTGATTTTATTTCAGCTAAGACTATCTGTAGTATTCTTTTACTTTCTTTACCAGTGAGCTGCTGCCAACCCTAATCACTCTGGCTCACACTAGACATTATTTCTATTATCTGGCTGATTCTAAACGACCCTGTCTTCAGGACTGAAAGGCATCTTGATGTTATCTGAGGGACCATGGAAAGCCTACACACGTAAAGGCAGGCTGAGCAAAAGCCCTGTGTGCCACTAAAGGCTCACTCATCACGTGAAAGCAGCCTGAAAATCACTTTATAGGTCTCTAGTTCTGAAGTGAGCATAGGAGATCATTGCTGCATCATGCATAGTAAATGCTGTGATGGATGAACCTCCAAAGGCTGGGAGGTTTCATGTGGGTGAATTCTCACTTGCTGGCCCCTACCCAAGTGTCTCCTGAGGATGCAAAACTGGAATAATAACCTTGTGGAAATGTTTACTTTAAGAGTACATGGGTGCTTTAGAGATTGTCCACAATTTAACAGCAGGAGTTGTAGGAAGATGGTAAATTTAAATTGATTATTTCTAGGCATAAAAAGAATTGGTAGCATTGAAAATAAATAGGAAGTGTAATATTAAAAATATTTATACCAGGTATTATAACTTCTTTAGGAACCCTTGAACAGACAAAAAGAAAACAGGAAAAGAAGAATCCAGTGTTCAACAAAATGTAATTTGACATGCCAATAAGCCAATAGTCTTAAATTAGAAAAAGCATGAGTGGAACTCTTTGGTGGCTCTTGACAGATCATCTGTTTGAACAGGTAATGGGAAAATCAGGTTTGTAAGTACATATCTGTAACATGTGAACATACAGGACAATGTGAATGCAACAGAACAAAGGTCTCTGGATAGCAATTCTCAAACCGCCTTTGTATTTCAAGGGGAAATTTTCTCACTCAAATAGTAACTAATTTAACACTGGGAAATTTGTTTCTGGAGCTCCTCTTGATAGACAGAGAACTGCGAACGCGAAGATTGTTTAGACAAAAGCAACAGTGATTTAGTTGCCCTTGTTTTATACAAACAACATGAAGTACAAAAAAAAACAGATTATCGATACTTGATACTTTAAAGGGAACATTTCTCAACATTGCTCAACCTCTCAATGGTTATGAGCCCAGCTCACTGGGAGAAAGAATTGAAACAGAAAATTGTTAAAAATAATCAGGAACCACAGAAACTGTAGTAAACATAGAAGGCTTTACTGCTTAAAAACCCCCAATGTTTCAGAAGGGAAGTGAAAGCAGATAAGCTTGTATGTAAATTAATAATATATAAATTAAAGGCTAGAAATGGCTGAAAATTAAGCACACAGACTAAATCTGTCACATTTGAGGGTATTAGAAAGAAACAAAGACAATATTTAAAATATTTGAAAGCTGGGACCCTTCAACCAGAGAAGAAATAACTCCATGAGAGACTTGAACAGTGAGCTCTGTAACCAACTGGATGTCTTTTGCTACTGCAGGACCAAGGAAAGAGCAGTAAAGATGGCTTTTAGATATCTAAGAGTATGAGGGTGAAAATGCTACGTATTTGTCATTGTTTCCACTTCTGATGTCCTCATTTCAGAGAGACAGATAAACAGAAAGATAAACTTTACCAAAAACAGGTAAACTTCACAAAAAATAGGTAAACTTCACAAAAGTCCTGAGTAGTTAGGAATTGGGGAAACGTATTTTAATGTGGAAGATTAAGGATTAATTAACCATTTAAACTAGTAATTTAGGCAGAATGGAGATGACAATGGATTTCACTGTTTTACTAGCAGTTACAAATACCTGCAATAGGAAGATCCAGAGTGACAATCATGACCGCTTTGAGCTAATCTTGGATCCAGCAGCTTCAATATGAACTTGTGGTGCAACTGCAAATAGTGCTAACTGAGGTGGATTTTATTCTTTGGATGTTTTTAAATCAAACCTGGCCATTTTTTCCAAGGTCTGAGAAGAGAGGTCACTACACTCAGCAAGGCACTGGACTGCATTTCTGAAGAAACAGATGGAACTTTACATATGGGAGTGAATCACAAACACCACATTTCTTCAGTTTTACTGTGATAGTCTGAGAACCAACTGTTTTTCCAAACGGACTGCAAGGTTGTTTAGGCAGGTCCCATCTTTGTTTGTGTGCAGAAAATACTTCAGGGAGGCCAAGACTCCTGCACTTCACTGAGCTCTCTCAAGGCTCCTGTAACATAAGCAGAAGCAACACATCAAACAATCCTTCCATTCATGCACTGACCCCTCTGCAGACGTGGGAAAAGCCCCTTCTGAAGTTCCAGCAATCTCTGCACAGGCTTAGGAGTGCAATTTCTGGGGAAGCCAGCTTCCTACTGCAAAATGTCTTGCACAGCACAAAAGCAGACAGGTAACAACTCCCACTGCTTCAGGAGGTCCCGTGCTAAGTGTCAATGACTGTAAACTCCCTTTTCCCCATGGATATACATACACACGTACACACATTGAATATTTTCTAAAGTTCTGCTAAGAGATGGAAATGCAGGTCGAACTCATCATGTTTTTCAGTGTGCTGCCTGTTCTGTAATGGTTTTGCTCAGCTTACACCACAGTAGCACAGACTGCCCTTGCAGCAGGAGGATGTTGGGCTGGGGATGGGGCCAGACAGCCCCACGGTTAAAGTTCAGCACGAGTAAGGCATAGAAAGGATGGGGCTGAGGGCAGGCCAGCTGCAGCACAATCCCAAGCACAAGCTGTTTATTAGGGTGAGCGTAAAGCACTCCAGAAGGGCAAGACTCAGTGTTCTTCCTTTTGATCCTATTATCATATGACAACATGATTAAAGACAGGGTAAAGGCAAGGCCCTCATGGAAGAAGCACAGGGGTGTCAAACCACTAATGGAAACTGTCACGGAGGAGACAGAAAGTTTAAAGAAAACATGGCCCTCTCTTCCCCTCAGGGCAGGGAGCGAAGGGGGATCCCAGTGCCAGCAGAGGCTGCACACAAAGGCAGAGCAATAAAAACAAGAACATAGGACAGAACTTAGAAAAGTAAATGTGGTGTCAGCTCCTCCTTTGTCATCTCTGTGTCCTGGGAAACCAGATGACAGAAAAGATTGGCTGCATAGCCCTTCTGGACACAGCCTTTGCACAGAGGCCTTATTTCCCTGGGTCCTAAACTCATTTTAGTTTCCTTTTTAAGCCTTCAAGCCCACACCTTAACCTAAGCTCCTCAACCTCCCTGGATAGAATGGCCAGGCTCAAGAATGCCTGATTCAAGTAGGACACTGGGCACCAGAATCCAATCCTGAGACAGTGAAGAGGTAATCCAGACCCTAAGAAACATGTTTCTCCCCACTGGTTTGGAGCCACTCACTGTGTGGCAGGTGATACTCTCTGACTCAGGGCAATGCCTCTCAGCAGCAGGCATGGTAAGCACTGGTAGGACACTCCAGGGTGTGGGGTTTCAAGCTGCAGTCACTGCACTATTACAAAGTGAAACCAGGACAGGCAAGCTCTAATGCTCCCTTCCTCTCTACACCAGTCCTGCAATGGAGGACACTCCCTCCCACGCTCCCTCTCCTCTCTTATGCGCCTGATCATGAACTAGCTGAGTCTCATCCCCTTCAGTGGCAAGCATGGGGCCATGCAACATCAAACTTCATCCAGGGGCAGATGTGCTGAGCACAGGTGCAGGTCCCAGGCCCTTGCCTGGGAAGGGAAGATGGACTGAGGGACATTGCTCTGCACATATGGGCTGCCAGCTCTACAGCAGGATGGGAAAAGAGGCAATGACGGGTCAGTGCTGAGATAAGGCACTTAAAATCCAAAGAACAGTGAGCTTAGAGTGTTGGGAGAAGCATTAGAGGGGAAACATTACCACAAAAACATGTAAATTAATTACTTAGTAAAGGACAATGCCTATCTCCTCTGTGTAACTTTTCTGCAACATCTCTCTCCTTTTCCATCTTCCATTTCCTCTGCTTACTTTCTTTGACTCCCCAACACATCATTTTATTCCCTTCCTTTCCTTTTGTGTTGAAATCCCTTCCCTCTATCTCCTTTTTCTGCCCCACCTCCAGTTTCATCCTTTGTCTAAAATATTAGATAGATTATGTAACTTTCTGATGTTGCCAATTGGTAGTCCTGAAGCAGCAAAGTTAGATAAGTTATTCTTCCTGGCTACATCTTCAGACAACTGAAGTATAGAAAGTGCCTGGGATTTACAGGGATAAAAACACAATAGGTACAAGTAGGGTAATCTGAGCCACGTTTCTGCTTCCTAGGACCTCAAGGGTGCCAGATCTGTGCAACACAGCTACCAGGACTATATCCAAGAGCTCAGTTCTCACCTTCCCTC
Organism: Thryothorus ludovicianus; assembly: GCA_013397245.1. Taxonomy (NCBI): domain Eukaryota; kingdom Metazoa; phylum Chordata; class Aves; order Passeriformes; family Certhiidae; genus Thryothorus; species Thryothorus ludovicianus. Next base: position 643,905 of record VZTB01018390.1, read on the forward strand.
TCCAGTCACAATGAATTGAAGACATCTGAGTTCAAGAGGGTTTTGGCACTTACAGTGCCTTCCTCTTGGGAGCTGGATGTGCACCTCTGTGACAAATACAGCATCACCATAAACTGGTGCTCCTTTCTGTGGATGAAACAACCAATGAGTGAAGCTTGTTATAACAATCTTGAACAATCAGTGGAAGCATCAGTGGCAACATGGGATAAAAAAAAAACCACTAGAAAGCTGTCAAAAATTGAAAAAATGTAACATATTAAATCAATATTTATTTTAACAAGGTTAATAGGATTCTTGCCCATTAGCTCCCCAGAGTTCTTGATCAGACAAGCCCTCAGGAGATGCTTGGATCATCTGGATATTCTTTTATTACTTATTTTCCACTGGAGTCTTAAAAACTCAATTTTGTTGAATGTCAAGGCAGGACTTCTTCCCTTCAGTATGCAGGAATACTCATTTCATTTTTTTCTTCTTCTGTCTGTTGCACTTTCCACAAGATGGTTGGTTGCTGATGTCAGTACTGTCTCAGATACATGGAAAATATCTGCCACAAGAGCAAACACCACTGGGATGCAGAATGGCTGTGGAGACACAGACACCGGCAGGCCCATGTGTGTACAAGCAGAGAGATAAGTGATAACTCAGGATGAAACAACTTTCCAGTGGAGTAGTCCATGCACCAGGAGCATCATTCAGGATGCATCTGCTTCACAGGGACAAAAAGACTACAGTGTCCCTTCATGGAGGGAGAAAGGGAAAGAGAGAGGGAGGGAATGGACAGAGATACAGAGTTAAGGATAGATGAGAAAGCACTGTTTCTGAAATTAAGCTGTATTTCAATTGTTCTTTTATTTATCTGCATCCCATTGTTACAGATGTGTCTTCCAACTTTTTATCTCTTTGGATGGAAAACATGGTACAGCTACAGAAAAAGCAGGCTCCACCCATTGTCTTTCACTTTCCAGAACTTTCAGGTGTGCAGCTCCAGATGAAGATTTTGTTCAGGCTTACTTGTGATGCCATTGAAGGAAGAACAGATTTTCTATGTAGCAACTAACTTTGAGTAAAGCTGTCAAATCTGCCTGTCAGATTCATACAAGAGTTCCTTGAATCCATTTGCCAAATGGATATAAATAGTACTTAGAGACATATCTCACTTTGAAAAGACTTAATAATAACAGAAATATGTGCTAGGAAAACAGATATTTCAGGAAAATCTGATTCCCAAGTCACATATGTAAACGACAATATATCTCAGATTGAAAATCCTCTAAGCAGTAAAACTTAAAGTTGAAAATCTACTGATCTCATTTATTTGGTGTTGCGTCCTTTGACAAGATGCTGCAAACAGGAGATTTCCGTTTCTAACACACTGTGTAGCTCTGGCATAGGAATCTGGCATCATGACAAAGCATAACAAATGTTACTGCCTTATATTAATACCTTTTTTGCAGCGGTATTTTTATGATTTTCCACACTCTTCTTCAGTGGGAGCCTGGCATCTGGGACACCTCTAATGTGGTATAACACAACCACTGATAGCTAGTGAAAGCCTCCACTGAAGGCATGACGCGCCGGGTTGCTCCAGCGTGTTCCTCAGCAACACGGGGAGGATCAGCTGCGGCTGAGTTGATGACAAAACGGCGGGAGCAGTGGCTGATTGCACAAGGCCTGGGGAGCAAATTTGGCTCTGCTTGGCAATCTGCTGGTGGCTCCTCGGGCACACAGCGCTGTGCACTCCGAGGGAAGAATCAGTGCGGGGGCATTAGAGTAACCCTTCACACGCTACTTGCAGGATTAGAGGAGAGATGTGATGACAGCTAGAGCCGGGATGGATATTTTTAGCAACATAGCTACATAGTCAACATGTTTCACTTCTAGCCTTACTCACAAATTGTTTGTGAGGATTTCTTGGCTTTTATGATTGTGGCTGTTACCAAAGTCATTCAGTCGCTGCTCTGGGTGCATTCTGGTCAATACGTGACTGGAAACTATAGTCTGAGCATGTACAGGCTGTTTGCTTCTCACAACTGCTGGGGAGGCTGGTTACCACAGCCACATTATATTGTTCCCAGACTAGAAGACTTTAGCAACTGTCCAGGGGGGTGCACATGGCTCAAAGATAGGAGGTAAGAATAAGCAGCAATGCTAAGAGGAATTAGCCATTCAGGCCCTGAAAAACTAAACAATTGTCTCAGAGCCTGATTTGAAATTAACGTTCCATCTTCACATTCGTGCTTGGAGTTTCTGCTTGTGCTGTCCCAACTGCAAAATGTTCCACCTCATGTTGCGTGTCCCCACCAATTGCATCCATGTGTCCTCACCAAGCATTCTGTGTCACAGCTTGGCAAGGGACCCCCATGATACAAACTGGTTCCTCTCCCCTCTGAGGACGGGTGAAGACTCCAAACCCAGCAAAAAGATCATTTGCTGCTTTAAGTGAGCAGGGACCCACTGCTGCCCTAAAACATTGCTCCGCATGCCTACAGTGAGCAGGCTTTTCCTAACCTACATCTCTCTTAATGCACAATAAATCAGTAGCCCTCTCCTATTAACCTTACATATATGAGGGCTCCTATCACAATTTCCCTTCAGACTTGCCTTTCCCAAACCTATTCCATTTCCTCCAGCTTGTCCTCATAGGTTGTATTTGCTTGTCCTTATCATTCCTACTGCTCTCCTAAGGACCTCTTCTACTTTGGGTATGTATTATTTTCACAGCAGAGTTTTATTGTCTTTGTCATTTTCTTCTTCAAAAACCAGTTCCTTCCTCCCATGACCCAGATCACAACTGTCACAGCATAAGGTGTTAGTGGAAAGAGAGGAGAGGCTACACCCTGATATAATAAATCTGCCCTGAATGCACTGTATGTATAAAATTGCATTTATTTTATGTATTTGGTTTCCAGGACTTGCTATGCCCCTAAGCAGCTTCTCATTTATTCCTGTGTGCAATAACCCAAAATAATTTTTAATACATAGATATAAAACACTGAGAATCAATAGCAGAACTACATACCTAAAGTCTGGCTTTTAAAGGGATTCCTTTTCTCTTTTAATAAGCATGCTTGCATGTTTTTGCATCTCTGATTATTGAATTCATAGATCGGATGTATAAACAACTTCAGTACAAAGCCCCAATTTTTTTACGCTGTGTTTGCCCCTGCAAAAAAAGGCCTGATACAAAAATCTTAGAATACCAATTATTGTGAAATTCTACCTACAAAAAAAAGAGGCAAAAACGGGCTCTTGCTCTTTCATTTTGTTTTCATTCTTCCCTCTGCCCTCCTCTTGAACTTTACATGACTTTTTTTTCCCCTCCACTTTTGTCAGCGATGGGAAATTTCTAATCCAACATACAGGATTCTTCCCTATTTGAAAATGAAAAGGAAACACATTTGCACTGAGATACACTGAGGGGCATTTGTTAAAGGCAAGGCAGAGTGGCAAAGTTCATCTCCCAGCAGCAAGACTTGTGGCTAGAGGTAACTGCATTTGTCCCTTTTCTCCCAACGGCTCATTACAGCTGAGCAGGTCAGACCTGTCAAACATCGCCACATTCGATGGTGCTAAGAAAAAAGAAAAAAAAAAAAAAAAAAAAAAAGAAAAACAACATGTACTTGGATGCAAGGGCTGTGCATCCCTTGTGCTTTGTCTGGCGCAACCCTTTCACAGAAGCACAGACATTGTGAAATGGGGTCAGGAAGGTAGCAAGCCAGCTGCCTGACATCCTTTCGACCGACTCCCGTGACCGAGGAAAGAGCAGTGCCTTCAAGAACCTTGCAAATACAAGATGAGCACCTCTCCCAGGAAAATCCAAGCACAAGCCTGACTTAGGTCTTGCTGCAGGTTGGGATTTAGGGTGCTCTAAGTGCTTGTTTGTTTCAGTGGGCCCGCTGCTGTTTGCATGCGGGACGAAGGAGAGCAACCCAAGCCCTCTCCCCTCCTTCAGGGCCAGCGAGGCTGAGCCTCAGCTGATATTCATGAGCCCAGTGCCACTGATGCGGCGGCACAGCACGGCGCGGCACATGGCCTCCCCCCAGCTGGCCGTCTGGGCCAAACTTCGCCTGGAGCCCAGCAGCTTTCAGCCCAGGCTAACTCCACCAGAGTTGGGAGCTTTATGCTGGTCTAACAAAGAAAGGAGACAGGCTAGCCAGGCCTTAATGAGCTGATGCTGATCATGTAACTGTCTTATTGAATTTGCATTTCATTAGGAGACTTCATTTGAACCACAGCTGTGAATATCTGAGGGCCTGATTGTGTCTATGGATACTAATTTGTTCAAAGAAGACAAGGAGGATACTGAGCTGCAACCCTGACCCTTTTCATATCGGTCAGACAAGATAGATCCTCCTTAAAACTAATGTCAGAGTTGTACCAAAAAGGTGCCCAGGTCCACATACCCTGGTTGCTATTGAGCTGCCTAAATGCCTCTTCCAGAAACTCACCCCTAGGAAATGGACAGGAAAGGTGGACCCCAGCACCCACTCTAGCCTTTGCCTGATAAAATTTCATTTTCCTGTACTGTAGCCTAGGGAAGATGATGAAACCCATGGGACGGTAATACACCATCAAGGGAAAACATCCCACCACCAGAAGGAAATGCCATCATTCAAATACTGACTTGGTATTTGAGGCTTCATGATTATCCCTGCAGCCATGTAAATCAGATTACCATACCATAATGTTCTGTTGGAATCCCACATCACTTAATGATGGAAAGACTGCAGACAGCAGGAATGAAACAGTTAAAAAGCCAAGACTTGTGATAAGCAGATGGCAATTATTGCTGCTTACTGGTAAAACCTGTTTGTATTAAAAATATCTTAATGTTTCCACTGGAACCTGCCAATTAAGAGATTAAACTGTGTTTCATTCACATACAAGTGGCTGTGAGCACACACACACACACCTGGCACTCCCAGCTCCAAATTCCACCTAGAGGCTGGATGAAAATATACCCACTGGTCACCTTCTCTTTCGAGTCTGTTTATTGAGTGGGGTTTAGGTTATTTTATGAGCTGTTAGGAGTAAGATATTTTTACCTTATTATCATGAGAAACAGGAAGTTGCTGGTAAATACAGCAATTTTTCAGAGAATTATCTAACTGGGGAGTAGACCTTCATTGATGAAGCTACTTGAAGCCCTGCCAGGCCTGAAAGGTGGATGGTACATCGCCAAGATTTTATTCTCAAGATAGCCTAAGCGAGCTGGTTTGTCTGGGAATTGCCCTAAGTAAACATGCTAATAGGATGGAAAAAGTTAGCCCCTTTGCCTTCTTAGCCAACCAGCCATTTCCCCTCTGCTGAGGGGAGTGACTGCTGGCACTCAAGGGCTTCCTGCATGTAACTGGTCAGTCTTTTGCTGTAGTCCCAGGAGCCTTTTTCTGTTAACAGGGAAGCCAAATTTCCTTCACGGATGCTGCCTCACTCCAAGCATTGCCTCTGTCACTCAGGGGCTGTAAGTGGATCTGGACAACTCCTCAGAGGATTCCAATGTTTATAAACTAATAAAGGATCTGATGTTGCCAGTGTGGAAGGCAGACATGGCTGCTGCTGATACAGGAGAATTTTCTATATCTTCTCACTTTTCATATCTTGACATCCAGCAGGATTCAGGAAAAGGGCTGGTACTCACACCCTTTACATCCCATTTGTGACCATTTCACAGGATGGAGTAAGGGCATGCCAACATACATCACAAGCTGGGATTAAAGCAGGACTTGCACAAAAAAATTATGCCCCTTAATTGTCATCAAGCACAGGGTAACTACTCAGGTGAGTGAGGCAAAGGAAAAGCATTGGCTTCAACTAGCTCAGCTGACCGAGTGTCACAGCTCCAAACATATCTGGACATCCTTAGTCTGAAAGGTCTTGCATAATGCACTTTCCTAGGATATTTGCAGTCCTACCTGGTAGTGCAGAAATTAGTGATGGTGCAAGAACAGCACTTGATTTACCTTCTCAGTGCTTCCATCTCTGCTTCCTTAGCTGAAATCAGAAAATGCAGAGACTCATTTAAACAAGCAAAAAAACCCAAAAATGAACAAACAAACAAACAAAAACAAAAAGAGAAACCTGTTCCAGCAGTGCTAAAAAGTTCAGTTCAGGCCTGCCCTTGGCAGAAGCTTGGGAATAGCTTTTGCTTTGTTTGAACCAAACCCAAAATCCACTACTGAATATTGCTTTCTGGTGTCTGCACATTCTCTGAGATGGGGGGACAGGGAGGATGAGGTGTCTCTATGTATTTTCCACCCATCCTACTGCTCCTCACAGGGGATTTTCAACTTTCTCAGTTTGCTGTTTGAGGGAAGGGGCAGGGAGTCTCCTGGGAGACCCTGGCAGAGCTCCCCTGAGACTCCCCAGGACAGGCAGGCCTCTCCAGAGGCAATGCCGGTGCCGTTCTCCACTGGGATCTGCAGGGGAGGCTAAAGTAGCACGACTGGCCGCAGTGGTGCACTGCCCTAGAAAGTTCCCAGATCCCCCATCCCAGCCCAACCAACCAAATAAATAAATAAACGGTGGCACACATCCACTCCCTGCCCCTTCCTCCCCCGGGTCAGAAAGATGTCACCTCTGCCCAGGCCTGCTGCCACCAGAGGCTTGCAGAGCAGACTGCTCTTCTGTCCCCTCCTGTGCCAGTGCCACCTCTGGGGCCCCGTTGTCACTGGCTTTGTGCCTTTCTCTCTTTGCAGTCTATACCCATCCCTGCCGAGACCAGCTCCTGGCGGCTGCCCTGTGGCCAGGCTCATCCCCAGCATTTTTTGGAGGAACATTTGGATTTCTGGAGGAGCAGAGATGCTGCCTCAGCTTCCAGAGGAGCGGAGAGTTGGGATGGCCAGGCCTGAAGTCACTCTTGCCCCACAGGGCAGCCGGCTTGCCCTGCACAGCCCCTCTCCATCACTCCACCCAATGAAACCCCCTGGACTCCCCTGGGCTTCCCTGCGGCCCCTCAGCCCAGAGAGCCAGCAGCTCCCAAGGGGAATTTTAACCTCCTTCTGCCGTGTTTACAGTCACTTATTCAGCTCCACACAAACATGCTTTTCTTCAGCATGGCAGGAGGGTTTTGTTGTTGGGTGTTTCTGTTTTTATTTTCCTCCCCTCCTGCCCCCGCGGAGGCAATAAGGTGTACAAGCAAGCTGCCCATAGGTGGCTGAGAGCAGAACTCGAGCCGCCCTTAAATAATAAAATAAAATTAAAAAAAGAAGAAGGGGAAAGAAAACCCACCCCGTGCTACCAGGGGCCCCGTTGGTTAAAGGCTACGGCGCAGTCACTCTGAAGTGAGGGTTTAATGAAGTAGCCTGTGAGAGAATGGAGGGGATGGTCCCCGCTGCACAGATGGCTCTTTGTCACCGCTGACACCTGCCATCTGCTTGTTTGTCTAAATGATGTCGGAGGGGCATCGCGAGCCTCCAATCTGCTGCGCCGCCTCCACCAGCTCGGGGTGACCCCCTGACCCCCGTGTCAGACGGGGCCGGAGAGTTTGTTCTTTCCGCTCCGCGGGCCCGGCCCGGCCTCTTCCCCGCCGGCAGCCCCGCAGCTGCCNATATGAAAGGGGCAGGACATGGAGAGATTAACCTCCCAGGGCATGAAAGGGGTACAAAAGTTTACACCGCCGGGCAGCCATTTAGACCTTTGGCGGGGGGATGCACTCGCGGCTCCTGGGCTTTCTGCCGTCATCTCCGCTCGATGCTCGGGCTCTTTCTGAGGTAATTAAGAGGCCAAATTACCCCAGATGTAACACCGCTGATATCAGGAGAGGCAATTAAGATATTTAGAGAATACTACTTCTTTCTATTTCTCTGCCGTGGAGGCAGACTGGTGCCTTAACATCACCTGTAAAATTTGGAGGTCTCCAAAGATGTCTGGTTTAAAGGCAGAAGGAGGAGGTAGGATCCACTTTCCTGACAGTGGTCACTCGCAGACTTTTGAAATCACACTTGGAAAAAGGATATATTAATACAAATGCATTCAGGTAGCATTTTTTTCTCAATTTCTCACTGTAGAAAAAGAGTATCTTCTTAATACATAAAAAAAGATTTTTTAGTGTATGAAAAGTGACTGACAGCTGCCAAGAGGGCCATAGCTTTGGCTACGGCATTTACTTCAAATGCCTTTGAAATAAACCTGTTGGAACAATAAGCATGTCCTGAGAATCTAACATTTAATTTTAAAACAACACTAAAGTCTAAAACAGCTAAAAACTCTTGAATAGTTAGAAATCCATTTCCTTCTTCTTTTTTTTTTTTCCACTCAAAGTCCGCAGAAACTCTGTACTTTGGATATGACTTCAGGTCATTTGTGTCACCTCAAAATACTCAGAGTGCCTAAAGGAATCTCTTTCCCAGTACAACCAACAAACCCATCTCTAGGATGCCTCAAAAGAGGCTGAAGCTTGCTGTTCATAGCACCACATAAATTGCATTTGATGTTATCAGTGATGTCAGTGTACATGGAAGGTGTATAATGGATATTAATTATGACTGTTATCACTTATGACTTGTGTAGTGCAGCCAGGTATGCCTGAATACTTGCAAACACAGCGGCTTTTACACGTGGCAACTCATGAAATGGAAAATGGTCACTCTGCACAGCTCTAATGAGGGCAAGGGTGATTTAAGCTAGCAGAAAGAATCATAATTACTGTAGGTTCAAAGTGATCTTGAAGGAGAGGAAGTTAAAACGGGGTTGGGATTGATCTACTTTCATGCTTTACTCGGCCCATTGTTTTTAATGCCTCATTTTGAACTATAAACAAATAGCTTCAGGTGATTTGCACAGTTTTCTGCAGATAATTCTGGAATTTGTTCTGGGCAACAGTGGAAAGTGTACACTGTGCAAAAATAAATAGCAGGGAAAACTGTGACAACAGCCTCCACCCTCTTTAGTCTGTCCAAAAAATTAAATCCTGGATTCAAAGGCATGTCAGAGCACAGATGCGAGGAAAGGGCTTCAAGGTTGGCAGAGGACCACATGCTTACAGGGAAGCTGATGCCCAGCCCCAGCAAGGCAGCTTGGATGCTGAAGGCCTTCCCTCCTGAGGAAGGGCTGGCTCTGGGCTGTCCTGGATCCTGTCCTGGATCACAGGCAGAGGGGACCACCAACCTTCTCACTCCTACAGGTCTCTGCCAGCAGGGCTGCCTTGGCCTCCAGCTCACATGGTCTGTTCACTGCAGCCCTTGGCCACCAGCACCTGGGCTGAGACCAAGCACAGCAGTGGTAAAAGAAAGGCAAAACCCAGGGACTCTTGGAGAGACACAGAAAGGCCCACAGGCTACACCCTCAGCCTGGGAAGCTTCTTTTTATCCCTCTCCTTCATGACAGTGCAGTTTCTGAGCCCACAACAAAGGACCGCTACTATTAATATTGCTGACAGAAGGAGAGGAAATCAGAGGCAGCCATATCTTCACATAACCATCCAGGAAACAATTCACGGCCTCAGATCCCTCTTTTTTCAATAATACTGGATGATAATTTGGGGTGATATAGTGGCAAAATAAAGGGAAATAAAAAAGTCCCCCAAAAACACACAGTCTTTTCCAAAATAACAGAGATTAAGGATGAAATCCTAGCTTTGCTGATTTCTGTGTGCTGTACTTATTAGTTCAGCGTGGAAAGGCTTTTACCCCTCCTGCATCATTATAAAAGGGATTGTTTTGGGTTTTTTACCTGAGGTGTTTTTGGTTAATTGGCATGTGTAAAAATGTCTCATTGTGGAAGCCATTCCTGACCCAGGCATTAAGGGTCTAAGATCTGCCTAGGTGCCTCATGATAGGTACTTTTCTTCCTTCAAACATCCCGCTAACTCCCTGACCCTCAGCCAACACCATGCTCAGCAGCAGAGCCAACACACCATGTTTGTCTTGGCAAAATGAGCCAGTCTGCATTAAAATGAGGGTCAATGGAAAACAAAAAGAACCAACAAAAATCCCTTCCTTTTTTTATTTTTGTCTGAAAGATAAAATCTGCATGTTTTGATGTATTCTGCCAGTCCACCAACTCCAGAAAGCACCTAGACATCCCCACAATAGGGTGGTGAGATGCTTCAGGAATGTTTTCTTCAGAAGCCATGATGAGAATTCTTTCTGTACCCAACAATTTCAACATGATTCTATTTTGATGAGGTGAATGACAGTCAATTCCTGTTAAGTCCCCCCTAGCAGAAGCTAAATTTCTTCTGACAATGTATTTATTTTCTTCCTCAACTGAGGCTGGCAGAGCTGGATGTGGATTTGTATGTACAAAGTTTCTTTTTTCTAGACGGGAAATGGGATCTTTTCATTGGTATCATTTCCCTCTGGAGCTCAGCCTTTTAGTATCAATCCCAAATAACATCTCTTGACCATGGTCAGCTCAGTCAGTCCTGCAAGCAAACTCATCAACTCTCTAGAGAAAAACAAAATATTGGCACAAGTCTCTCTTGTTTCTCTCAAGAATGCCATGGGTGGACAGGTATTGCAGCAATTGATCACTCTGTGTTTCAGCATGCAAGAAACCAAAACACAAATATTTTAATAGGGTGAGGAGACTATTCTGCATACATTTTTAAATCAATGCAAATGCCGAATCAATTAAGCACGCTTGAACACTGCTGTGGACATCACCTCAAAATCTAGCCCTGCAGGCAGCCATACTACTGTACCCTTTTGCTCATGTGAAGCAACACTGTCTCTGGCAAGACAGAGAGCTCCCCTCTGGCAAATTTCTTCATGTGACAGAGGCCAGGGATTTTATGTGTTTTCTGAAAGCAGCTATGGCAAACAGTCAATTCAGCTAAACAGTGTTGGCCGCAGTACATCTGTGCTTAGTTTTGGCTTAGCAGAGCAGAATAACATATGTACTTCTCTCTCTGTCCCACTCCTAACCTAAGATGGTGAGAAAAATAGCTGAATTACAGAAGTACCTTCTGTACAGAAGTGTCCTGTGACAGTGCAAAATCTGCAAGACTGGATATTCCAGGCAAAATGAACTCGCAGACCCACATGATTTCCTCATGAGATGACTTTGTGGGGAGGGTTTTTTTGGCTTAGTTCTTGTTGCTGTTGTTTTGTTGGCTCCTCAGATCAATACATTTACTGATCTCACTTCAGACATTTTTATAATCAAAAATATGAGAATAAACAGAAGTGAGGAAAACCCATGCAGGCCTCTCCCATATTTATAATCAGGGTTTCCTCCTCTGACCCTTCTTGTCCTGCTTCTGGAAGAGGCACCAGCACCCTGTGAAACACCAGTGCCATGCAGCCAGTGTCACTGCCACCACTGCTGACAGCAGTAATGGGGACATTTCTCCAGGTGTTCCAATGGCATTCCTGACTGTACAGACCATAGCAGAGAAATATTGATTAGCTTGCACTGTGTTCTTCACTTAATTCAAATAATTAATGCACCTCTCCATCACTTCCTCTCCTGTTTTATAAGCTTCTCTTAATAACACTTAGCATCTTAACAAAAAGACTAATTTTTAATGAAAACATTTTAGTTTTAGAAAACTTCTAAATTTTGATGGAAGCTCTTCATTCAATAGACTATTTAAGTGTCCATTTCTAATTAGTATTTTCCAGAATTAGTTCTTACTCTTGGTTTAATGGACTGTTTTTTCCTGCAGGTACATTTATTGGTTTGTCTTTGCCTCTCCAGACAGCTTTTTAGAATTAAATGTTTCTGACACTAAAATGGTTTCCTTTTCAAGAATGAAAAGGGTTCAGAAACAAATTTAAGCAGAAAATTTAATTTTATCACCAAGAGGAAAGAAATCACCTTCCAAGTTTCAAAAGCTCAGGCAATTCTAGCCACCATTTACTGGACCAGCAGTGCCTGAGAGATGATCACATTTGACCCCAGAACTTGCACCTGCACCCTGAATTTGGAAGAAGAGTTTGCTTCAATTCTCTACACTGGCATAGACTTTCAGCGTGGCTGTGGTAAAGTCTTGAGAGCTATTAAGGTATTTGGCTTTACAAACAAAGGCCCAAACAGCATTGTGTATCCAAACTTCTGAATGCCAGCAATACAGTGAAAATATTTGAAGCTAAAGGGATAAACAGCCCAAGCAAATTGTAAGTTGCCTAAACATGCAGCAATGCTTGGCAACCCCAGCTGGTTGCTGTGATAAGCCACATGCACACACCAGCATGGTGAGAGAGAGCTGGGTCATCTTCAACCCAGTTTTCTTCAATCAAGATTTACTGTTTATTTGTTAATCTAACAGGGTGGAGCTGGATGGATTTTCTTTTTCCTGCCTTTAGTCATCTGTTTTGTGAGCAATTTTTACTGTCATATTTCTGTTTCTCAGCTAATCTTAGAGCCAGTGACATAATTTCACTGAATTATTAATATTTCAAGCACATTTGTGTGGTTTGCACGGAGCTCCGTGACAGGATAAATCACATTCTGTACCGTTCTAACTTTCTTCAAGTACTCCTTTGTTGTTTTTTTTTAAAAAAAAACTATTTCAGGAAATTCACTCCTGGACTATGCTGGCATCACCAAAAGCCAGTGCTCCTCCCCAGTCTCTCAGTGTGAAATGTGACCAGAGCACACATGGACTCAGTGGCCATGCATCACTGCTCGCCAAGTGGCACCCACGGCACTCCTCCAGCTCCCTGTGGCCTGGGCTGGAGTTAGCCAGTCCTGGAGAGAGGGCGCACAGGTGATGTGCCTGCTGCCCCTGCCACACAGCCCTTCCCCAGCAGGGCTGGGCCCCACGGGCTCCACTCCTCGGCAGCACTCGAGGCTCGGTCTGCAGCCGCAGGATCTCCTGCTTGTGCGGTGGGCACAGGCAGCAGACCCTGGCCCTGACGGGTGCCTGCCAACCCCAGTGCCACCGCGCAGCTCCTGCCGTGCCGCTGCCCGTGGCGGTGCAGATCCACCAGCATCCCTCTCCCAGGCGAGGCCGGTGTCCCTCTCCCGCGCCGCTAATTGGCCGGGATGAGCGTCATGCGGCCGGGCGCACACATGTGTCCCGTAACCCGAACCATCTGCGAGCGCTTTAATTACCCCAGCCCCAGCTCCTCTGCGCTGCCATTGAAAGGAGCCTCCCCCACGCAGCCCCGCAGCTCCCCTCCCCACCCAGGAATTCGCAACCACAACTGTACAGCGTGGGCCCCCCGGCCCTCGGCGGCCGCGCGGGAGCAGCCCTCAGCAGTCGGCGAGGAGGAGATGAAAAGGGCTCCCTCCATATGTGGCTGCCGATGCAGACCTACAGGGTAGGCTTCACGCACTAGAGATTGCAGGAGGCTCCCTCTCACAGCTGTTCGGCTGTAGGCTCTTCCACGTCACATCATCCGTGCAGGCGTCAGACACCCCGTACATAAAAAATGACTGGAGAAAACAGATCCCCTTCTGTGAAGCCACATGGATTCACATCAACACAGAATTCAACCTACTGTTGCTGAAAATTGCTGGAAAAATGCAGCCATGTCAGGCCTCATCTTCTCATTACTCTCCAGGGATGTGACTTTCCTCTCTGTTTTTGCATTGCAGTGAAGTGAAGTTTTCAGTGGAAGTACTCAAATTCAATGAAGTTGCTCTGGAGGCTGAAGAGGGATCCAAAGTCACCAAGACCTAACCAAAATCAGGCTCTAGATGAAGGGATTTAGGCACTGTAAATGCAACAAGGTTCACAAGCGATATTGCCAGCAAAGCAGGAAATCTGCACTGGCATGCTAGGTTTGCAGCTGGTCTAACTGAGAGCAGCTTACTAAGGAAGAATTTGATGTTGCCTATCCAGAGGCAGGACAGCCTGACTAGAGGGTCTGTTCCTCTGGAAGTCACCATGATCATGGTATTTATAAATTTATAAATTTAAGGTGGTAGTACAAAGTAACCCCAGAAAGCAAAACCTCACAAGTTTAGTTGGAGGTGCTCATTTTCACCAGCTGTTGCAAACTAGCTTTAATCATATGAAACTCATGCCATCATCAGCACTGTGCTTTCTCTAGTTGTCTGGGAAGTTATTCTGTGCAACTTTTCTATTTCACCTTCTGCTGAGCACTCTCAAAATAGCTTTATGTATGAGATCAGCAGTTTCACCATTTTATAGGCAGATAAATTGCATAGAGCAGTCAAAACACTCTTGCTAAGGATGGAATATTGACAGAGGTTGTGTACAGTTCACCACAATCCCAGCCTAGGACTTGAAAAAAAATTGGCTTAGACCTATTTGTTCAAAAATTGGGTTTTTCTGCAGGTTTCATTGGATGGAAATAGCACAATCTCTCTCACTGGCACAAGAGATTACTGATACACACGAAGCAAGAAGGGAAATTTTCTAGTAAACAAAGCTGGGATATCAGTATGTCTGGATTTCATTTGGCTGGAAGTCCAGCCCTCCAACAATGATCCTGCAGCATCCATACGATTGTAGTGCATCAGGGCTTCAGATACTTAATGCGTGCCAAACATGGGTCTGTGCTGCAAAGTTCAGTGAACTCCTGTGCTATTTCATCTCTCCCTGCCTGCAGTGAAGCAGGATCAGACCATAAGGGTCAGACTCCCTACCCCATTACAATCCTCCAAACTGTAAATTAGAGCAACACTGGGGCTGAGAGAGTGCTCTTGCTCTTTCAACAGTAGAAGCAAAATCACAGCTCCATTCACTCATTCACTGAAATCCTCTTATGACAGAAATACCTGTATTTTCCACTGTGTGGAGAGCAAATAGCTCACCTGTGTGCAAGTGCAGAAGATTGTCCCCACCAAAAAAGTAGCTTTGATCCCTGAACAGAACCTTAGACTGCTGAGGGCAAGCCAGGTAGGACAATTCATTCCTCAGTGTGATCAGCCTCTTCTGAATCATTCTACAGCTCACCCTGAAGTCCAGTTGGTCCTTTGAATCCAAAGGTTTCTCATAAGACATGTTTCAACATCTCTCCCCAAAATCAGTGACAACAGCACACTGGTCTCATGCTGAATAAGGTATAAACATTGCTCTCAAGGAATCAAGTCCTTAGGTTCCTGTCTGATAAACATAGGATACATTTTGAACATCAACATTCCCAGTCATCCAGCAGCTGAGTTTTTTGAGCATCTCGTTTCTCTCTAGTGAGATTTCCAGAGTGACTCAGAAGCTTTGAGTGGAGCAGGAGGGTTTTGGAAAACAAACTCATTTTTGTGCTGCCACCTCGCTCACTTTGGCTTTCTGGGCTGTGAAACTGTGCTGTGCTGTCAAAAATGCTTCTGATTCATAACCCCTGACAGAGGCACAAGTAGAGCAGCATCATGAATTGCATAGCTCACTAGCCACTGGGGAGGGTTCACTGGCCTGCTAATCTGAACTGCCTGATCCTAAACTTCCACTTCCCATTGCATTCAAATGCACTGCTGAGTTACTTGACTCCAGCATAGATCTAGGGATGTTTTTCTTGTCTTACAGTTTTGTACTAACTGAGCTAACCCACAAGATAATTATGAAGGCAAAGATCTTAGTGGGATCCTAACAAGGATTAAACGTTTCTATGATTCATTAAAATATTCCCAGTGCCACTGGCTGGGATAAAAATGTATAAGGATTGTGTTAAAATTATAACACCAAGCTTCAGCCCCGAAATCTCCATTAAAAGAACCCCTGGAAAATACTGCTTGAGGATGCCAGAGCTGCACTCACTGAAGTGCCTGTTTCACTGGAAATCCAATCTGAAATCCCATTGAATTGCACACCCTTGCAGTCAGGCCCATACAGAAGCATCTGGTTCTTGGGGCAAGATTAGGAACACCCTAACCTACTGCAAAATAAACACAGCTTCAACTGATTGTGCAACAAGCTTGCACCAGCTGAAGATGCACTGCTTTAAGCAAGAGGCTTGGTCGCTGGAGTTGCTTTGTTGCTGCTGCTCAGTAGTAAAGCAACCAAAACTGAAGAGGAAGAAAAAGATGATAGTGTACACAAGATTTGTGAAAAACAAAGGAGAAAAAAAAATAAGGAAGAGGAAGATGTGCTGTTTTACACAGTGAGATTTGAATACTCAATCAAATATGGGCAACATCAATGAGGATTGCTCCATCATCTTAAAGGCTACAAATCCACATCTTTTTCCTGCTAGGAGAGTGCACACACTTCCAGGCTGCAGCAGGTTCAAGGAAAGAGGTGTTCTCAGTTCCCTGCTGACTCTGCTTGCTTGCTCTGATTACCAGTGCAGGGCTAGGCTGTAAATATTCATCTCTGGGTGCATATCATTACTTCTGAACTGGAAGTCTTTCTTTTTTGTCCCATTGCTGGGGAGCATTTCAATGTACTATGCAGAGTGGGACAGCCCCATGTGGGAAAGTCACCCCCAGGTATCCACTATCAGATGGAGTGTCTTCAGAAGACAAACAAAAAGTACAATTATTTACCCAGCCCTACTCTTTGGTGTCACCAGCATGCAGGAAGGGGCAGGAATACTGAGAAATCTCCATAAACATCTCAGCTTGCAGGAGCATGCCTGCTCTTACATCCTCTGCTGAGTAACTGCGTATTTTCTCCCATAGCCACGCAAACCACTCTGGTGAGGAGAGTGTTGAATACAGGATCCCACCTCATCCTAATTTGTGAGGTGCATCATGCTCATGATGAGACCCAGGAAGAGTAACCTGTGCTGGGACTACAGTCTGTCAGGTGCCAAGACAACTGAAGAAAGTATGTGGTGTAATATCCCCATCCTCACCTTGCAAGGCACAGGATTGGTTGGGCCCTGAAGACCATTTTTTTTGCTCAGGACCTATCCTCATATACCAGCATCAGTAATTTTGCACAGAGAAGGATGGCACATACAAAATCTGAAACTGAACATTGAGTATAAAAGAGCTTTAAGTCAGATGGAAAGGTTTGCCCAGAACCAAGGGCTCTTTGGTTTTTTGCAAGGAAAAGATCATACTTCTCAACATGGTAAAAGGATGTAGACTCATCCTGCTGATGCTTGGGGGTATTATGGTTGCAGTTGTCACAAGCAGCATTGGCCAGAGCATCTATCCATTTGTTTTAGTTCAGTTTTCCAAAGAGGTAGTGCTGCAGTATCACTCTCGTGTGTGTGTCTCTTCACCTGTCTATCTGCACTCAGCTGTACTTCTTTCTCACTAGTAACTTTTGAACCTGTTGGCCAATTAAAAAAAAAAAAAATTGACAGACAATAGGTCTCCAAGGTATTAAATTTCAACACATTTTATGAAAATTGGCAGCTGGCGAGAGGAGAAAAACACAATTAGTGGCCCTGTGGAAGTGAAGTCTGCTATGTGAATGTGACCCTTATTAGACAGTGAGGATCCTCCTGGGAAAGAGATGTTATGAATGTCCACAGAGGGAAAAACAGATCAGCATTACATCTTATTAGATACCAGAGAATCCAATGCAAGCCCCAGGTAATGTTCCAGGACACTGGCTGCTTCAGCTCTGCTGGCCAAAGAACAACATGTCCATGACCTCCAGCTGGGGCACTCACAGCCTCCTTACACACAGGCAGAGACAGAGCTGAGGAGGAGGGAAGAATCAGTAAGGTGTTGGGCTAAGGGAAAGGGAAAAGCCTCCTTCCAACAGCCACTCAATGCCTCCCCTGATCATCTCTTCCAGCCCTTTCACTGATCCCTCTCAACTCTTCTTTTCCATCTGTCCTGAGCATCCCACGGATCTTTGCATACCTTTCATTTCCCCATCATTTTGATATTCCCTATCCAAGGCTCCAAATAATCCCCAAACAACCAAAGGTCTTCACTGTTGTATCTTAGGTCTCTGCCCTCTCACCTTCTCAGAAATGGCCTTTCCTGTAACCACAAACCAAATGCATAATTTTCAGGGCAGTTTGCCCTCATTTTTGATGCAGCAGAATTAGTTTTGCCTGCACTGCTGAGAAACCTTGAGCCAGCTCTAGAGTCATGGCACAATGAAATAGACATGAAATAGACAAGGACATTACATTTACAAATTGGGCCTGTCCTCAGGGACAAATTCATCCTTCTTATAACCTCCCTGAAGTCACAATAGAGAAAACATAGCCCTAATTAATCCAGCCTGCTTGCATTACAAGAGATAACACGGCCTAGAGAAAAGCATCTGACTCGAAGAAGCAGGAGGGTCATGGTCTTACATGATTTTGTAACTGACTTGATCACTGCTATTGAACACATTCTTTAGCTGCATTTATAAATTCAAATTGTAGGACTTATGCTTCAGTGTCCAGATTCTCAGCTTGGATGGGCAACCATGTGCAGGATACACTTTTGCAACTAAAGCTATGTAAATCTGCAGTGGCTTCACTGGTTTGCTGCTGAGGAGTGGAAAGGCACTGAGTGAACAGGCAGCATCATGGTAACACAGATGTCCTCCAAAGGTCTTCTTGGCTGTCCTTCAGCTCCTATCCTGTGTTCTTCCTCGGGAAAATTGCTTCCTTGTTATAAATCATGCAGATCTCCAGCCCTTCCCTCTATGCACCTGTTCCAACTTTTCCCCTGCTTTCCCATTACTCAAACAAAATGTTACCAGAAACATTAAAAACCATTGAAAAACATATTTTACCTTTTTAAATTCAATTTTAATTGAAATCTGTAAGGACAAGAACTACAAGTGAAGGCAGGAGAGGAGCCCCACAGGAAATTATTTGGATTCTCCCTCTCCTGATCTCTGGATAAATATTTAACCAAGTGGCATTTGCGATATAGATTGATCTTATAGAAGAGTTCTGATAAGTGCCTGGACAGATCCTTAAGTAATTGATCTCAGATATGTTTATATCTACTTAATTAATTAAGTTTTCATCTAGTTAATGAAGGAGTGAAATATTTGAAAACTGCAAATTGTGCAAAGAATTCACAGCTGACTATTGAACAACTCCAACATGCCAGCAGTGAGTTCTCTGTTCAGAAACTTTGGGAAATTTCACATCCTGATGTGTATGTAACCCAGGAGAATCCAGTGGCTCATTATAACTATCAAAGGATGAAACTGCAAGTATTTCAAAAAACCTTTCTCAGAGGGTTCTAGCAAGCTCTGTGTCACAGTTGCAGTAGTGATGCTCCCAAAGTGAACAGGGAGACTTGTGAAATTCAATTGCGAATGCTCCAAGAAAATGCTGCTGTCACTACACAACTCTCATGTACCTACCAGCTGTCTCCATTTGGAAAAGACAATCTTCATTTTCTAAAAGCAAAATATTTACAGTTGTTCCAGTCTGTCCCTCCAGAATTCTTCCCCCCTTGCATATGGATTTTCCTGAAGCTGCAACACAGGGCTCTGATGATGTCTCAAATTGTCTCCATCGCTAGATGTCAGATGCTGGCATTCCCAACAGCACAGGCTTCTAGACATGGACTGACACCAGTGCTTCAGTTGCTTGACTTCAAAGTCAGACCCACATGGTTATATACAAAGGATTTGGTGGAGGTGTCTGATACAAGTAAGCATCCTGGAAAGGCACAGATGTTTCCACAGAGCTAGCCTGGAAATCTCATAAGGACAGACTCCACAACCCTTCTGTGGTTTGTGAAGGCCAGTGTGTTTGCTCAGGCTATTAAAAGAGAGTCTTAAATCAATTTTTCACAATTCTGATCTCAGTTATTTCACTAGGGTTGTTCTTGAGTAATGATTCAAGGGCAAGCCAAGGAGGAGTGGATTAGACTCCCTGAGTTTCCTCTTGGCAAAAAGCAGTAACAAAGAAAACTAGCTACCCATATTTTCAGAGCTTTAAATACTTCTTTGTGACATTTAGTTCTGAAAGCAAGCAAAGGTTTGGGAACAAGCTTTGTTCTTCTTAGCCATTTCTAATTCCCCTTCTTATTGTGATCCTTTAATTTTTTAGCAATTACATTGCATTTTCTGTCAATCCCTCATCATTTCTCTACCATGCCTGACCAGTTTGTACCTGTTTTGGCCCTGGCCATGCTCCAGAGAGATTGTCCTGGTTTAGTCATCATTTCTCCACGTACCACGCTTTGGCACCCATCCAGGAAACAGTAATGTCACCATATGGACTGGCTGGCTAATCACAGGCCAAAAGTACCGTATGCTGTTACTGAGGAGTTCTAAGGGCCAAATGCCCAAACATACCCAGGCTCCAAGGACAGATCACATGGCAGATACTGGTACCTAAGACAAGCTTGGGGCACTCTAAAGGTCCCAATCTCCAAAGCCATCCTCTTAATCTGACATCCAGCTCTAAAGGCGCTCCTTTATTTGACATGACATTTCCTTGTGCACATTCCTCACAGCAGAGTTTTCTGTCCACACACGGCAAAACCATCCTGTCTGAATTGCCCCTAAAGTTCTGACCAAGCCCCACTGGGATTTCCACCTTGCTTGGGAATCTCAGCTAGGATAGAGGTGGAAAGGACAAGTTATTTTCTCAAATAGCATTAAATTCATCACAAGACATTAATCTCAAGTAGGTCACAGCTACATTTACTCAGAAACTTGTGCCAAGATGTTCCCACAATTAAATAAAAATCCACTGACTTCCATCCAATTGTACTAGTGACTTTAAATCCTCCAATAGTTAGAATCTAGTTCCTTCACCTAAACAAGACACCTAATTGCCTGGCTGTAGTATGAAAAGCAGCTGTGTGGGGCTGAAGTATCCTTGTCATTTTATAAGAAAATTGTGGGTTGATTTAGGTCTTCCATAGTATAAGGATAGGCAGACAACCTCAGCCGAAGGGTTTTTCCACACTCTAAGCCAACCATAGATGGTGTATCTCAGATAAGAAGGCATGTATGCCTAGCTAACATGGTTTTGACTTTCAGCAGGAGCTTATTGCAAGCCCTCTGATATGCACAGGGCTAACTTGAATCTTTCTCGTCTTTTCAAGTCTAAAGATCTTGATCTATGAATAGAATGGATGGCATACACTAACCTTTATTCTTTTGCTGGACAATTTGCAATGAATAAAAAACAAAAACAAGGATTGGTTGCTAAAACATTAGCAAGAACAGAAAATCAACAAGAATACTTCTCTCTGGATATTTCCAATGGAAAAAGCTGATTTTCTCATTTGCAATGAGGGTGGCATTTAATCTCAAACTGGAGTTGTACATTCTGGCATTTATTCTACAATACTGGGGAAGATGAAGGGCAGAGAGAAGGGAGACTGTTGATGTTGAATGATCACATATTGACAACATGGCATTGTTGTGCCTGGGGAGGGGCAGAATTATGGACCCACCACTGGCACTGCTTGGCCTGGGCTGCTTTCTGGCCTCCCAAAAACTGCCAGCAGTGTGGTGGAACTATCATTTGACTGTGCACAAGGTTCTCACAATGACTAATGGTTCAGCACCATCTCCTCAGATGATTGCAAATGCATCCATGGTCCTCTGAGATGCAGTAAAAGCACAGACTGGCAGGGAATTATGAGAATTCCTTTTGCTCTGACACCCTGTCATTCACCTTGTACCCCAGGGCTGGCTGAGGGAAACATCCTCATATCAGCTGCAGGAGATCTGCAGAACTGTAAGACCTAGGTGTGTTCCTCATTATGGACCTAAACAAGGGCTGGCCTGATTTATTATTTTATTGTAACCTAGCAAAAATGTATCTCCAGCAGCCTGCAGTGTGTCCCAACCTGTAGTGTTCTCCCCAGCCAAGCATCACTGCCAAGGTGCCCCATTGTCACACTGTGCACCTTGGGAAAGATGTGTCTGTTGGCCTTGGTAGCCTTCATGGGCAGGAAAACCTCCAGTTAAACCTTCCTCCAGCAGGGCATGCTGTGCTGGGGTCATGGACTCTGTACCAGCTTTCCTCACCTACAAAATGTGTGATAAGATGTGGCTGCATTCAAGCAATGGCTGTAACCAGTGTTGAGGGGATATAAAAGATGTCCTTTATACCCTCTGAGGACAATATTCTTTAAATTAAATTCCACCACCACCACTCAATTTCTTGCTTTGTTACCTTCCAAAGAAAACCAAATAATTCTCCCCCAAATCCTAACCATAATTTTCAAGTGAAATCATTAAAACAACTTTTGTTAGCTCTTTTATAGGAAGTTTAATTTTTTTTTTTTTTGAAAATCACTAACTCTCTCCAAAGCTGTTAGTCTTTGGCTGTAATTTGTGGCAGAGCACATGATATTCTCTAAGATAACAGTCCCACACCAGTGGGACTGAATTGTAATTTATTACTTTCACAGCCATGTATATAACCACCTATAGGTTGTGGAATTCTCTATACATTCATATGCTGAAGGATATGTATATACAGCAGCCAGGGACAGGAATTAGCAACTTTTCAGAGAGCAGAGAGTGATTTCTATGTATCTCTATGATCTTTAGAAAGGAAGCCCTGGGCGGAGATTTAATCACATGTCATTGTCTGTTATGCATTCATAAAAAGATGAATAATTATGGCAATTCAAGGAAACCTATCATCAACTGAGAGGAAAAGACTATTTTTCTGAAGCATACAAATTCAGTCTTTTATGACAAAATGACTACTTAAGACTTAAAACTCTAATCATTACCATTTGCTTCCTAAAATATCCACCTCTTTATCTGCACATTGAACTGAAAACACAAATCTCTCAAAATGTCTCTGGTCTCTAAAGGGGTGAATGTATTTTCTTCCTTTCCCAATTCTGCTGCCAGGTAGAGGGGGCAGCATTTCTTCTCTCTTGGTGTCAAGCAAGTCACCCTGGGCACAGCACAACCAGGAGCTGATCAGTTCCTGCCTGGGGTGCTGGCACAGGGGCAGCCCTGAGGTGTTCCCGCACCCCTTCCTGTAGAGCCATTCAAACAAGCCCCCACCACACCCTGTCGTCAGGAAGGTGCTGCTAATGGCAGATGGTTTTGAAGGTTTAATATAGCCTCTGCAACACCTTTCAGAAAAGGAAAGGGGTGCCCAGCTTACTACAGCTGTAAAAACAAAGAAAGGAGGGAGAAAAAAAATAAGCTATTTCCTCTAAGTTCCTAATTTTTATTGTGCTTGCCAGCCACAAGCAAAGTGTGCCCTTTCTGAGGGTGGGAGGGAAGAAGTAATTCAGCTCTGTACTTCTGGGACTTGGTTTGCCAGGGGAACTCAAGGCTCTGGGGCTCAGAACCATTCCTACAGTCCTTACTCACGAAAACCACTTTGACGGGACATAACTAAGCTCGGCCAGGCATCCAGGTAGCTTCAGAAAGGAGCTGGCAGGCTGGCAGCCCTGCCTCTGAGCTCTGCAGCCTGAGGACAGTGTCACCCTGTGTTTTCCCAATTTCTCCTGCCTCTTCTTTCATCCTCTACATCATGAGCATGGGGTATCTGCACATCTTTTTTGCTACTGGAGTAGCTGGATCCCTTCGAGATAGGACAGCTAAGGAAGCTGTGGGGATGTGGGTGGGAGTGCCTGTGGCTCTGTGTGGGGCTGCCTGACTGTCAACACTTTGCTTTTAATCCCTCTCCTGTGGCACAGAGCAGTGTCTGTGCATATCCAGACTGCACCCAGCAGCAAGGAATGGCCAATACCTGTCCCACTGAGGAATCTGCTACCCAGGGATGCCTCTTCCGTGCCTGGACAAATTCTCAAGCAGCAGGTTAAATGGGTTTACTGATCAGCTGCACTGTACTGCAGAGCAGAGCAGAGACCACAGAGCAGGGACTGGGGCTCCCCCTCCCCTATATCTGATGAAGCCCTACAAAAGCTCTCAGCTGCACTGGGGAGTGACAGCAAACTGCTGAGCCACACAGCCCATTACACACAATGTACAACGAGCACCTTCTTCCTCTGTGGCGTCAAACACAAAAGACCCTCAATTATTTTCTGGTTCTGGAGAAAAAAATACATTGAGATCACTGTATTGGCAAGCGAAGCTGCATCAGGCAGCATTAAAGCTTTAGCAGCCTTTTTGCTAAGCTAAAGACCCCCTCACTCAGTGCACCACAGGCAACCAACACCGCCCCCAGACCCATGGTAAACCTCGGCATGGAGAAACAGCGAGCCAGCTCCTCTCCCTCATGTGAAGCTCTGCTTTGTTTTGTAGGGAGATTGCCATTCCCCCTCTGCTCCCGCCATGGCCAAGCAAGCCCAGCTGAACTCCTGGTTCATCACTTCCTTCGGGAGTTTGTGCTGTCAGATTGGAAGGGTGGGCTCAGGAGGATATGGGTGGGACGCAGTGGCAGCAAGGAAACCCTTGTTCACAGCTCATTCGGGGAGGAAACGGGCACAGATCCCAAGGAAATTGTTTCGTGTTCCTGAGCAGCCGCGGGGGGGGAAGGTGGCGGTGCTGGCCGGGCGGCAAAAGGCCAGCGGTGCCCCAGCACCCACGGACACGGGCTCCAGCCCTGCGTGCCCCGCTGCGCTGGACAATGTGTCCCCAGGGACGCGGGGACAGCAGCCCTCTCAGCCTCCCTGGTGGCAAGTGGCACTGCTCGCCCCACCCGAGCTTCAGCGCAACCCTGCGGGGGTCCCGGCCAGCCCTTCCCTGCTCCCAGCCTCCCCCAGTGGCACTGCCACACACAACAAAGCAGGGGGGGTAAGGGGGACCTGCCCTTTGTACAAACTACCCAGCTGGACTTGCTGGCTCCCATCCCTTTCCCCCACCACTCTGTCCTTGCCCCTCCACGGAGGTGACTTGGCCAGACTCTTGGAACTGACCCAGAGATGTCACAGACACCCCAGGCAAGCCTGAAGCCACAGCCGCCTCTGAGAGTTTCTCCTGGAAATAAGCAGGGGCAGGGATTGTCACTGGAGCAGTCTGGAGCAGGCTGCGGAGGGGCCCCGTGACTCGCTCCAGGGGACATTAAACATAACCTGCAAGCCCACAGTGTGGAGCAGGGAACAGGGCGGGAGCTCTCAAGGAAATATTTTGCTGAAAACAAAACTTTCAAAGCCTTTCAACAGCAGAGCACCGAAAATAGACTTCAGACTCCAAGGGAGGGGGAATTGGAAAAGGTTAGAAGCGGGGGAGAGAGAGAAAGAGGGAAAGATCAAACGATTGACGACAACCCTGGGGAAAAAGGGGGCGCAGAGGTTGCCAAAGATTTTTTAAGTCTATTTCCTGCAGGAGCTGGAGACGAGGAGGGTCAGTTTATTACAGTTTGGCCTGAGCAGAGAGCTCTGCAAGAGGCTCTTCAGGCTCACTCCAAACACAGCCATTCATTACCCACTGCTGCATCCTTCAAAACAGGAAGCGTTGCCAGAGCATTAATTTATCTCTTAATCGCTGTCCTTTTGTTATGCTGTGAAAAATGTTTAGTCATAGATTTAATTTCTCTCACTCCACCCCCCTACATCCCGACCACCTCTGATCACAAACACCATGAAGAGACAGGGCTTGACGGCTTTTCTGATGGTTTTACTACAATTTAACTTTCAGAAGATCAGCTAACTTGCTCACAGATTCTATTGAAGAATCCTGCATAGCAACAAGAGAGCTGCCTCTGGCTCAAAGTGGGAGTGTAGTTCTTTGGGATTTCGCCTTGTCATTATTATTTCTCGCTTTTGTTATTGTCTCCAGTCCATCCTCCCCAGCCCAAATTTACTTTAAACAGATGTCTTATTTGTTCATAGCATGCTGAGGATTTGCCCTGGCAGAGAGATCTTTTTTTGTATTTTGTTTTGCCTTTTTTTTCCCTTAAATCTGTTTTAAATTTTGAGAAGAGCCCATGAAACAATAGCAGATGTGTTGTAGCTACAATTAATTGGATAATTAACTTAATTCATATATTGCATTTTAGGTTTGTGTTTCTTATGCAAGGGAGTGTGTGTGCTAGAAGCTGGGGTGGGCATGAGCAGCGGGGAGGAAGAGAAGGGCTTGTTGGGGGGGTACATCAGGGGTCCCAGCCATGGGTCCCCCAAGCCAAGGGCAAGAGCGGTGGGGAGAAGGCAATGCAAGGAAGGGGCCACACATTTCAGCAGGGTCCAAGTGACTGAAGATGCAGACAGTGGTGAGCACAGGAGTCTGGGCTGCAACAATTTCCTGGGGGTATGTCCCATAAGGCATGCGCATAGAGGAATATGAGGTGCATGGACAAAGTCTGGGAGGCAGGGATTCAGGTCCCCTAAGCCTCCAAGACACTTCTTGCAGGAAAGCAGAGGGATGCACGGACAACCAGTCCATACCACTGGGGCCATTGGGATATACCTGGGATGGGACCACTCCCCATGAGCCCCAGACCCGCTCAGCATCCGGCTGCCCCCTGTACAGAGCTTGTGTCCCAACCGACCCGAGCCACAGCCAGGGCAGACAGGACCCTTTGGTCTTCATGTGCCCCACCAAACACCCCCACATCTCCTCTGAAGCCATTCGTCAGTGAATGTCTGCCCTGTGGTGAACAGCCTCAAAACCTCGGTGACCTCTCAGCTGTGTGCTGTCTGCAGAGCCCAGGACGCCAGCGCTGCCACCCAGGCAGGCCAGCCATCCTTAGACGTGATTATTGTTCCTTGGTATGGAGCCCCGCCAGGCGACACAGTTCCGGCTGGGCTGCACGCCTGCCCAGTGGGAGGGTCAGGATCTGGCCCTGAGTGTTAACAGCCCTCCATGTCTCCTACTGAAAACTTTTTCAAAGTCCTCCCGTGGCTATTCCATGTTGGTCCTGGCTGCTGTCATCCTTCATGTGTAAATGCTCCCAGCGTCTTCAGAGACAGCAGTGTCTACAAGCCACCAGGGTGTATTTTGCAGCCCCAAAAATACCCTTTGTGACTTAGCCTACACCCACCCTCCAGAGGACTCAAAGCATTTCACAAACACTCTCCACACAGGTACGGTGCCCACAGCCATTCAGAGCAGACTTTCTTCTCTTGGCTTTTGCACAGGGCAGGAGAGCAGAGGCTGCAGAGCGGTGTCGGAGCAGCACAGGGCTCAGGTCTAGTTCTAGCTCGGAGCAGCTGAATGAGACAAGGAAGAATAAGGCTGGTGACTGCAAGGCAAATTTGGACTGGATCCTGCAGCAAGCTCCAGGCAGGCAGACAGCATCCACCCAGATCTCCCCGACTTCCCAAGGCTGCCCATGCTGTGCTCAGAGCAAGACCAACACTCTGGCTCTTATTTACAAGAGCCTAAGTGAGACTTGAGGTTACTAACTACACTGCAAGCATTTTTGAAACAGCATTGTCCTTGGAAAACTTCATAGCATTGGTAGAAGCATCTGTCTTTTATGCAGTATGGCTTATAGCTATCAGAAGAACAACTGCAATAACAAAAAGTCTTTATTTTACATTAAAATAGATATTTTTTTCTATAAAATTTGCAGTAAAAATGCATCCCAACAAGTTGTTCACAAAAACAGAACAAAAAAAAACCCTCAAACTGCACAGATGAGAACAAATGATACTGCTAATTGCTGTGTATAATGCCAGATATTGGCATTTAACTCTAACTATGCTAAATGCAAATGTCAGCTGGAATGACACAGTCCGGCTTCATCACCCAAGGCATAATTTCCAAGCCAGGCTTGAATGCATCCAAATTTCCTACATTTTTTTTCTTTTCTTCTCCTGTGGCAGCAGATGAGTGCAGAGAATGGAACTATTTAGCCTTCAAAAAGGCTGGGATTGGGAACCCACAGAGGTCCTGGTTCATGCTTGACTAACAAATTACGGTAAAAACACAACATCACTAGCAGGGCTATTGGAGAGAATTATACCCAGAAGAAGTCCTCAGAAGAGGCTAAAAAGAAAAAATCCTGTTTAAACTAAAAGGGAAAATGTTATTCAATACAGCATTTTTCTACTTCTTTCCTTCTGGGTTGTTTTTTTCCCTACCATATTCAGTTTCTGTTTTTCTTTTCTCTTAATTTGGAGGCTTCAGAGTTGCCAATTATTCTTTTATTACTTTTTTTTTTTTTACCCCTACAATGTCAGCAATATTTGGCACTTTTCTGGGATGCAGAGCACCTGGATCAATGGGATTAATGAATATTAGCTGAATTCAGACAGGGAAGAAAGAGGCATTTAGCCTTTGTGACGGAGGACAGAGCTCAAATTTGCCATGCACCTCAGAGAAATAGCTATACCAGTGAACCAAGTGGCCTGTAAGGCTCCAGAGCGAGAATCAATTAAGAGGAACCCCAATGCTTTAATGTTTTGTTATTGCACATAATGATTTCTAAGGCAGCTGCAACAGCCAGGGTGGGAGAGAGAGAAGCTGAGCCATGATTTATGGATACTTTGGGCTCATATTACTGGAATCATTAATCACAACTGCTGATAAATTAATCCACCTTCTAATTTGTGTGCAAAATGCTCAACTGAAAGTAGAGCAAATACCAGTGTTTCACATAAGGTGCTCTTGTAAAGTGCTGCGTTTGAACCTTAAGAAACCTGGTAGTTTCTCCTGACAAACAGCAGCCAATGGTGGGGACAATCCAGAAAGTGGCCGCTGTCATCAAGGGGGTCCCAGGACATGAAAC
The DNA here is from genome assembly GCA_013397245.1 of Thryothorus ludovicianus. Classification (NCBI taxonomy): domain Eukaryota; kingdom Metazoa; phylum Chordata; class Aves; order Passeriformes; family Certhiidae; genus Thryothorus; species Thryothorus ludovicianus. The sequence goes on from VZTB01018390.1 coordinate 672,191, forward strand.
CAAGGAAAAGGATGGAGCCAACCATAGTTTAGCACTATGGTGGCTAATCAAAAACTCACCTCTGACCCAGGCTGAATCCTGCACTCCAAACAACCATGTCTGAACTTTTTCCAAACCAGCTTCCTCCAAATCTCTGAAGGACATTCCTTACATTTTAATGAAGGCCACAAGTTTTCATTCTCAAGTACTTAGAGACAGAATGAAATGACGACATATGGGAAGGATAAAAAAAGCAGTTGCTTAGCTATGGTGAATTTCTAATAAAGAATACAGACAAAATGATAATTTATTTCAAACACATGGTAACTGTATATATATAACAGTTATATATATATATATATATAACTCCAAGAGAGAAGATTGAGATTGTTCTGAGAAAACTTTTCAAACCACATTGTATTCATAAAGATAAAATTATGTTATTTCAAAACATTTTAGTGGCTCTTCCTGACCTCTAGAAAGTCACACTTGGAATAGATAAATTGTCAAGCTTCATAAACAGGAGGAAATAAAAAGTGATTAGAATATGTTGATTTCAAATAAAAACAAACATTCCAATGCATCCTTACATGTTTATTTTTCAGTTAATTTTGTAGCCTGTGCAGAACACTTGAAACTGGTTTAAAAATCCCTTTAGCTATAACACTGAGAAAGAAATTGTCCTTTTACATAAAGGTTTCAATGATTTCAGACCTAAAGCTTATGGCTAGTTCAGGATGGATTTTCATCCATTCTAAAATTCAAAATGAAAAAGTGCTACATGTAGAAAGAGAGACAAGCACCTATTCTGACAAGTTGATTTGCAAAAATGATGGTGGCTGTTTGAAAATGATCAGACTTTTTGATTGCTAGAAGCATTCCCATTAGGGATGCATTAGCAGGCAGAGTGCAGAGGTGGTCAAAGGTGCATCATAAATGCAATTTATCTTATCAATATAACTTTCGCATATATGATGTCTAATGTTCATATACCTAAGGGTTGCCCGGGTATGTGTTTAAGATGTAGAGAAGCAAGTCCAGCTCTGCTTTAGTTTACTCCTATACAGCTATTAAAATTGCTAGTTCTGTGATTGGAGTAGTGTAATATGGCTAGTTCACATAACTGGAAGCAAAAGTAGATGTGGCACTTACTTCAAAATGTAAACTCCATTGTGTGAGTGCCATAACTTCTATGGTATAATTGTGTATTTCAAACCCATAGGTTGCAAGTTTTTATATATAGAGATAGACGGATAGATAAATCAGTCAATTGATCAAATGATCAATCTTTCTTTCCTTTTTATTGTCCAGGAAGTCAGAATGCTTTTTCTCAAATATTTTCCACTCACTGATGCCCTCCCTCTTGAGTACATGTCAGTAAATTGCGTCTGGTATTTCCTCAATTAAGATATCTAAAGTGAAAGCAGAGACAACCCTGCTCCCAACTCCCTAATTTTGACTCTGCCAGCCTAATCTTTTCCCACACACTCTACCCTGTCTACTGCAGTGGCACCAGAATTTACGGCATGGTGAAGAGATGAAGCTCCTTGCTGGTCAGCTGTCCTACACTTGGGCCTGCAAACAACCAGGTGCCATCGTATTTGTGTGCTTGCTTGGGAGTGAAAGCATCTCACCTTTTCAGGAGAGTAAGGTTACTCAGACTTTGCCATATCCCTTCTCTGGTTGTGATGAACCAAGAGTAGCACAGCAGTGTAAGGGGGCAAGTCCCTTCCATGAGGATGGGATTTACCCAGGGACCCCTTTCTAATGTGAAATCTTCATCTGTCATCATTGCCAGTTAAATATTCATTCCTGTTTTCCATCAGCAAGTGAGAGCAGCATGAGGTTTCCTTTGAGCTCCAGGACAAAAGAGTCATGGAAATTGTCAACACAGGGCAAGAAGAGTTTTAAGAACAGGCCAGGTCTCAGCAGTGTAAAATGCCAGTTTTCTGTTCCCCTCCTCCTCTTCCCTTGCAAACTCTCTGCCATCCCATTTTACCAACCACATAGAGCCCCGGGCTGTGCTGGCCTTGCTGGGCTCTGCAGGGACGGTTACCACATGCCTGGAAACCCCTTTCCAGGTTCCCAGGACCTCAGCAGTTCTTTTAAAGGAGCTGCTTTTCATGACTTAAAAGTAAATAGACATAATTTCTAATCCCTTGAGCTGCAAAGTTATGGAGAGTTTAAAGCCTGCCGCTCAAACAGCAAGTTTAGCAGTCCATTAGAAAAGAAGGGTGTCCCCAGTTATCTGACCTTTCAGGAAATTGAAGCATCTCTTCTGCTGACTCTTTCATTGCCCCCAGAGAGCCACTGATGAGATCCGGACGTGGTATGGAGGAGCAAAGAAGATCTGTGATTCACTTTTATTATTCCAGGGAGAAGAGAGACAGGCAGCAGAACTGCTGCACCTTGGAGCCATGTGCCTGCCAGTGCATGCTCTGACTGGGGTCCAACACAGTGCAGCACATCCATCGACACCAATTTGAGATGTCCAAGGACCTGGCCCTCTCCCTGGAGCTGTGGTGGGAGGCTGTGACTCAAAGAGAGCAGGGGAGAAGGGAATAAATGCCAGGAATGAATCTTTGAGGGGGCATGTACTTTGTTCAGGCTGCAGAGGATGACATTTGGGATGTGCAAGGCATAGGTACATGGTTCATAGGTTCTCCATCTGCACCAGCCCTGGAGGCATTTTAACAGGCTGCCAACTTCTGCCTCTCTTGAGGCTGTTTCCCCATGATAGGCTGCCTTGCTGACTAATACCACCTCGCAGAGCTGAGCTGTCCCAGCCAGAGGAGAGGGTATTCCTGCCTGTGCTCGAGCTAACCTCTGCCAGTATTATGCTCTTCATTGCCCATTCCCTCTCCTTCTTTTCTCAGGAAGACAGACCATTTTCATCTACACAACAGAACTGAAGATAGTCAGAAGACCGAAGTCAGGAAGATTCTTGCCCCACATTTCTCCTATGCTTGGATATTAAGGGCAAACTACAAATCTTGCCTTCAGAAGACCTTCCTGTTGATTTAAAAGCGCTTCTCCTGCCAGTGGATGTTTTATTTAGGAACAGTCTGGTACACGATAATTAATGTTAAGAGGCCATGTTTCCCTGCTGAGCAGTAGCTTATGTCAGGAGCAGTTCCATTTCCTATGCTGGGAAGGCATCAGGATCAAGGCACTGCCCTCCAGGAATAGGGAGGCTCAGCTCCTGGCCTCACAAACACCTCTGCCAGGCTGGCAAGGAATTTGCCATGGGGCAGCCTTATTGGATTAAAGAACACTGGCACCAGGGTGAGAGGCACAGAAGAGGACCCCCAGTCACAGAGGGACACTAGTGGGGACATTTATTAAACCAACATTGATAAAACCTCTGACCCTCTGAAACTCCCAGCCTGAACAATGCCTGCTGTATCAGGCAAGCTTACTTCTTTGTTACTGTCTCACTTCCTCATGAACTTCTCTCTTCCTTGACCTCAGCTGATGTTTGCTTTGCCACAGGATTCACGTTTGTCCCTGTCTCCCTCTCTCAGGCTTAGGGGATGTAGGTGGAATCAGCAAGCTGGGTTCCCCCTGCCTTCTTTCACATACATTCCCCATCAAGCCTGAGGGACATGATGTGAGCCTCTCAGGTCACATTAGCTTTGCAGGACACACCTATCTAGTCTGAACCCATGGAGTAGTCTACTTGTAGTGCTTCTATAGAGAAAACTCTTGTCCAAAACAAGATTCACCCAACCAAAGTCAACCTTTCAGTCATGTGTACACACACATGCAGGAGTGCAGCAACCCTCCAATTCCACCCACCTGACCTCTGCACTGACACACCTGTGTGTGCATAGGGTCACTCCAATCCCCTGCCCAAGTGTTTTTGGAAGGAAAAAGATAAATGTATTCAGAGAACATCAGCTAGCCAATCTACAGAGATGGGGGCTTTAGATTTGGGGCACTGAAGGATCTTTAAACACCTACAGTGCCATTTTTAGTGGAATCAGCCCTAGACAAATTCAAGGGAGGGATTTCAATGCAAGTGGATAGTCAAATCAATGGTAAAAGATTATGGAAAGCTCTAACCAATAAATACATCATGAGACAGCTGTGATAGTCAGAATAAAGTATAGTCATTGCACCTGTATTATTCTGCTATATAAACATTTTCCAAGGCCTGGTACCAAGTATATTAAAAATGATGCCAGGTTCCCAGGGCCCTTATTCCTCCCAGAGCCTCCTCCCCCCTCAGCTGGCTCTTTTGGCAATGCTTTCAGCCTGGCTCTTCACAGGCGCCAGGAGGAACGACGGGATAAAAACACCCCCAAACACCCAGACTCTGCCTACAGGGAAGGACAGGGAGCAAGCAGGGGAGGTTGGTGTTGTTTCAGCTTTACCATGCAACCAGGAGCACTACTCCTGCACTCCACTTGCCCAGAGGCATTGCCCCCTCCCAGGAGATTAGCTCAGATCCAGCACAGATGATATTCAGATTTCTGTCGCTTTTTCTCCTACATAAAAAGCATGTAGGAACCTACAGGGAGTCAGAAGTTCACAGACCGTCTGGTACTTGCTTGAATTGATGTGAACCTCTGCTGTGGAAATTTTTCTGGGACATGCTTTCTCATGAGCACACCACACTTTCAGTCTGGGTGAAAATACCACAAGAATAACCTTTCTCATGGTATTTCAGTATTTATTTTCTGGTTCCTGTCCAGCCCTAAATCAGGAAGTGCAGAAGCGTGAGAAAATTTTATAAAAAGAAAAAAAGAAGTTAAATAATGGGTTTTAAGTCTAGAAAAAGTTTCTCTTCTGCTTGAGCCCAAGGCAAAAGTTTGTTCTTGTTTTATTCCAACAGGTTCATCCATTTTTAGCTGCTGCTGCTAGAGCTGTCACATCGCTGTGAGGCCATCAGCAGAAAGGCCAGGGGAAACCCTGAGCCTTGTTCCTGACTTCTGATGTGCTACAGACTCCTTAGCCAAATCACTTAGGCACTCTGAGTGTCTATTCCCAGCCTCTCTATGAGGATCACTAGATCATGCTTTGAGAAGTACTTCAAGATTCTTGGGTGAAACCCCCTATAAGAATTTTAAATTCTTTCCAAAAATTAATATCCCCATGTTTTTTACCCTTTACAAGTGTGACTGAGCCTGTATGTACCCCTTTAAGTCTTTAAACAGTGGGATCCTTTCATAGTGACTTAGGATATGATGTAATGTCTATGCATTGTTAACGGGACCAAAGTGTAATAAACATTCATTTTAATGAACAAAGCAAAGAGATGTAACTCAGAAGACCCACGGGGAGATGTGTTGTATAGAGTTGCCATGTTTGCATACATGCTTTTCTGACTGCAGTCAGCTTTAACAAGGGTAAAATACTATTGATGTTAAATCACATGTGGGTTTTTGTTGTTGTGGAGTTTTTTTGTTGCTTTGTTTTTTGGGGTTTTTTAAAATGAGCCTCAGAATTGCAGGGGTGTTCCTGAAGACATAATGGCTACATCTGTACTAATAAGCTAAATGTGTCCAGGACTGTGCAGTGGCCCCTAGGCCAACTGGCATGGAAAAGCCTACCTCCATGCTATTGAACTCTCCTTGTCTCCAGAACAGCGGGGCCACATCCAACCCACCTCCTGGGAACCGGCGCTGGCTGGCACCGACTGCAGCGCCGTGCCAGGAATTGTTTGGGAGAGCATTCGCTGGCACCAGGCTCGGCCGTGCCAGAGACCATTGGAACAATTAACAGCGCAGGCATGCGAGTGCCAGGGCCTGGCATCATTCCCTGTCACTGCTCCATTTATTAATATCGAGTAGCCATGTGGCCTGCAGAGCCTTTATTGCTGGTGACAGTACCAGGAAAGGAGAAAGTTGGGGTTACTTTTGCAAGGCTAGCAGATAGAAAAAAAGCAGGCTGCTTGGGTTCTTTTCTTGTAAACTCCACATGCTTTATATGGAAATTATTAAGAGACAATCAAAGTGGGAGCCTGCAATGCTGCCTTGGCAAAGCTGCTTTTCAGCCTTGTAGTGTTTTGAAAGAGGCTTCACACTCAAGAGTGCTCAGTACTAAAGAATACCTGGTCAAACTCATTTTTCTTATTTTTATTTGAATAAAGTGATGTAACCAGGACAACGTATTGTTCTTACAACTCCACCGTGTCCCATGAAGTCCCTGGAACCTCATGGCACCCTATTTAGTTGCAACTAAATAACTATGACATCTGATGCTGCCCCATGTAAATCCTTTCAAATAAAATGTCTTGCCTAAACTCCTGTGCTCCACTGTTGTTTGGATGATGTTAAATTAAAATTAAATGGAGCTCTAGAAATCTATGTTCTCTCTTTCATGTTTTCCTAGAAAAAGTTTGCAAGTAGTACATAGAAATCAGGAGGAGACTGTTGTGTTCCTATCTAAGTACTAAGTAGTCTTTTTCCAGAAATTTCCTAGTATTTGAGAGAAATTATCAGCACCATATGTGTACAGCAGAAGCATCTGTCTTTGATGTATGATTTGCATAGCTAGTGAGAGCATTAGGTTCTCAAATGCTAAACAGTTCTTTAATACTTTCTAAATAGTTGAATATGGGAAACCTGCCCATCCAACCCAACACTTCACATCATTAGCAAATAGGAATTCCTGCCTTTCCCTTTCTTGCTGGGAAATGAGTCCTCAATCACTCAGAAGAGAAACTGCTTAACTTTCTCTTGTTGACACAGCAGTGGATTGACAGGCTAAAGAGGCTTCTGAACCCTCCCATGAAAAAAATTGTGAAGAAGTGATGGTCCAGAAAGAGACAGCCATGACAGCAGTTTCATCTACTTACATCTGTGTATGACCCAGCACAGAGTCCAGGGCCCCACTAAAATAAATGTTTTTCTAATCCACAACAGGCAGTTGCCCTGAGGAGCTCTTGGTGGAGCAGGTGCTAATGCTGGTTTGGGAGACCCATGTTCTGCTACTGTTATTGCTCACTAGTTTATTTCTCTTTCTCCCTGCCTCTAAGCTCAGTTCAGCAAAGCAGCATGTGCTTAACCTCTCTGATTTCCACAACAATTTAGGCAGCAAACCAGTGCTGTAATGCTTTCCTGAGTAGGCATGTGCTGTTGGTCAAGCCAGAGGCTATTCCGTACCTATCTCTGCCAGCAAGAGCTTCTCAGCTGCCTGAACACACTCCTGGGCTTAAGCATTTAGCCTTCATTTGGAAGAGGAGCCAGGCTTCCAAAAACTGCAGACCATGAGCTGTTTTGTTGGGATTGCTTTCCCTCTGCTTTCAGTCTTGCCTCTTTCTGCTTTTCTCACTGGGTCCTGGTCCCGCCAGAATGAGGAGCCTCATGTGCAGAGCTCACTTCAGCCTCACAACCAGGTTTATCCCACTTGAGAGATCCTGGCAGTACTGAAAAGCACCTGGCCTGAACTTGGTGTGGTTTCTAAATGTTAGTCTGACACCCAGTCTACTTGAGCTTTAATATTTTGGTATTCGTGGCATCCTTTTCCTTCTTCACGCAGCACAGGCTGCAGAACTTTTACATCAGCAAATATTATGTCAGCAGAACACAAAAGAGCATTCCTGGGACTTAGAGCTGACCGGGATGGTCTCTTCTGCCTGGTCCCTGGACCAGGGCAGCCTCTGCAAAGACATACTAGATTGCCATAGACTGTGCATAGCCAGCTGGTGAGCTTTGCCAAAATCAGCATTAATTCTTAATGATGGCTGCTGCTCTACAAGGAAACAAAACTGTTCTGCAGACACTCAGCCTCCCTGCATCACTTCATGGTGTTTCGCTTTAAATGTGTTTCGCCCCAGCACCTTAGCAAGGTTCTTTGGTGCAATAGGAAGCTTAGAAGCCAGAGGAATTCATAAGGCCAGTGGTTGATTCATCCTGTAACCTAAAAATACAGACTGATTCCTGCAGTGGTTATTTTAGTACCAGACAGAAAACTGCTTCCTTGAGATGAAAAGGCTCAAATACCGGCACCCTCCTCATAAACAGGATCTTGAGGTATAGGGAGAGGAGTAAGACAATTTAGACTGCACAAGGCTCGCACAAATGCAGACACAAAAATACACAAGCATGCCAGCAAGGCAAGATAAGCAACACAGCTCTTTACAGAAATTTCTGCCTGTCATTCCTTTTGAGGCAAAGTAAGTAAATAATAATAGTAGTAATTTACAAAAAAAAATTTAAGAAATGCAATTAATCTTTCCCTTTTGTTTCTGCTAGGCTCTTCCTGCACTTGAAAGTTACCAGTCTAAACATGCTCTCCCAGCCATTCTACACCTAAAGGAATATGAGTTCATAAAAATACTGTAAAGATCATGTAGTACTTTCATACAGCACCCAGTGTTCTCCTTGCCTCTCACCCTGGAGGTTGGTCCCAGTTTATATAAGAAAGGGGTGGGGAGAGGGGGAAGAAATCTAGATAGAAGGTGTGTTTCCACAACACAGCTTATTTTTCTGTCAGATAGACCAAAGACACTCCAAGTGTGCGTGTTTGAATTGTAAAGAGTTGGTGCTTTGCAGCCAACCCTGTTGGCTTCAGCAAGAAGGGACACATCTTTGGGGAGTTCTGACGTGATTTTATGTACAACCCTTTGCCATTGCTCTTGCTGTCTTGAATCAATCAGTGCTACACTCTCTTTCTTAAATGCAGAGTCTCCAGACATATCCGTGAGTACTCCATGACAGGAAATTTAACTCTCCTTAACAAACAAATCGCCGGATTCCAAAAGGACTTTCCTGAAGTAAATTGCTCTCAAAGGTTTGACTCCCTACCTATTTCCACCACTGGAATTTTAAGGTCAGCCTTTGTGTGTAAGGATTAGCCATGTGTGTCTGAAACCTGGTGAATCGCCATTCAAAAGGTTTCAAGAGTCCAGCTACTATTTTGAGGTCTGACAGTAATATAGCTGTAATGTAGGTTTCTTCAATGTAGAAGAGGGTAGTGAGAGTTTCCAGCTGAAAAAGTCCTTTCTCAACACTTTCAATATCCTTTTTCTTGTACCTCACTGAAAATGAGATGCAAATAAATAAGCAAACTAGGAGGTGTTGAACCTGAAACAATTTTCACAGAGAAGTGAGAAGAGACAGTAAGGGAATAGCCAAACAGGAAGAATAAATGTATGTCTCCACTGTAACACCACTGGAGACACCAGAGGTGCTCCAAAGAGAAACTGTAGTGGAATTCTCTATGACAAGAATGCTATTTCAGGTGGGGATAGCTACAGTTTTGTTGTTGGGCAGAATGATGCTCTTCATGGGGTATGGACTCGCCCCGTACCTCTGGAGTGCAGGAAGATCAGTGCAGTTTGGACAAGCACACACAACTCAGGGACTCTCATACCTCTCAGCCTCAAGTGTTGGGTCAGAAATCTCACAGGCCAGTTTTCATGTGTTTACTCAGCTACATTAACATTTCCTTCCGAGAAACTGTCATGACAACAAGAGAAATTACCTTTCTTCACACCTTAGAAGGGGTTCATCACAAGTTTGTTTTGCTGTCATGTTTGGGTAGGGCAGATGCAAGGGTGGCATCTCCCCAAATTGCCTCTAAGCTACCACTGACATTCATGCTGCAACCCATCCTCTGTCAGAAGATGAGCAATCAATTATACATAGTCAACAGCTCTTCAGAGCAGATTTTCTGAGAGCCAGTGAAAAATAAGAAAAACACTAATAACAATGTCAGGCTACCCTATGCCTCCTACAAGACAGAAAGCAGATATAGAGCTTAGTGCTTCAGCTGATAGCTTCTCTCACACGGGCTCACACAGCAGCCATCAATCAGCCTCTTTCCATGTGTCCCACAGCTGGGAGGCAGCTCCAGAGAGGAGGCGGGAGAGTGAGGGAGGCTGTCTTGATTGTTTTCACGAATGGATGGCAAAATGAAGCTTTTCCAGTGAAATCCTTTGCTGATGTTAGGGACAGGCACAAACACTGTCATGCTGACATCCCACAAAGTCAGAAGCTGCTTGTTACTACTCTCCTTCCCCCCACCCCCACACCTTTTGCAAGGAGACCAGTGTCCCTCTTCCTAAAATTCAGTGGTGGGGGCAAGCGGGCCAGCTGGCCCTGACAGTGGTAGCAGGGCTTTGAGCAAGACTGCATATGAGCACCTCATTCATGCACACCATTCAGGGTACACATACAACATACAACAGGGGCTGAATTTTATTGGTACAGACTCCCTCTGCTTTGGCTCTTCTCAGCCTGTGAGTACTTTTCCTTTACAGTCTGCACAGCACTCAATCTGTGTAATTTTCAGCACATGCACACAGAATTTTCTGTGCCTGCTGCTTCTCAGAACACTCTGAACAGGCTCAATAAAAACACATTTATGTCTAAGTTGGCTTCTATTGTCAGAGCAGAAATAGTCCAGCTCTATCCCACAGACCTCCTACTGCTCTGCGTGTGTTAGAGCCAGTTCAAGTGCCTCTGCTCTGCCCTGCCAACAATCAGGCTCTGCCCTTGCAGCCTCTTGCTTTCCTTACCACCCCCCTCCATCTTAGGAAATAATTAGCAAAGAAGAATTAATAAAGCAGTACGGAGTGCACTCCTGAGGCTTCCGACAGCTGTTGGCAGCCACTCTCATACTCCTGGTGCTGCTCCACTTCCTTAGAGAACCACATAAGCCTTCCTTTTCAGGGGCCCCAGCCTCTGCACACCTGGGCGCAGGTCAGGGGAAGAGAAGGGCACCAGTGTGACACCAGCCCCTTGAAACACATGGAAATTCTGGGAGTGGGGACTGTGCATTTCCCTGGGGGCAGAACAGGCAAGCCTCTGCAGAGTCGCAGTGCCCCACTGCATAGCACCCTGCCATCATGAATAATAGGGTCTAGGTACAAGCTATTAATAGGCCCTGCAAAGTGCTCCTAAAGCAGCATACACATCTGTGGTGTTGCTTGCCTCAGCCAAAAGTGTCACAAATAATGAGCACAACAGCAGAAAAGGATATCACAGCCTGATGAGCACTTGTGAGTGATTTTGCAATTTGAGAGATAATGGTGCAACAAGTCTGCAGGCTGCAGAGCTCCCTGGCACCAGGACAGGCACAAGGGGATATCCCTTCACTTCCTGCTTCTCAGGAGACATGGCCAAAGGGGAAGACACAGCTCCTTTGCTATCTCTGCTTCACCAAGAGCTACTACAAAGGTGTCAGTAAATAGCAGTGATGAAATTTCCTCCATAATTGTCCAAATAAGTGTCGAGTACCCCATCACAGAAGTACAGCCAGGGAGCAAAGCAATACATTATTCTTGCACAAGGCCAGACATAAACAAGCACTCCTAATGGGGCTGGGGTAGGGGCTTTGCCGTTCATCACGTACCTGCTGAGAATAAACGTCTTTGGCTGCATGGTTGTACTGACATGGGCATGTTCATATGCTCTTCCTCTCCAAAATATGGACTATTGTGAAAGCCAGGAGAGATACCTGTAGCTGCAATCCTACAAGAAAAAGGATTTCTGGTTCTGGGCAGCTTAGAAGGAGTGGTAATAGCTGTTCAATATAATTTTGTCTAATATCTGATCTCACCTAAGGATGTCTGCACCAGAGAGATCAGGATTTTCTGACATTCCAGGAATTTCTGTGCCACTTTGTGTAGTCTGGAACATTCCTTCCACCTTGCCATGTACATAACATGACATATATTCACGGGTTTTCACTGGTGTATATGATTGCAATATCCTTATCTGATTAGCAAGCTCAGGCATGCTTGGCTCATGTTGTATCTCAATTAATTTTACCGACAAACATTGATGTACTAAATCCTGAAACAATGCCTACGTAACTCCCCAGGGCATTGTTTTGATTCCACCCTGGAACAAGGTCACTCTCCTCTTGATGGATGGTTTTTCGTTCTTTATCTTTTCCTAACAGTTGTTTCTTAAACAAGATTTTTACTGGCAATAAACAGAATAATCTTCACAAACTGCTTCCCAATTTAATGTCTCCTGCCAGCTGTTGTTAAGCAGTTTAAAGTATATATTTTAATTTTACTGCTTATTGAATCCAATGGCCAAATACGGATTTGATGTCTAAAGGCTTCCTCTAACAACCTGAGTACCCTGCAATACAGAGATGCAGAGGCAGTAAGCACAGTCTCCAAAGTCAGCCTGATTGCATTTGCAGAGTGCCAAATGTACTGACCTGAAATTTTCAGACTGCTGTCAGTGCCCAGGCTGCACCTCTCCAGAGCTCCACCCTGCACACCTCAATGGCCAGATGGCCACACCAGCTCCTGGCAGGTACTTCTCACCACAGACAGCTGGGAGAATCCCTTGAGGAAGATGTGCTTTCACTATTGTCTAACCTACTTGCTCATACCTCCCACCTGGACGGAAGGACGATGGATCCTTTCCAGGATGCTTTTTTTACTCCCTGCCTTATCAGCTCTGCTGGAAAAGAGTTCTGAACTATTCCAGGATCCTGGCATGCTGCCTCACCCATCCTGCTCGCAGCACCACCCAGCCAATCCCACCAATATATCATCCTCCAGTGACTATTACAAGTCACTTGTTTGGAGACCATGATTCTCCAGGCACTTACACCTTTTGAAGCTTTTCTCAGCATCCAGGGCACCTGAGAATTTGCCCTGCTTGCTGGGTGGATGGTGGGGAACTGTGGGACTCTGCCAAGGGGTTCAGCTCCAGACTTTTCTTCCAGCAAATGACCTGCAAAGTGAAATGTAGGAAAAGTAGTATCCAGATCATCATCTGGTATAAATCAACAAAGCCCCACTAAAGGCATTAAGACTCTCCTGGTTTACACCATCTGGGAATTTGGCCACAGGGGAGGACTTAATGTTTTTAGCCTTTATCACAGATATACATGGGAGGAAGGCTAGTGCCCTATCTGCTCTCAGCTAGCGTTACCAACCCCTACAGAGATCAATAGGAGCTCCCTGCTCACATCAAGAGCCGAATGATGCCCTAAAATTAGCATGTGTTTGAATCAGTGCATTGTATCTTGTTTGCAGATTAGTAGCACAGATATCGAGGGCATCAGAAAGCTAGCCAGTTTAAACAGAATAAGAATTGACCTAAATTTCTGCTAAGCCCAAACTGATCTTTTTGGAAGGGAGAGAGAAGAAAAGGTGTCCAGAAACACTCATGTTTTGGTTCATTTGATTATTTCACACACCTATCTTCAGCAGACAAGAAAGAGTAAAATTTCTCAAACTTGGACTGAACCAGGAGGCGTTGGGCTCCTGTCCTCAGAATGGAATGCTTCAATTCTAATTTACAGACCAAACAGATAATGACAAATAGGCTTTGGGTGGTTTATCTAAATCCTCCAAAGCTGTGCACATCAACTAGCTATAAGCTTGGGCAACTTGGTTAGTCCAGAGTGTCTTGCAAAGAAAAATCATATTTGCTGTGCAGTGTTTCACATATCTCTGCATGCTGTCCCACAACCATATTCTATATAGCAAAACTGCAGGAAATATGGAGTGAAATAAAAGTAACATGCTTATTCTTTATATTTATGATGGCAATAAATTTCCTTAAGGTGCTGCCTTTTCCATTTAATGGAGTGAGTACAAAATATGTGCTGGGTAATGGATGTTTTATGAATACAGCCTTGCCTTGAGCAATTGATTGCTTAATTGAAAAGATTAAAGATTGAAGCAGGCAAAAATAAGAAAGGAAAAAAAAACTACCATGAACAGGTTTTGATTATATATCAATTTCAGCAAGCTAGCAGGTAAATTACAATTATAAAAGAAGATTTAATATAATTAAATCTTCAATAAACAGCCTCTTCCTTTAAGAACATTTTTGTAATATATTACGACTTCTGTACTTTACTGAAAGAAAAAAGTCCCACATTCTGCTCTGTAGTTTATATATCTTTAAACCAGACAAGATTTTTTTTTATATCATTGTATATTTCTTTTTCTGTGGATAATATTTTTCCTGCTGGAAGAATGTAGAGGGTGTATGCAGACAACAGTTTCCTCTAGGTCCTAGTGCACTTCCTCAGTCTGCATCTAAGCCATGAGCCAAAAAAACCCGAGTGAGTTGCTGTTTCATAATGCAGAATGTAAGCACTCTTGTTTTCTTTCTGCTGCTTTTTCATCTAGCTGTGCCTTTTTCTTGATTATCATAGAGATATATCTCTTTTTTCCATCTAATATAGCCCATGGGTGAATGATTAGAGATCCAGTGAAAAGCAAAATTACTGAGATGGTCTGGTTACTGATGAGAGGTGTTTGTGCTAGTGTATTTATCCACTGATTCCACTGTTATGAATAATACACATATTCATCACACCACTGCTTCAAGGGATAACGTTCTCATCCAGGCCCTCTGTGCATTTTAAGTAGCTGGGGCTTCCCCTGAGATCTGGGACTAAAGAACTAAACTTATCTTTGGTGTAAACTCTATAGAGATCAGTGAAACCACTGAGACCTAGGATGAATCTGACCCGGGGAGAGAGACTCCCAAGAGCTCCATTTAATCTCTGTCACAGCATGATTTTCCCCAGGAATCACCATAGCCATCCATCTCTCTAACACCCATAATAAATAATTTACTCACACATATAAGGAAGCACTTTGCCTCAATCTGCTAATGATTTTAGCTCTGAAAGGGGCTCTGCCATGCTTAAACCCTCTTTACATTGCCTGAGAGATTCAAAGTGCCATTATGGTAAAATGAGATAACAAGAAATGGAGACAGTACAGTACAGTAGTTATCAGCACTTCCACTGCAATTTTCAGGTGAATCTTCAGCTATTTAAATATCCAAGTGAGATTCATCTGAAGTCACCTTAGCTGTCTAGTCACCAGCACTTCTGGGGGGGTCTTTTTGTATTACAGATGGAGCCAAACGTGATGCGTAAAGGTTTTGACAGCTGAAGCCAAGTGAGATGAATCCCATTCTGAAATATCTGTTTGAACTCGGTCCTTTCTCATCAAGCTTGGTCTCCCCCTGACACTTGCCTTGCATAGTCTCTTAAACCACAGTGAAGGGGCAACAGTAGGACCCTGGGATTTGGCTTCAGCCATCCGCAAACCCCCCAGCTGGAAGCAGGATACAGTTGCAAACGTATAACCTTCATCTTCCAGCTTCCAGTCCTGCTTCGGTTCTGGCCTGAGACCTGCTAAGTGTGGCAAGTGCAGCAGCAATCCTCAGAGTTGATGCCTTTGTTGCAGAGAAATGTCCTTGCTGCAATCCCTTCCTCACTCTCACAGTGTCTGTCCTCTGTTTGACTGACCCCTATGTTGTGTATATTTGAGGACTCTCCTCTCTAGGTCAAAATTACCTGGATGCTGGCTTTTCCTATCAAATGCTGTTCCAGTCTAGAAGCTTCCAATATAAGTCATTCATGATAGCTTTAATATCTCTGGTTAATTTCCCCCTTGATCTGCCCTTTTTTATTGCCCTAAGTAATTCATTTCCATCCCTGGCACTGCAGCTTTTAAGAATTGATTTAAAATTAATACATGAATAAAACAGTATAAATAATGTATGGTTGCTGTATTTAATATTAATAGCCATTAAGTGAGGAAAAAAAATTGCATACCTGCAGATGATTTGCAAAAGGATTGTGGGACCATAATATTACATTTCAAAGAGGGACACTGAGGTTGCCCAATGCTTTCCATCAAAGGAGATTTTTTATTTCAGTTGCCTACAGATTTGTCAGACTTCTCCCCTGCAGAGATTCTTTTGAAAACACACTTTTGCCTCAGAGTGAATTATTCACTGCTATTCTAACAGTGCAAAACATCTCCCAAATAGCTCAGACATTTCTGTGAATGAAACAAGGCAGAAAAGTGTTTTGTCTGATGACATTAAACAAGCTAAGAGAACAGGGCTAGTGCACTGTGCTGTGGAGCAAGCACAGCACAGAGGTACCAGGCAGAGAGGTAGCCACACTGTCTTGCAATGTCCCTGTGAAAATTCACCTCCTCCCCCAAATCTGGCCTTGTGGAAGTGTTTGAAGCTACAAAGCACTGACTTGCTGGAACACCTCCATATGCATTTGCTTGCAGAAGGCATGCACCAGCTGATAGCAAGGAGTCTGTCCTCCTTTCTGTGCATCACTTCAAGCCTGAGCTCCTACAGCAGTGCTTCTCCCCTTGATCTGAACTCAGTGGGCAAAAGGATCACACCAAGGAGAACCAGGATGGGGGATGAGATCAGGAGACATGGCAAAAAATAAGACTGTAGGCTGGTAGGCAAGGACCAGAAAGGTAAACTAGCAATTAGAGCAGAGTCCCAGTGTGGTGAGGAGATCAGGATTTAGTAAAACTGGGAGTTAAGGAGGGAGCATAAGATAGAGAAGAAAACACTGGGAGGGGCAGTGCCATTCACAGAGATGCTGAATTTCCAACCCCTGGGCATTTCAATGTGCCTTTGCACCTGTGTCCCATAGCTGGTGCACACTGCAGTGTACCCAGAACTTCTACAGAGCCATGACTTTCCCCACTGCCCTGCCAGGAGCCCAGGCAAGCAGAGACCTGGAGGTTTGTCCTGGAGGTTTTGTCTTGGCTTTTGAACATATCTGTCTCTTTCACATGCTGTTTTATTCTGGAAGAAGAACAGGAAGGCCCCAGCATTTAAGAAATAGCTTCCCGCCAGAAAAACTGCCCTCCCTCATGCTGACCTTACACAGGGAACACACACTACTGGCCTTGCTCACTGTGTAGCTCTGCCATCACACAGGTCAGATGAGCTGAGCTGACTCTCAGGGATGGGTACGAAGGGGAGAGAAAAGTTTGAGACCAAGGAGACCAACATGCACAGGATATGCTTGGTTTCCAGAAAGCAAGGGGTAAATGCTAGCTGGAGCCCTCACACAGGTGTAGAACTGATGGCTGTCAAGGAGGGAATACAGGAAACTTTCACTCTTAAGGAAGGAAGAGAGAGGGGAGAAAGGATTGTTTTGGCTCTTGGTGGACACTGGGTTTTGTCCATCAGTACAGGGATTTCACTTCATTTTTTAATGAGTCACTCGTTTTTTTTCACACACTTCTCCATGGTGCAGACACAGCCCTGATAGCTTTTTTTTGTAGTGTCTTTTCCTTACCTGCTTGTGCAGTTGTCATCCCACCATGATCTCATGACCCCCTTGTCAGGTTCAGTGGGGAGAGAAGGAGCTTTATGTTGTTTTCACATCCTAGAGACCCTGATCAAGCCTCAGCTGCAACAGCTGGCATGCTAGAAGCAAAGAAAGACACTTTTATGTTCCAAAGACACTTTACATGCCTCTGTCAAGGTTTTGTGAATCTGCTATTAATTCTTCTGTTTGTGTGTGATTATTTGTGAGGATAAGACAGGAAGGAGCAAGTAGTGAGATGAGGTTGGTAGAGCTCAGAGGAGCTTCTTCCATGAGGAGTCCCTGCAGTGTCTCATCCGTGGGTGATTAGTACTCCTGCACTTTGCCTTGTCTGGAACCCTTCTCTGCTCTGGTCCCAGCTGTTTCCATAGTCTTCCTAAGAAGAGAGGCTGCTTATTTATTCTTGGGTAGCCTTCTCAGAAACAGGCAACGAGGATTTCCAAATCACCCTAGTGACGACACTAAATTCCCAAACTCACTGGATTTGTTTTATATACTGTTCACTTGGGATAGCAGCCAGACTTTAGAGGGAAACAACTTCTGTCATTGAATAGCAATACTTCATCAAGACGTACTTTAGCTACAGGGCTGTCCCACACCACAATTCAACTTTATCATATTCAGCTAAAGAGGCAGGACTCAGCACCTCCAGATGAAGATGTAACACTCTAGCACCAGGAAATGAATGGCCAAAAACTACAAGATACACTTGATTTATTTAAAATATTAAAATGATTAAAATATTTATATAATATTAAATAGTAATTTTGCTCAGAGATAATTTCATAGGGAAGAGCAAAGTAAGCTGAGTAGACCCTTCCCAGCCCGTGCCTACACTGTACCTGATATCCAAGCCCAAATCCCAACAGCCAGGTGGGAATAGGCTTGTCTGGAGCAGCCTGGTGGGTATGAACTGATCATGCCCTGTAGAACAGCCAGCAGTTCAAATTCAGCAAAGGTCTGTGGTGATTTTTGCTACCAGAGGAAAACACAGTGTTTCTGCAGAGTGACCATCACCAGTTCTGCTGCACACCTGCCTGCCTGGGGCATGAGGAAGGGAGCTGACCCACAAGGGCTGCATGCCCTGAGGCCACTGTGCGGCCATGGCTTGTCCCGTGTGTCTAGAGTGTGGCAAACTGTGCAGGCAGGCTGGCTGAGAGCCTTCGCCCACCCCACTGTGGCCTTCTGGAGGCTGACCTGGAACAGAGATTAGACAGAGCAAGAGGAAAATGTAGATATTTATTAAAAGGCCTCAGTTAAAACAGCTGGGCCACACCAGAGTCCAGCCGGACCACACCCAAGATGCCCCAAAATGGTCTCAAAATGGACGCCCAATCACAAGGTCCCACACTTTTATAAGTTCTGGTCCATTGGCATATCAGAAACAAGTGTCCAACCACAGGTTCAGGTTATGAAGCTCCATCTTCCTGGCTTTTTCTTCTCACTTCACCGCTGTTTTCGTTCTTGGGCCTGAAAGTTGTCCTTGGTATCGACCTGGAGAAGGAATTGTTTTGTCTCTCTACTCCATGAAGAGAACTCAGTGGCACTTAATATGACACCTAAAGCTACCCACTAAAACAGCACAGGATCTAAAATATAAAAGCTAAAACCTAAGGCATCACTGCGCACAGCACAGCTCTCCCCAGGCAGCAGAGGCTTCATTGCTGGGGGCCATATATGGAGCAGGGAGTGAACATGGAGAGTGTGACTGTTTAAATGCCTGAAGCCTGAATCGCTGCCACTTTCTTGGAAGTTACACGCTGCACTTCCCGGGTGAGCAGCACGCTGACAAACTGTGCTTGTCAGTTCTGAGAAACAAAAGAGAATGAAACCATAAGTTGCTGAGTTGCTCAACCTTTGCTGTGGTTTGGCAATGAAAAGATGTGTAGGAATTTCTTACTACTTACTGCAAAGTGGTGGACAAGTCAACTTGGGAGTGAGGTATATTGGGAACACCTTAACATGTGAAGGAAAGGGGGAGCACAGGAGGCACATTTTAGCCAGAGGAGAGAAATGTTGCACATCCAAACGATCAAGACAATTTGCTGGGATGGCGACTGCAAGGTCTCAGCTTCCTGCCAGCCTTTAAAAGTCACCCTCCTGGTCCTCTTCTGCTCCCCCAGTTTGCCTGACCTCATCTGCCCCTCAATGATGCATCTCTGGTGCTGTCTAATGACTCCTCCAGCCTCCTTCAAACCTCAGAAGCTTTGTGGAAGCTGTAAGAGTTAGATCTTCCCTGTTCCAGTGAAATGTAAGAAGTCCTTGAGGAAGGACCACAATGCAGAGTCACAGCAGCCAGTGGAGATGGAGCAGGTGTGCGGCTGGGAGCAGTCATGTCTGCTGGCATTGAGGGAAGCAGGGAAGTACAAGGCACCCTCTAGTCCTTCCAAACAAGGGAACTTGACATGCTCAACAGAGGAAACAACTGACCACATTATGAATGACAGCTGAAGTCAAATGATTACTGAAGTGGACTCCATGCTGGCATGGTACCAAAGGAATTTTAAGTTCCAGAGTTGTCTTCATCTGCACTTTCCATGGCATTTTTTGCCTGAGATCCCTCTCAGTTGAAGATCTGTCATGCCATAGCTGGAAACTACATTCAAACCACAAACTGTGAGACTTTGAGAACCATGTCCTACTCCAAGTGCAAATGTCAAAGCACACACACAGCTGTGGAGACCTTCCTGGGCAGCCAGACTGCTGCCTCAGGGTGGTTTCTTTCCTCTTGTTATCACAGGAGAAAAGAGGCTCCTTTCATAGTCCTCTGTGCTCCTTTCCCCATACAGTTGTCAGTGCCTCATGTTTTAGCCAGCTACTTCACAATAAGAAACACCTTTCCAAGGCTGCCCTCACTCCATGTGTGCAGTGCCAGCTGTTGGAGCAAAACAAGTAGTTTTTTTCCCATGCCCTGTGGGCTGTGCATGCTGAATCTGGTCCTTCCAGCCCTTTTTAGCTCCAAAAGACAAAAGCCTTGGCACTGAGGCCCAGAAGCTGTCCTGTTCTAGAGCTGTAGGAGCCTCTGTCTCGACGTGCATAGCTAACAAGTGTGTCCTGTTGACTCCCTTCCCCAGCAGCCTTGAGGCTATGGTCTTGATTTTGACATGACCTAGCAATGCCTCTTGCCTGACTCCTGCATTGTTTCAAAGGCAGAATCCGAGGATTTGCTGTCATTTTAAAGCATTCCTCACCCTGTACCGCTCAGTCATTCTGCCACGGGGCTGGGGGGCAGCCTGAGCGTGATGCAGCAGTTCAGCTGCCTCAGGGCAGCAGATGCAATCTCTCTCCTGCACGTTCAGGTCTTGTTTGCGGTCAAATCTCTGCTCGTGCTGCATGCAGATGGTGGCGTGCGCCCACAGGAATCTGCCTAACAAACACACGCCTTGCCAGATGAGAAGAAAAGGCATTTTGGGGTGGAAAGGTGCTGAGCAGGAGCCATCATGCTTCTTACTTCCTGTTCAGCAAGCTGTCCAGCTCTACGGCCACTCTCAAAAGCTGTGGACAGAGCCAGGCAGACACTGCCTGCAGAAAACAAATCCCACTTTTCCGAACATGGCTGTCGCTGCCCAGCAGAGATGCTGAAATTCCCCTGGAGCCCAGGTGGCTACAGACAGCAGGACTGCAATGCCCGGATGCAACCTTTCCGGTTACGGCCTCCATGCTGGGGCTGGGCTGGCAGAGCTGCCACGGCCAGCTCTCCCCACCAAGAGGCCTCACACCCAGTGACCTATCTCTTCCTCCCAGAAGGTGCTCTGGCTGTTTCTGAACTGCTGCCTGAGCAGCATGAGGCAGAACCGTGGCAGAGAAGGAGGCACAAGGGCCCGATGTTATTGACTCCAGCCAGCGAGCGGGCAGTGTAATCTGTCTGCTTTTGTTCCGTTCGCTTGGTGGTGTGCTCTCATTAGCCCCCCACCAACAGTCAACCTGTCAGCAGGTCTGCGCTCCAACTGCCTGACCTCTGACTTCCACTCATTCTTCCACAAATTAATTTCCCAAATTGACAAATTAAAGTGCACAGTATGCCCAAGGTCACTAAATCACACTGGGTTCTGGTAAATGTCAACTAGCGTTGAGGGGAGAAAAGAAAAAAAAAAAATACCATATTTGTTTGAAAGAAATGGACAAAAAGTCTGAACTGTAGTTTCTGATTTGCAGGGGATGGTGCTGTGTGAGAGCAAATAAAATGGAGGCTGACAGCTCATCCAGCAAACAAGAAGGGCTGAAACATGGCTGGCCAGATCTCTGTGCTCCATCAGGTCACTCTGATGGCTTCCCAAAATGTCCTTGGCTGGCCCACAAAAACGGTGAAACTGTGAAGCCCAGGCGTGGTCCCATCTCACTTGCAGTGCACCACACTGACACATTGCAGTTGAGTTTTTCCTGCTTCCTGTCAGTGAAATGGGAATGCCAGCCAGAGTCTGGGCACAGATGCTAGGAAAGCCAGTGCGCACAGATACCCAGGGAGAGGGCAGAAGGGCAGACTGACGTTGGGAAGCCCCAGGGAGTGAAGAGCATTTGCTGTTGCACCAAGCCCTGCTGAGCCTCAGGTGCCAGCCAGGCAAGACATGGCCACAAGGAACCTGCAGGGACATCAACCCCATGAACCTGCTGCCACTGTCACCACACTGTACAACCTCCCCTAAAGACCAAACAAATGCCTTTCTATCACACCCTGCCCATGAGTGACCATAAACCCTGCAATCCTCAGTGTATCCATGGTCAGTTTGTATCTTCGTTGGCCAGCATTGTCTTTGAACTCATGCTTTCCTCTCCACTGCATTTACCCACTGCTTGTTTAGAGAAAGCCGCTGTGTCACCTCGCAGCTGCCACTCCCTGGGTGATGGAGACCAGAGCTGATACGATCCTCTGATGCTCCTAATAGCCTGTCTCTGCACCTGCGCTGCCGGGGCTTCATCTTTCTTTACCACAGCAGACAGTAATGCTCCAGGGGAGGCCTCACCCCTCTCCAGTGGCATTAATACTTCCCTGCCTCTTGGGAAGGCTCTGACTCATATACCCTACATTCACATTTGTCTTTTTCATGGTGGCATGATACCTCTGCTTCTTAGTTATCCCATCAACTAATACACCCAGGTCTTTCTCTCCTACGCTTGTTTTGAGCTGATAAGCTTTCAGCTTATAGTGGAAATTCATGTTATTAGTCCCTAAGTGCATGACCTTGCACTCTGTAATATTGAATTTCACCTCATTTCTATTAGTCCAACCCTCAAGGTCAGTCTGTGCTTCCTGTATCATACCCTGATCTTGCATAATAAGTATGGTCCCGAACTTGCTATCACGTACAAATTTCATCCACACACTCCTACATTCCATCATGAGGCCACACTGAAAATATTAAGCAGAATTAGACCCAAGATTATTCCTTGAGCAACTGCACAAGCAGTCCCCTCCTCCAGTTTGATCATTCCCATACCAACATCACTTGTATTCATCCCCTCCTTAGCCAGACCTCCGCACACTGTTCTTCTGCCTAACCCCATCATCCCCCATTGAATTTACAATTTCCCATGTGGCACCATATCAAATGCTTTGCTGATAGTCAGATCAGTCATGATTCCTTTACAAAGAAAATCAAATAGCTTTCTTTGATAAGATATCAGATTCTTCTGGCACAATTCACCTTTGACAAAACCAGGAAGCATACAATCTTGGTTTCCATTTGTGCCCTTTTTTCTGTTCTGTACAGACCCCAAAGATGTTTGCCTTGCACAGAGTGCTGATGAAAGCACACTCACTTGGCAGACACGAGCAGTGATCATTGTTCCATTAGTGGTGTTTTCATCTAGGAAGACACAATAAAGGAAGTGCCACCGTTGCAGTGATCCTTCCTCCACCCTGGTTTCTGCAGCCTTTCTCCTTCTACAGTGTGGACATAGCAGCATTTGGCATAACCTCTGTCCAAATCAAGGTATTGCATGTAGTGAAGAATTTGCCTACATGGCCAAAAATTGGTGTTGATTAAAAACATTAAAGAGCAAACTAAGACTAGACACTCCTGTTCCATTCTTCCTGCACATGGCACTTTGTGGTCCTGCTGAGATCTGTGGGGCTGTTCATAGAGTAAACTATTACTCTATAAACTGGGTTCAGTGGCTGCCATCTGGAGAAATTTTATGGCTTGCCTGAGTTGTTTCTATGATCACTATGGACAGAGGTCAGCAAATATGAGCACTCAGCCTACATTTGTTATCTTCATTGTTTTTGTTGCTTATCAGAGCCCTCTCCCAAGGAGTTATGCTTTCAACAGGCTCCACTCTAGGGTTCTCCCTTAACAGACACAGAGTCAATGCCATCCTATCATTCAGGAAGTCATTGAGAAGTGGAGAACTGAGGTTTTACTCTTGTTGCATCAAGACAAAACTACCAGTCCGCGATTACTTGAAACAATTTTGCGATTCTGTATGTCTAAGTTCTGCACACCCTGAGGTACTGGGAAAGAGGTATAGGACAAGACTTATGGCACTGACCCCATAGACAGGATATGAAATGTTGCAGCCCTGGTGAGCACAGGTTATTCCATGGTTGCATTGTGGTTCTCTGAAAGGGATCCCTGTATCATTCACTCTGTAAGCAAAGAACAAAGAGAAATGACAGCTCTCATTCCCTCCCATCTTCTCCTTCACAGGCATCAGCCCTGAGAGCACAAGGGAAAAGTTGAGTCTTCTCCCTCCGAGGTGAAGCAATGCTTCTTGAAGGAAAGCATGGCAATACATTGTCTTAAGTCTTAGAGGGCAGCACTATGGTTTTGAACAGAAATCCCTCTGGGATCCCCCTGCCTAGCAAGTCTCTCCTGTAACTTGCAGACAGGTGGGCATTTACTGCTTCTATCTGTCATGGGCAGTTGGAGGTACAAAGACTCTGCCTGTCAATGCTCAACATTTGTTGAAGAAAAAAACTAATCAGTCAAATAGTCCTGTATATTTTTATGTGTTTGGACAATAGATAGAATCTTCCTATTAGATGTCTGAGGGGAATTCTTACGCACCTTGACTCCCTTGCACCAGCATGTAATCTGGGTTAACGATCAGCAGAATAAACTCCTAGTCCTAACTCATCTGAGCATGGTCGGGCAGGTATCAGTCTGTGCATTTCACATGGAAACTCCTTTCTTCTTCCCTGCTCCCAGTAAAACACAGAGGAAAAGCAAATCAGCATCTAAAGAATTTTGTTTGTCTTAGGAGGGGAATTTTATAACGGTTTATCTGCTTCCCTATACATATTCCCGATGACATTGCACCTCTCCAGCTAAGGAGTTCAGCTCATAAAATATGCTCATCTGAGTAAAAAATTAGTGTCACCCAGAAGTTTAAGCATTACTTTTAAGACTACTAATTGATCCTGCTGCTCTGATATCCTCTTGCAAGGGATTCCGGAGCCTAGAAACAGGCAAATGCTCTGGCACCAGCTGTCTTAAGCCTAAATCTAGTCTCCACCAAAAGTCTGGCATTAGATGTCTTCTCATTTTACATGTTTGCATTTTTAAAACAACATTCCACAGTTTTGAGGCTACTGTAGGCTGGCTGAAGAATCAATTTGGTGACCTACAATCTGAGTCTTACCCCAGGAGACCAAAAGCAATGATTACAATAGAAAAGAAAGCTGTAAATTATTCTTTCCAGGACACCTCCCAGGACATGGATATAAACTAATCTGACCGTGTCATTTATTCCTCTGGATCCAGGGACCTGTCCAATATAAGCAAAGAAGGGTGTTTTGTTTCCATATTTGTTGAAACACATGAAAATTCTACTCTCTCCTTTTGATACTGCATGCTGCTGCTCTTACCTTGCTGCTGCTCATGACAACAATGTCCTCCTGTATGCTGCCTTTCCACAAACCACACTGAGCAGTCAGGAAAGGCAGACACAAGTGGGCAAGCCTTTTACAGCAGCTACTTACCCAACACAGCTTGAAGTCCCATGGCACTAACCAGAATCACCTCTCCCATCTTCTAACATGTAGGGATTTTAATTTAAGAGAGATCAAGCCTCACTCCTTAGTCCTCGTGTTCCTTTTCACAAAACATGGGAAGTGAAAACCACAAACCACAGAGAATGTAAGAAAATTCAGCAAGGCTACCAGTTTAAACTTCTAGCTAGGAGCTGGCAGGCACACTCTAGATTTACCCTGGTGCATGTGAATTCAGCATTTCAACCTGTTTCTTTCACAGCTAGCTGTGATTAGAGTCTGCACCTGGGATTTGCTGCTTCCAGTGTTGTAAAATAAAACACAAAAAAAGTCAACCCATAAGTGAAATGCAGGCACAGGAAAGAAAGGCAAGAGCTTTTATTATAACCAAAACTTTGCACTTCATGTCACCAAGTGGACTTGTCAGTCTCACATGCATAGCCAAGGAAATCAACCCTAGACCCCAGAAATTACGCTACATATCATATAACCTGCTGGCATATTAATACCCTTTCCTTTTAAAATCTTTGCTCTCCCTTTGGAGCCTGCCCTCTCACTGGGGATCAGACTGACACATTATAGGCTCAGTTTTCTTTCTGAGCTGACACCTCGTCCAGGAAGAGCTGGCTAGGATGTCAGTCTTTGGAGGGTACATAGAAAATTCCAATGTGCAATTTGCATATCATCACTTTACTGGAAAGTAATGTAAGAAGAAATAAATACTTCTCTCTTATAGAGCAGTTACCTTCAGCTTTTAGCCCGTGTATCACACTTGAATTAAAAAAAACCCCACATTTGCACTGAATTTCACTAGGTCACCATCTTCTCCATAATGTCGAGCTGAGAAAAAGCCAGTGCAGAAACAACCCCTCCATGCATCTCCCTTTCACCTTCTCCTCACATCTATTTATGGAAATATGTATAAATTGAAATATAGTCCTTCTTTTAGATGACTCCAGTTGTTATCTATTGAAACCTCCCCGAAAAGATGCCTATAAAAAAAAGAACTCTGTATAAAATGAAGTCTAGAAGGATAAAATAGGAAACAGAAAACCTGAGAAATGGATTAGTTGCTTCCATCATCTTCCCAACACATAGACTTTGGTCACAGAAAAACCACTGCTGAAAATGATAAATTGTGGGGTTTTTAAACAGAGCAGATGATTATATAATTATGGCAATATAATATCACCTCATAGTTACACTAGAGTGACCATCTTGTAAGTATTTTTACTATGCAACAGAGGCTTCATTTCACCCATCATACTGTGAGTATACACTTGGACAGACATGGAATTAAATAAACTCAGAGGAAAAGCTACACCTGGACACCAGAAGCCACATACTCACAGCAGTGACCTTTCAAGGGAGCCCCCTCATAGAAGCTCAGACTGTTGTCTGGAAACATGTGCCTCTCTTCTCCACAGGTGGGTCCTCTTAACTCAGCAATGAGAGTTAAGTCCACATACAGGTCAACTGCTACTGGTGTCTAATTTACAAACCAGCCTTTGGATGATGTCTGTGGTCAAGGAAGGGATGAGTCTCAGCTTGCTCCCAGGACCTCAGCAGATCCAGTAGGCAGCCCAGTAGCACGTAGGAAAAACACTACCAGCAGCCATGGAGGGAGCATTCTTTGATACAGATACTTTGACACCTCTTTTGAGCAGCGTCCATTCCACCTAATACAAAAAAACTATCAAGGATATGATTTTGTCACCTTCCACAATTCCCTACCTCATACAAATCTAGAAAGACAGAATTCTCCCACCTGCTGAAGAAGAGATGTGAAAAACTCAGTTATTTGCGCCTTCTCAAACACCATGTTCCCCCATAAAGCCTATCAGAATACAGCCCTCAATGACCTAGACAGTTTTACAAGGGGCAGGCCATAGAAGTTTTAAAAAGTGAAAAATTTGAGAAACTACCTACATTCCATTTATTCTATGATATGTTTGGTTTTGGATCTTCTTGCACAAGAAACATATTACTTCATAGAGACTTACCACAGGAAAGCAAGCATTAAAATTAACTCAAACTCATATTATCAGGACAGATGAAGGATCAGAAATGTATGAGCTCTTTTCTCCCAACTTTTGTTGACCAAATTCCTTTCTCCTTAGAGTTACTTGCAGAAGTGGTACTGGGTGACTGTTTCCAGGGGTCTTGCTACTTTCTCTGGAGAGCAATTCCCATATGATCACAGGGTGCTTAAAAAGACAGCATGAATTACACCAAGGAGGTACAGCTGTGTGCCCAATAAGAGTTTCTTGTATTTTTCATCTTAAAAATGGGGCGTGTTCCAAGTTAAATCCTTTTACCTGAATTCTTCTATCCATAAAACAGAAAGTAAGAAGGCTGTGGCCCCCAAAAGTAGCTTTACACATAGAGGCTGTCCTCCATGTCTGAGACTATCCAGAGGTTTTCAGCCCTGCAGCTCTGAATCCACCTGTCTCTATGGCTTTGTCCCTACTGATTTTGATATGCAGTTTTTCTTGCAGTCCTTTTGTCACTTTCCTACTGGCCAGGCCTTTAAGAGCCTGACTTGTGTCAGACAGAAGCATTTTAAAGCCTTATTCTACATCTCTGCAGCTAACACTGTACATGGTCAGCACAGGTAGGTGAACAAGGGCACAGCTGCAAGCTAATGATAGAATCTCTCCTCTCATTCACTGAATACCAGGAAAGTCCATATGTCTTCAGCTAGTTAACTTCTTCTGTAAGAAGACTTTTTTCCCCAAAAATTAAATAAAAATGGCCCCTAAGTCAATTTACTGACTGGTAATGACTGTACTTTCCTTCCAGTTTCTCTCCTGTAATTATTTGTGGCCAGGAGAGGCCATGCAGATTTAATTAGTGGAAATAAAATGTTATGGGAAGTTCTGTATCCATGACATAGCCATTGTTCTCCAAGAATCACTTTCAGAGGTTCTCCTAATGTTATGAAGTTGCATCCTTCAGGTTTAGGGGCTAGTGTATCAGGAGCACAACTTTTCTCTGAGGTACTTCCCTTCCTCTGACTTACGCTGATGTTGAAATTGACCAAAGCATACAGGGGGCAAGATGCACAGGGAACATCAGTCCATATTGCACTGCCTGAAGACACTCCAAGAACAGGATAAGGTCAGCTCTCTCAGCATAGCAGTGACTGAGGGGCGAGCCCAGAGAAGCTCTGAGGAGCAAGCCACCTATCTTGCTTTTCTTTTTACCAGGAAGCATGAGAAATGCGTGCCCTTTCCTAGGAACTTTTCACTGTCTCTTTGGGGGTTGCTCTATTTCAACAAACTTTGCTGATCTGGGGAATCTCAGCACAGCCTGGTGTGCCCCACATCAGAAAGGCAGAGCTTGAGCAGCTGATCTGCAGGTGAGAGCCCCCAGGTGTGTGTGCTGGGCAGCCCTACTGCCCAACAAGCTCGATGAGAGTGGGACAACATTCCTGATGCACAACTTCAGCAAGGAACCACCTTGAACTGAAGGCTATCAGATTGCCACCAGCATACAGTGCTCCATCTACAACACTGATAGGTGTAGCCAGCTTGCATTTTGTGGGTATTTTCTCCTAGAGGGCATAATCTGGTCGATGGTGTTTTTCCTCTACAGGGAGCTCACACTGTCTTTGAGGAGGAGCTGGGATTTCAGTCAGGAAATCTCTGAACAATATCTAAGTACTTTTTAGCATCAGCTATGGTTGGCTGTGTAGTTTCATCCACAGATGAATCATCCTTAAGAATAAACACCCTGGGTGGGGCATGGATGGGTCTCCCTCCTTGCTCCCACCCCCAGTGCTTTGAATATTGCAGTGTTTTGATTTTTAAAACATATGTCTAACAAATGTAGCAGTGATAATGAGGAACATGTCAATCTGCCATGTTTCCTGTTCAAATTTCCGTTTTCATTTCTAAAGTTCAAGTACGTCTTGATCCCCACAAGATAAACATGAGCAAGTACAAGAGAAGTGCAAAGAGGTGAGAGCTCAGAGTTGCAATGAAAGCCAGAACCACTGCACAACACAGCCGGGCTTCGCTGGGGGATAAGACAGGCCCAGCAGCCCCATACCACCCTGATGAACCAGTTAGGTTGAAAGACCTGCTCCTCAGTTTTGGCAGAGCCTCTGCACTGCCCCAACGAGCCTTGTTGTGTTCAGTGTCTAATAGATTTGCTTTCTGCTGCCAAAGAGACAGTGAAAGTTTCTGTGGTCAAAATTTCCTCTTCTCTCTCACATCCAATTGCATCTAACAATTTTTTAAACTTACTCGAGCACTGGGGACCACATAAGCTGACATCTTAAGTGCCTGAACTGCCACGTGCTGTGTCTTTGTTTCCCATCAGCCTCAGTGGCTGATGCTGAGACTTCACAATCAGCACAGGGCTCTACCACACATAACACAAGCACACATGCCACCCTTCCATGCAGGTGGGGTGGCGTTTCAGGAAAGAGATGAAGACAGTTGACACTCTTTCAAACACAATATGCATGAAGAAACTCCTCTATCACCAGCCACACAGCTAAAATTTTACCAACATGAAAAAACTATCCCCATCTCTTAGAACACACTCTTCAGCTTTTTTCATAAAAGGAGAACACTTTGAGTCATTCTTTCAACCACAGGCCAGTTCCTAGGGTTTGTGAGCCAATTAGATCAGCCCATCCTGACACAATTCTCTATGGTTTTGATTCTGAGAACATCTTCACTAAACTTAAGATTAGAAATTATAAGAAATTGAAAAATCTTGGGGGGACGGGAAAGGAGAGAAGATGTGTATCTAGATTTATGAGAGGTATATTCAGAGATTTCAGAAGAATGGCAAACAGCTATAGAAAAGTTGACTAGTCCTACCAAAAGCCCTAATGAAAAAAAACTGTCCAGACATCATGGAAGTAAAGGCAAGGAGATAAAATATGAAAATGCTATCAAGAGATGACTTCTGAGATGAAATCTTTTCCTGCTTGCCACAATCATGAGTAGTTAAGTAACCAAATTCTATCACCAATGGGTCGAAATAGATAAGGGCAGTCCACTTAAGCTGTCATCATCTGTTCATGGCAATCTTTGACACCAACCAACCTTCTGATAAGCAGCATTATCTACCACCACAAGCTCCTCCTTGTCCTTCTCACAGTCATGCGTTTCAGGAGGAGAAAGTGCCACAGTGCCAGCCAGCATCTGGACTTATCTCTTTCTCCAAAGGAGACTCAGCCATACTCCTGTTTTGGCAATCCTCCCATTTGCACACAATCAGAGGTTTCCACTGTCCTCAGCTGTTCTTATGCAGTCTAATATGGCCAAATAACCAGCCTAAGAAATGGGTTAAACATACTTGTCTTCTATCCCACCTTCACCTGTGCTGAGATTTCATCACATCTCTCAACATTAAGTGGAACATACAGGTGTCCAGTGTCATTTGGGATGTCTCTGGCATCCAGCACATCCAGGTAACAGCTGAGTGGGAGTTGGATGCCAGGTGGGTGTGGGGAATTGCACTGCATGCCTCTGTGTAGGTACTACATTTCTTCCTCCCTCTGGGCTGAGCTACCAGCCCCTAAGTAACCACATTTGCTTCTCCTACTCTAAAAACACTGGTGATGTCTTTTAAAAAAACTTCTGTACTTCAGAATAATCTTGTCTTATAGCTCCTGACAAACTCTGATTAAGCACTTTCTCAGCTATTTCTGCAGAAAACAGTAAATATCAATAGAGCAAATATCAAGACAAAACTCTAGAATCTGGCAATGGAGTGCCCAAAATCTCCATCCATTTAAGACAACAGCCCTTTATTAGTAACAATGCACTTTCCTCTGTCATGTCTTTCAAATAGTCATAATGATGTCAATTATTTATTAGCAATGCACTGAGATCCAGGGATTGATTGTTGTGTTATAACTTATCAAAAGCTACTTCTGCTAGGGAAAGGGAAGAATCACTTATAGACCTGGACACTGCGACATTTGGGCTGGCAGGGGACAGTCTGGCTGCCTCTTGCTTAAGGTTGAGCTGACTGATCAAGTGTCACACCCAAGGTGACCCTGCAAACCCATGGCTTAGGAGGGATTACAGCACAGCAAGAGCCTTAGCGACACTCGCTCTTGCCCTCTGAACCCTAGACCCTATGGCTCCTCATCAAAATGTGACCTGCTTAGATAAAAATATCCAGTATTTTTTCACTCTGGAGCAACTGGTTTAAAAAAATGACTAGAGCCTGGTCTTGTTCTGTTTTCAGTGAGCAGCACAGTTTTTCTGCTCTGCCTGTGTCACTTTCAACATGCTGCTGCTGTTAAAACTAATAGCTAACTTGCTAGCCAAGATCACTGAAAATGAGATCGTGCCTAATCAGCACATATTGATATAAACAGACATCATCATATGATCAGCACATTTGGTAAAACCAGACCAGTCAGTCCTTTAGGTTACATCCAGAAAAATCATCCTTTCCCTGAGAGCATAGGAGGAGCAGGCAGCACAGCAGGCTCACCAAAGCCAGCGCCTCTCAAAAATACTGCCTGTGCATAGCAACCTATGTGCACGTGTGGTGAACAAACCAAGTGTTGTGAGCAAGCAGCTCAAGGCTTCAGACACACAGCCTGTGTGCGGGGCTTATGGAGTTGCTACATGTCAGTCAAACCTCCATAATTGTCCATGTCTGTGTTTTTTATCTGTTTCAGTTTAAGCTTCTTTCAGTGAGTTTTCAGCCAAATGGCATTACCTCACATCTAGGGCAGACTAAAACCATGCATGGCAAACAGCTACCAAGGTTGCCACAGCTCAGCTGTCACATGGCTTGTGTACAAGGGCACTACCCAGAGGAGGCTCTCACAGTCAGGCGAAAATGGAGAATGGTGGGTGAAGACTACCTCAGCCCTTTAACATTTTCTTTCTGAAATCCAGAAGGCTCAGGAGGTTGCATTACTAATCTGATGCCACTGAGTTATGTTTTCAATAGGAAGTTTTTCACTGGAGGTTTTGCTGCCTGGAACTAGAGAAACCTGGGAGCTAAGCAGGGAGTAGTGAAGTATTCCCTGCTCCAAAACAAGGCACTCTTTGCGAAGCCTTTAATGATGTAGTAGGCAATCCTTACAATGAAATCATAAACCCAAAACCACTGAATGCTGGGGCTGCACAGGATCTGAGTTCTCAAGATGCACCAATGGCTGATCACAGAAGAGAGCTGATGTCATAACATTTCCAAGTTTCTCAATAGGATGTTGAATATGCTCAGTTTTGATTAAGGCTGTAATATAGCTTATGCATCATCAGACTTCCTGCACATGAGGAGTATTCAAATGGCAATTCAAAGCTAAACAAAAAAAAAGCCCATCACTCTGCCAAGAAGAATTGCATAAGTAAATGCTGCTATCTGAGGACAAGGGAGCTGAGATCCCATTTAAGCTGGAAGGAGACTGACCACATTTCCATCATGAAATGCTGGGGACACTCAGACTTGGAAGTCTGTTTCAGTTTCATTTCCCATCACAGCATGCTGCAATCACAGCTCAACATCACAACTTTAAGCATTAGATTTTCTTTATGCATCTTGACATCCTTTCTCTAAAAAAAAGAACTTTAGAACTCCTCACTTCAGACCTTCTGAGATTTATTTCATGCTTGCTCAGCAGCATAAGGTCCTTGGAAGGAAGGTGAAAAGAAATGCAAGTGAGGGTTATTATTGACAAGTATTGTCCGTGGGATGAGAATATGTCTTGCTACAGAAAAAAAATCTCTGCACTTTCCAGCTGTTCTTACTTGAATTTGTGATGTAGAGTGGAGCTGCTGGCTTTCTCAGCAATTAAAGCTCAGCTGTTATTGAAGATGTTTTCCAACACATTTCCACGATGGAATGAACACAAATACCCAGTGTCTTACCAGCAGCAGAGGAAGCATTTCAAGAAAAGCTTATCACACCAGACTGAAAGTCTACTTGATTATGCCAATATATAGTGGTGTGATAAAGGCAGTCCCATGCTCATTCAGTAATTTAAACAAGAGGGGCTTTTTTCCTGCCCATTCCAGTGACAATGAAGTCAGCTGGGGAGAAAAGGGTCATAATTGGGCCTTCATTAGCTTTGGGTTGCTAAAACTTCCCTCTTTCATGTTCTATCACTCTGTCTCTCCCTTAAGAGAGCAGTGGGGAACCAGGACAGACAAAAAGCAATCCTTTATCAAAGCACCTGGTTAGTGGACAGGTGAACCACTTTAATTCCTCAAAAAGAGCTCTTGAACACTGACTCAAGTTATCCCAGTGCAGGTTTCTGTCTGGAAATGAGGTCACAGTTTTTTTATATCTCATCAAAAAACTGGCCTCATGCCACCAACATTGTCAACCGCCCCTATCACTTTGACCAGGATGGGCTAAAGTATGCAAGGAACCTCTGTTCAGCTGCTCTCTCTGCCTCTCTCTGTGGTGGTCACCCACCTTTTCAAGCATTTCAGGAACACATTAAGTCATTCTAGACAAGCTGTGCTATGCAGCTAAACAAATGACCCTTTCTGAGCATCAAGCAAAATAAGAGCTTGGGAACAATTGGAGGAAGTGAACCAAGCAGACGCTCCTGCCGTAATCATCATCATTCACTTAGGGAAGAGGGGCAGCAGGGGAGCACCCTGGCTAGGACCACCCTCTCCTCTGAGGCTGGGGTCTGCTCCCATTGTTCTCACCAGGAGCCATACCACTGCCTCCAGCAGGAGCAGGACCAGGCCTTTTAATCCCCGTTTCCTCTTGGCCGAATGAACCGCAGTGGATGCCAGTGACAGCTACATGAAGGATTCCTTTTTCCAAAGCACCGGCAACAGCTCTTAACTCATAAACTCAAGGTAATTGACATTACAAACAAGACTTACCCAGAGGGACCCCAAAGCAGTCAACAATTGTGCTTTAATGAGTAAGGAAGGGAGAAGGGGGGAAGTCTTTATATGCTGCAGTAGGACATTCTAAGAAAAGCTCTTTCCCTTTTCCAGGCAAGGCAATGATTAAAGTCTGTGCATGAAACCCAGCAAGGAGGGAGGCCTAGCTGAAAATGTCTTTCTTCCTGGCTTTCCTGTGGAAAAACAAGGGGTTTGAAAAATGGTTACTGGGACTTGAGAAGGACAACAGCAGCCAGTTAACAAACC
The DNA here is from genome assembly GCA_013397245.1 of Thryothorus ludovicianus. Classification (NCBI taxonomy): domain Eukaryota; kingdom Metazoa; phylum Chordata; class Aves; order Passeriformes; family Certhiidae; genus Thryothorus; species Thryothorus ludovicianus. The sequence continues at coordinate 706,247 of VZTB01018390.1, forward strand.
CAAACAATAAAAGAGGAAGCCAAGCTCAGATGAAAAAAGTTGAAGATCCCAGCACTCTGGAGTTTTGCACACAAACAGAATTCAAATACTAGTATGAACTGCCATAGAAGGGCAGAGAGTGGGGTGGAAGTTGCTAAGGATGATGTAACCCCACTACCTTGCTGGCATTATGCTTTAAATATAGTAAACCTGTGCAAGGCAAATCAGAGGCAAATTTACAGTATACAGACTATTGTATAAAATTGACCGTGAATTGCCTAGACCAGTAATATCATTTTGCTTGAGACCTCAAAATGAACCCAAACCACGTTCCCAGCTTTGAAAGGCCAGTGCATTATCTGCTAAGCCATCCATCCTACTGGAAAATCTTCTCCATGTTCATACAAAAGGAAAATAAGACCCAGGCTGCTCTGGGCTCTAAGCCAAGTATGAACACAACATACACGCTCCCCAACAGGCAGGGAAAGTGTTGCACCAGGTTTTGGCAATTATGAACAGGCACCAATAACTGCAAACTAGGTTTTGCTACAAAAGTCTATATGCTGACAGCCTTGACTGTGCCATACCAGTTGTTTGTAAGCTGCAGGTATATTTCCTTGCTAGTGCTATTGCATTCCTCCTAGAAGGGAAGGCAAAGCTGGAGTATGCTAGCTCTCAGTAGAGGAGAGCTCTGTACAAGGACACTCTTGAAATGCAGGGCACTATCCTGTTTGTTCTTTTCTTCTCTGCCCTTCTAGATTGTAAGCAACTTTGTTGTACCAGGACAGGTGCAGAGGCACTCAGAACAAGATTTTCTTCTATCTCGTTCTTTGCTTTGAAATCTCTGATCACTGCAGTCTCTACTGTGAAAGCTGTGTCCTACATTCCATGATGGAAGCTTCCACCTAGCTGATGCACAGTTATTCTTCAAGAACGTACTCCACGTGAGGCTCCATCACAGTGTAGGTTTGTTGCTACTTACACTTCCAAAAAAGTAAATTAGATATATACACAGTGCTGGAAGGGACCTGACAGCATTACAAAACACAGGACAGAGAGGTTATTTTTTGGATATATGAAAAAGACCAATAGAGACATGGAAATAGCAGAAGCTATCCATGTCTTTGAAAAAAGTAAGGCTATTTTGAATAGATTTATATTTATATTTATATTTATATTTATATTTATATTTATATTTATATTTATATTTATATTTATATTTATATTTATATTTATATTTATACAGCACAGGCATCCTGTGAAGCTTGAAAATTCATGTGCAGCTTTGCACATTGCATATCAAGAAAGCTAAGGAGCTGAAGTGCATGCAGCCAACAAGCTTGATTTAGAGAAAAGGAAATTTATTTAGTCTTTCTAAGTAAACCCCTTTTTTTATAAGAAACACCATGAACTGTATGGCTTAGCCACTTCTGCATAGCAAACTGCTCAGTTTCCAAGTGGCTTAAGGCAGTATCACTTTTACCTAGATTTGTATCTACAGTTCCAGAGTACAGAGATAAAATAAACTTTGTATTTAGACTACAAAGTCAATAACCCTCAGTAGGGTTCTTTTTATGAATCTTTCACTGCTTAGGCATTGCATGAAAGAGATAAGTGGACACTAGTTCACAGAATGGGTCAGGTTGGCAGGGACCACAGGAGATCATCTGGCCCAGCCTCCCTGCTCAGGCAGGGTCATCCTGGAGCGCATTGCACAGCATTGTGTCCAGGCAGTTCTTAAATATCTCCAGTGAAGGACACTCCACAGCCACACTGGTTCAGAAACCATTAAAATGCACATTAGTAAACATCAGTGAGTATTATCACTGAGGTCGTAGTTGTGGACCCTGTGGTGATACCCCAGGAGAAATGTGGTGCTGTAAAACTTGCCAGGTGATGTGAGGTGCTTCCCAGCCACGAGTGCTTGGAAGGGGGTGAGTCTGCCTCTGGCAGAGTGAGAACTTTCTGACCCCCAACCAGATTTTTGCTACTCATTGAGAAATCATTCCTAGCCGTATGAATTGCCACAAAATCCTCCACTGAAGCTCAGTTACCATTGGGAGTGACTTCAAGTACTACCTTTTTTGAATTTCTTGCCTCCTTGGAGACAAAGTGTACCCATGAATGAAACTCACCTGGACTTCCTCTAGCCACCAAACCTGCTTGGGCTGGGCATGGGTCCAACATGGATGCCCCTGGGGCTTGAAAGAGCCTATAGCCCTCTGGCTTTGCTGAATCCCCAGTCAGTGCCTCCCTCAGCCAGGCAAGCTGCCATCCTGGTCCTGCAGGAAACAGCAAGTGCTGCAAGCCACTATGCCACTTGCATGTGCTGCCTCCAGCCAGGCTTGAAAACAGTCCCAACCCCACTGTGATGCAGCAACAGACTGTGTTAGATGGACAGGCCTGAAAGAGAGGGCTCCCTTCCTTCTCCAAAATATGGCTTGTTCCATGAGACCACAGGCAGGTTCACAAGACCACACATGAGACCACAAAGCAAGTTCCTCATCTTCCTAAGTGATTCTGTGGCTTCATTTTCCCAGACCCACTGAATAGGTCCAATGTCTGCTCCGAGTAACGAGAGCTGTAGGCACTCAGCATCTGAAACACACAGATTTAGGAGCCTTTATTCCCCATGATCTATCATTTCAACCCCTCCATGGTGTCCAGAGACTTTACTGGAGGGGCACACTGCAACCAGGGATCAGACTTTGGTGGACTGTAGCCATGCAAAGATCACATCAGCAACGCAGCTGCATAAAACTGATGCAAGTATCTGGAGAGAGAGAGAGAGAGCTGTTTGGGAAAAGCCTGTTGGGGCCGGCGGGCCCAGCGCAGCCCCGGTGCGCAGCCCAGCAGCCACGAGACGCGCACGCCGCCCGCAGCAGCCACTGCCATTCACCGAGATGGAAGGAGCCATTTTTTTTGTCATTAACAAAAGGCAGTGTCTATTAAAAAATAAAAGGCGTCGCAAAACAAACAGAACGATTCATTGGGATTTTAGAACTCACCTCCAGACACAGCGGGAGGGGAAGAGCTTGCCATTACCCATTCTGGCTGCAGAATGGGATCAGCCCAAGGAAAAGCGTGTTCCCACAGTAGACAGTTTGAGCTTGTTTTGTCAGACGCTGAGGTTCAAATGACCTTTCTTTTTTTGGCACAAGGATTTTGGCAGCCTGGAGAATGCTGGTGCTAAATAACAGTAACACCAGCTTTTTCCTGGTACCACATAGAGTAAACAATGCAAACAGTGTTTCAGGGACTTGGTGGGGCTGAGCTGCTGATTCGGATGCAGAGACGGATCAAACTTTGGTTAGAGCATGAATAGCTCTTATTTATTTGTAATCTCCACCTTGGTGGGAGACACAGACATGCATGTGAGAGAAACTCCTCCTTCAAAAAGATTTTTCACCTTTCTTGTCTCTGTGCTCTGCTCCTTCGAGTATCTTCTTGGATGTCATCTTGTCCACTATTGAGTCATGCAGAAAAGGTACCAGTCACAGGAACAGTATTGAGAAGCAAATGTACATTAAAAAGCAAACATAATCCTGCTTTGCAAGTTTTCTACCTCAAGTTACCTTTTAATTCAGCTAGTTGTGACTTTATGTCTATGTTTTGTTTAAAAAATTTTGAATTCATAGTAAAATTTCAATGACTTTTGTCACAGGGATAGAAATATTTTGTACTTTACCGTCTCACGAGGTTTGTGAAAGGCTTTGTGAGGAAAGAGTCTCTCCTAAGTTCTGATACAGAAGGACCCTGCTCTCTGGGGTCTCTCAGTCATTATTAGATATCAAAGAATCCAAGCAGAAGCCAGATTCCTTCCCCNAGCTGTTTGGGAAAAGCCTGTTGGGGCCGGCGGGCCCAGCGCAGCCCCGGTGCGCAGCCCAGCAGCCACGAGACGCGCACGCCGCCCGCAGCAGCCACTGCCATTCACCGAGATGGAAGGAGCCATTTTTTTTGTCATTAACAAAAGGCAGTGTCTATTAAAAAATAAAAGGCGTCGCAAAACAAACAGAACGATTCATTGGGATTTTAGAACTCACCTCCAGACACAGCGGGAGGGGAAGAGCTTGCCATTACCCATTCTGGCTGCAGAATGGGATCAGCCCAAGGAAAAGCGTGTTCCCACAGTAGACAGTTTGAGCTTGTTTTGTCAGACGCTGAGGTTCAAATGACCTTTCTTTTTTTGGCACAAGGATTTTGGCAGCCTGGAGAATGCTGGTGCTAAATAACAGTAACACCAGCTTTTTCCTGGTACCACATAGAGTAAACAATGCAAACAGTGTTTCAGGGACTTGGTGGGGCTGAGCTGCTGATTCGGATGCAGAGACGGATCAAACTTTGGTTAGAGCATGAATAGCTCTTATTTATTTGTAATCTCCACCTTGGTGGGAGACACAGACATGCATGTGAGAGAAACTCCTCCTTCAAAAAGATTTTTCACCTTTCTTGTCTCTGTGCTCTGCTCCTTCGAGTATCTTCTTGGATGTCATCTTGTCCACTATTGAGTCATGCAGAAAAGGTACCAGTCACAGGAACAGTATTGAGAAGCAAATGTACATTAAAAAGCAAACATAATCCTGCTTTGCAAGTTTTCTACCTCAAGTTACCTTTTAATTCAGCTAGTTGTGACTTTATGTCTATGTTTTGTTTAAAAAATTTTGAATTCATAGTAAAATTTCAATGACTTTTGTCACAGGGATAGAAATATTTTGTACTTTACCGTCTCACGAGGTTTGTGAAAGGCTTTGTGAGGAAAGAGTCTCTCCTAAGTTCTGATACAGAAGGACCCTGCTCTCTGGGGTCTCTCAGTCATTATTAGATATCAAAGAATCCAAGCAGAAGCCAGATTCCTTCCCCAGACCTGTCTGGTCTGCATCTTACTGCACTCCAAAATTGAGCATGCAAGTATCTACAGCTCCCTCAAGCTTCCTACCAGGAGCAGACTTCTCAGAAGGCCAATAGAAGGCATTTCAGTTGGAAAAAATTAAAAGCAATCCAAAAAGCTAAGTGTCATTATCTTTTGATCAGCTTAGCTTTAGATCCACTCATGGCAGCAAGGGAGAAGGCTTGCTGGGAACTCTCAACGACACAAGAAAGATATTGCATGGCTCAGTATTACCTGGAAATGTTTGATTTATTTCCTGAAGACACTGACCCTCTCAAATGCTCCAACAGCTTTACTTTCTGTCTGGCTGTTTTTTCCCTGTTCCACTCTTGACCTTGTTGCTAAAAGACGTCTTCCCATTTAAGTGTTTTACATATTATTACAACATTGAAATGAATCCAGGTGGTAGTTTTCAAAGGAGCTGAAGGCAGAAAGTCAGCACCTCACTTCCTTCTCAAACCTTTGACAATCCCATCCTCAGTCCCAACTCTCTGCAGCAGTGGGCAGAGCAGTTCATGCAGGAAGGGAGACAGTTCAGACAGGCACCAGCTCAGAAGAAGGGCTGAGTGCTGGTGATCAGCCTCTCAGAAGGAGCCCAGCTGTGGTACCCACTTGGCGGGGAGCGGTGTCCTCGGCAGTCACTGGAAAGGATGCGGCGGTGCAGACTAAGCTCCCATAGAAACATAAAGCTGTCCATGTCTCAGGCTGCAGGGAGTGCCAGAGTCTGGCACTGGAACTGGATGACAGCAGAGACAACAGCTGTGTGAAATGTGACCAGGCAGATGATCTGCTCATCGTGGTGGCAGCTCTAAGAGAGGAGGTGGAAAGGTTAAGAAGCATCAGGGACCCCGAGGAGGAGATTGGCTGGTGGAGCCACTCTACACTATCCCTGTGGCAAATGCACCAGCTGGCCACATCACAAGAAGCAGAGGGTCCCCTACTGTCTCACGACATCAGGCAGAAGAAGGGGACTTAGAGATGGGGAGGGGAATGAAAACAGGTCTCTGCTAGAAGCAGCAGATGAAGCCCCTCCCATTGGGGAATCTGGTGTAAAAGTTCTTTGAAAGTGAAATTGCTTTTTGTATCGACCTGAAATACACTGAAAAACATCCAGAGGTATTTTTCTTCCTCTGGAAACTGATGATGCTGGTTTTTTCATGGAAAAAACATAAACGGGATATTACTTTTACTCTCTTCAAGTATAACACTGCCCTAACCTCATAGCAGCAAAAGAGTTAAGATTGAATTAGGAAAACCTTGCACAGAATCAAACCCTACTACATGCTGATTAATATCTTCTCCTAAGGAATGTATTTATCTTACAATATTAAACCATTGCTCCTTTACGTAACAAAACTTATTTTTCTGAAAATAGCGGGTTCCTGGTGCTTCTTTCTAATCTGACCATAGATTATTCTTCTGTTTATCTTTCTGTCTGTCCATCTACTTCTGTTCTCCCCACAGTCATAGCTGTAACACCTCAAATTTAAATAAGTTCAAACTCCTCAGAAAGGTGAGAGCAACTCATGCTTTTGGTGAGGAATACCACATTCTCATCAAGGAGGTGAGGTGGAACACTGAACAGGAGTATCCAGGGGTCCCTCTGTCAGTGGGAATCAGAAGAGAGCTACATTAAAGAAAATAATTATGTATTTTCCTATTTGTCCAAAAGAATGTGGAAAAAGGAAAGGCCAGAGGCTATCTACAGGAGCAGCATGGATCAACACAGCTAACAGGCATTTGAAGACATTAAGTAGGCATAAGTAATTTATATTTAGAAACATAAGCGAAAGTATCATCTGTTCAGAAAATAGCTCCCTTATCTAACTGTGGTGCAGACAGTGTGGCCACATAGATGTCAGTGGCACAAATTCTATTTCCTTATGTCTGGGCAGATGAACCAGGAGTATGAACAGCAGATTTTCAGGGCCAATGGCATTTTGAAGGCAGCTTGATCAGCTACCTGGGTATTAAGCCACAGCCTATCCAAATGCCAGGAGAGCTGTTAAATATTTCTTCCATTAAACTCAACACTACCTCTGCTTTCCCCCTGGGCAGATGGCCATACCACCTAAACCCAGCCTGATCCCTCCTGCAGCCCTTATACCCAGCCCTGTCCTCAGATCCCAGGCCTTTCCTTCCCTCCAAAATTAGAGTTCTGTCTCTCTGCTTTAGCCTCTGCCTGAGGCACACTGCCTGGCTGCTGCCAGTGAAGCTCTGAGACTGGAGTGGATGGCAACCAGAGCTACTTTCTGCTTCTGCACTCCTGGGATGAAATGCCCCATTTTCAAACTCTGACAATGAAGTTGAGCACCCTGACCCTGCAACACATTCCTCAAGTGTCTTTTAGATTAGTAAAACAGGTATTTAGGGACCAGTGTACTCATTTGAATGTTCAGACACAGTAATTTGGCACCTGGTCCTGATTTGAAAACTGGGTCAACTGTTATTTTCTCCTCTGATCTGCCTCCTTTCACTGGTGACAGTCAGCAAAAACTACTTTTCTAATCCAAGTCAGTCTTGCAGCTTAATATGGCAGAATATCAGCACCTATATTGGAGAATTAGTATCTGTGGTGCTGCAAAACTATGTAGTTCATCCTATTGGAAAGGCAGGATCTCAGTGGCCTTTGCAGAATTACATCCTGAGACTTACAACAATTCTGCCAACAAACAGATGTGTCCTGTGTGAGAGAGCTTTAATATGTCCCTGAAAAACTTTCATAGGTTGATGTTGTGAACATCGTCAAAGGGCATAATTTGCAGTGTCCCCTGAGCAGATGCTCTGGTAAAAGTCTATATGGATGGCTGCTGCAAAGACTGAAAAGGAGATTGATTGTGAAAAAACATATTCTATAGGCTGAGTGCATATTGAGTTTATACCAGTTTCACTTGTGGTCACCTGTATGCTGGCATACTAATGAGGGCTTGCTGCCTACCTCTCAGTTTTACTATTTTTTTGTGTCAATCCTCTATACAGAACTGCCCACAACCAGAAAGCTTGGGTGCTACCCATTTCAATTTAAAAACTGCCAAACTGAAAGCTGTTGACCTCAAGCTTTCTATTCACTAGAACAAAACCAAAAGTCTGCAAATCCACGTTAACTCACTTTGATCAACTACACAGAAAAACCATGATCAGACTGGGCTCCATGTTTTATTAGGCTGTGCCAATCCCAATACCAGCCTACTCTGCGCAGCCTGTGAGAAGGGACAACTGAGGCAGGAAGGCAAGTCACAAAATCAGAGTCTCAATGCCTTTGCATTGGAGACATCATGGTACCCCCACCCAACTCAGCTTGTCTCTCCTGAAGGTGCCACAGTCCTGGGTGAACACACAAACACCATCACCAAGCCCAGGTGAGGTCTTGAACACAGAGGCTCCTTGGGAACTCAAGAGGCAGCCTAGTATCCAGTGGCAACTTTTTAGCCTGATTCATAAATCACAGCTTCCTATACATAACCCGTGGGAGGGATATAATTGTACCCAGTCCCTCTGGATACAATTACAGGTTGTTGTTCGTAGCAAATCATTCCTTCTGTGTCATCTTGTGAGAACTCCTGCCAGTTAACCTTCATCCCCAGCTCAAACCTTCTGTAAATATGAGCTGGACACACTTTAATTCAGACTCTCATTTGTACTTGGTGTTTCAGTATAATCCTGCAAAATTCAAGTTCCTGTTCTGAGCAGCACGGTGCATGTTTATGGTGGTAAGTCTCAAGACACTCATCAACAGATGCTTGTTGTTCAGGTTGACAAATGATGTCTGAGATCATATACTGTTTTGGCTATGGGTTTTTTTAAGTCTCAATTCAAGACAATTTTTTTGCCAGTTTCAAAGCACAGCTGAACTACCAGAGGGACTCATGCTTAACTTGGATATATTTATTATCAAGTGTATTATTACAGCTCTCCTTTTTCTAAATTGACTGACCTTGTGCCTTTCCCTTGCAACTATTCTGGAAAGAAATGCTCAGGGTAACAGGAGTTCCTCAGTGCTCTAGTGAGACTGATCCATCTCCAAGCCCTATTTTAAAAAAGCTACCCTGAAGACTCTTATGGTATTGGCAGAGGCTGGCTCTAGCACTGTCACCCCAGCCATCCTCTCCCAATGACAGGGCCAAAGCAGGGAGCTGTGTGAGGACCAGCTGCACGGCCAAGGACTTTCAGCTAGTCACATCAGGATTTCTCCAGCCACACACAGAACTGGAAAAGCAACAAAATACTGTGTCAGCATAGACAATATTTAAGTCTTCCAGAGAATTTGTTTAATTTTATTATTCTGCTAATAAAACATGGGGGGTTGACCTACTTCACATTGTTTCTTCTTTACTTCACTGCTTCTATATTTTTCTTATCCGCTGTTCTTCCCATAAATGCTGTTGCTGAAACAGTGAGGATTTTCCATTTTAAAAAAAAAGTCATTTCTACAGCCTGACCAGGCTCTTCTGATTTTCACACTGTGCCCCACTAGGAACTGGGAGGATGAGCTCCACAGCAGGACCCCCACTCCAAAAGCACCAGGATGCGCGTGTGCATGAGCGTGTGCAGAAAGGGAGTGCGAGAGAGAGAGAATGTGCGTGTCCCCACTTTAATTAGAAAATTTAATTGGATGGAGTTTGGGTCATTTTTTTTCCCCCCCTTTAGAGCTGGCTGCAATAAACAGACTTTTCTCTTTCCCTTTCATCCTTCAGTGGTTTGTAGTTCTGCATCTGCTCTGCTGGCATTGTCTCTGCTAACGGCCATACCGATCAGGAAGCCAGAGCCAGGAGGCAAATGAAGGGACTGCATTGATACCGCTGATCACTGAGCCCCACATAACTGGCAACTGTTTCTGTCTTTTACCTCTGGAGATGAGTTGAACAGATTGTGTAAAATTTGGTGGCTTCTAAAAAAGAAAGGGGGCTGGGGGAAGAGAGAGGAACCTCTTACTGCCCCAGCCCTCTTGCTACCTGGTACCCAGGGGTCTGTTCAAACAACATCCTCGGCACAGGAAGCAAAAGTGAAAAATTCGTGGAAGTGAGCAAATCCGCTGATTTCAGGGAATGTTTGTACAAAAGACTGAGAGACTAAACACACTGCTCCTTTTTCTGTGGGGGTGGATGCTACAGGCTTAACCATGCCACAGGACCCTCCACCTCTCAGCTTTGGCTCTGCTGTGGCAAGAGAGCAGGCAAAGCCTTGCACCACATGCTTGGGAAAGTGCTCAGCTTGGACACAGAGGAACCAGTGCCAGGAACAGTGACTAACATTCGAGAGAGTCTGAGCATGTGGGACACCTCTCACAGATGCTGTTTTCCATTGCTCAGCAGCATCTCATCACACAGGATATGGGCCACAGTCATAAGGTGAAACAGATATTTGTCATCTCTACACCAAAAAAATGGCCTGGGCAAACCGAGTGGTGGCTTTCTTGTTCTCCTCAGTTTGACTTTCAAGCAAAATAGTAGAGATCTTCTCCCTCACCATGTTCTGCCACCTTTCTGCACATGTTAGCAGCTCTACTGATGCTTGCTGTGTGTTTGAGAATGCCGATGATTTACATGGAAGTGGATGTTTGTCCATCCTTCTCTAGCACAGATGAAGATTATGACAAAATGAACCTCTAATAGAGGACAAATTTTGATGCTAACAGTTCCTTTCTCTGAATTTTAAGACAAAAGGGACAAGGTTGGCCCCTACCATATCATCCTGCTGGTTCCTCAGGTGGATCAAGTTCAAACACAAGCATTATACGGTCCACACACCCCATAATCTCTCTCTCTTTTTCTTCTTGCTTTCCCAGCCCCCACCACCATCACCACATTACACAGTCAGGCCGGGATCAAATTCAGCTTGCTTGAATGTATATCATTTCCAAGTTGAAGTCTAATCTGCAGCCTTGTCCCCAGTGAGATACTCAATTTACCACTCCTGTAACTAAAGCTCATTGTTACGGCTATAATAATCAAATGTATCACTTTCCTAAAGGATACTTCTGGTCAACATTTTGCATTTTTTAGAAAGTTCTCTATAAAACTCTTCTCTTTGTTATGTCACACGCAGGCTTCCTGCTCCATTCAACCCTTCTGTTTCTTTCTGTGTCCTATTCATTACACCAATCTAGAGGCAAAAAAAACCCCAAATAAATTATATTTCCCTTGGAAGAATCAAAACTGTTCGTGTCTACGAAAGAATAATAGCATGACCAGGGGACTACAGATCAATGTTATCCAGATCAGCACTTAAATGGAAATCACTCTGCATGAAAAATTCACAATGCCCTCTATCCTTTACATGGATAATGGGGACATCTGGTTACAGCAGACAGAATCGTTTTACGTACATATATGTATGTATATATATATATATATATATATATATGTGTGTGTGATCTACAGAATGGTGGGCTTTTAGTGTAATTCAGACAATGATTGACATAGCCAGAATTAGTTATTTTGTAACCATTTTGAGGAGACTAATATATCTTCCTCTAATGAAGACAAGTTCCTAATAGTAGCATTATCAAGGCAGGACAATGGGGTACATAAGATCACTGATGAGATCTTGTGATGCCTGCAGGTTTTACCTGCTTCTATTTTTTAACTGAAATTTTTCATATTGATAAAAGGAATGGTAACAAATCTTCTTGTCCATTGATATCTCCTTTGGCCTCAGCCCCAGTGAGGTTTCTGCAGCCCTTGGACTCTTGATAACACCTGCATTAAGAAGGAAGAAGTGCAGAGCCCCCCCACACCCCAGGCACTTTGAACACCTTTTGCCCACAGGTGTCCACAGCAGTTTATGCCATGATGGACTCATAGAGTAGTTAGGGAAAAATCATGTCTTAAATCTTGACCACACTAATGAGGATTGTACAAACCACACACTTACCTACCACCCTGACTGTCCTTCTAAAGGCTAATGCCTCAATGCTTTATGTCCCAGGACTGAACAGGACCTTCTTGCTCTTTAAACACAGCTGGAGGACAAATGTCAGCAGCCCCTCTGGCCTTCTGATGTGGTGTACTTGGGCTAGGAACAGCCCTCAAGAAAGAGGAAAACCCAGCTTGTTTCCTTCCCTGCTCCCACAGGACTCAATGCCATGCTTTCACCAGTCTGGAGAAGGAAAGCCTTGAGGAAGAGGCTGAGCAGAGAGGCAATGTCTCCTTCTTTCCTCCCAAAAGAGGCCACTTCATGAAGGCTTCAAGGAGAAGCAGTGTCAAACAGACCCCCGTGCTGCAGTCTTCACATTTAAAGGCGCACATGAGTCTCAGTTTCTCAGCCTTACCCCTCTGTGGATTTATACTTAACATGATCCGATCTTTGGACAGAAGTTGCTCGTTTTGATTTGTAATGGGGATATCCCTGTCTTTAGTTAGGCTTTTGAAAAGAACATTAGGCCTATATTGTATTTCTTCTCACAGAACTCTCACAGCTGCTTCAGTTTTGCCTGAAAACACATCAGAAGTTTAAGGAAATCAGTAAGCTTCCCTCCTTTTTCTCAGGAAAGTCAAGGGTCAGTGTGCAGTGTTGCACAGCACCCCAGAGCCCACAGGGGCATCTCCTGTCTGTGCCCACTGGCAGCCAAGGACAGAGGAGGGCAGGTGTGGAGTCCAGGAGGGGACACAGCAGCACCTCATCAGTGTGCAGTAACATGGAGGAATGAAAAGTGGGCGGCAGTGGTGCTTTTAACTGTTGGGCATGAAATATAAAGGCAGAGGCCAGCATGGAGAGAAGACCAACACAAATGGCTTCAGGATATGCATATACAAAGGTGCACATATGTTAGAATTTGAGATTAATCCTTGGAGATTAATACCTTGTCTTATACCTGGAGAAAAGACATGAACAAAAGATATACAAGCCCAGCAATCCAGAGATAGAAATGATAACAGATGAATCAAGCTTATCTCCCACCACAGAGGAAAATCAAATAGCATATTTGTTGTTCAAGTTAATGATATATCAGCATGTGCTTTTATTATCTATATATATTTAGCTGTCTTGGACAATATAATCAGATTAGATCAGCAGAGGAGGATCCCATACTACACACTTATGTCCTAATAAATATGCACGAGAACTGCTTCACACGCTACTCAGGCCAGAAGCTGCTCTCTCCATTGCCATTAATATTGATTGGTGTTTAAGTGGAACTCACTGTCAGTCCATTGCACCAGCTCTAATGTGACAGCCATGGTAGTGCAATTTCTATTTCTAACACAGACCTTAACCTTCCTGCACTTTCTGATTCCCTCAGTACCCACTGTCTCCTCAGGTGCTGCCTCAATCAAAAAAAGGCCCAAGATGTAGTTTACATAGAGGAGAATTTTTCATTTATATTAAGAGCATAAATTTTGTCCCATCACTCACATAATTTTAAACATTCAAATGAGGAAATTAGTGTTGAGTGGTACAGACTAGATCTAATCTCATTAATCCAACAATAATTGAAATACAGGACTTCCCCTGAGGCCATGGATTAATGACCAGCTAGGTGGAGCTGCTGACATGAAGCACAGCCAAGTGCCATTAACCCCAGCCAGGCATTATTTAGTCCCAGAGGAAATGTCCTGTGCAAAATTTGTTAGCTCTTGGGCGAGAAGGAAGAGGGAGGAGAAAGGTGCACGTGGGCTGGGTGCATGGAGGGAACTCTTCCGGCTGCCACGCACGGGGCACCCCTGCAGATCCCACGTGTCTCCCACGTCTGCCCCAACCCACACTGACCAGTGGACACATAATTAAAGTGAATTAATGATCTGAAGCAGAAACTGTGTTTAATGAAGCCCCACTCAGACTTGTGTGCTAATGCCAGCCCTGTTTGCAGACAAATATTTACTAACTCTCTGTGCATAAAGTGACAGGCCACCTGTTCTCCCTTCTCATTACGTCTCCCTAAGTCTAAAGGTAACACTGCCTGGTTAGACCTACAACATTCAAGCCACTTCAGAGGCTCATAAACATCTTCAACAAAGCTGAGCCAGATCTGCCCAGCTCTCTTTGTTTCAGCCTCAGTCTTTATTCACTCCAGCTACTGTACACTCCCTAGATGCAAACTCAACAAAATGTTGTTGCCTCTTTTAGAAAAAGAGGGAATTTCCTGACTAGATTCCTACCAAATAATTTCAGTCTTCTCAACCAGAAGTCCTTTAAGGTGCATAGGTTGCTCCCAGCTTTGACAAAGAGCTTCAAAGAGAAAAGAAATAGACAATGTCATATTATTAATTGCAATAGCAATACTAGCAGTACTGTCAGTTGTAGAAGACGTCATAGTCATAGCAGTTGCATTTAGCATCAATGTAATGTAATTAATAACAGTAATGGTTTAAGAGACTACTCTTGTTTTCATTGAACTAGATGGGAGTTTCGGGATTTACTTCAGGGGAAGAGGGTCAGATCCTAAACAAGCAAGGATTATCCTGAAAAAAAAAAAAAAAAAGGAAGCAGTATAGGATTAAGTCTCCCTCCCCTTTCCACTCCAAGCAAAAGAAAACCAGGAAAGATTAGAAAGCAGTCAGGGAGACAGACAAGAAAGAGACAAGCAGAGGTTAAAAAGCAAACAAAGCTGCATGCGTAGCACTGGGTGGTGCCCCTATTCCCACCAGGAGGGGAATGTCCACCTGAGCTGTCCCTTACCAAAAGGAATGAGGGACAGCTCCTCTGGAGGAATTAAAATGTGCCTCATATTTCACCTCTCTGCTCAGTGGTTTATGCTTTCATGCTGCACTGGGGTGTTAGATGCTCCTACATGCTCAGGCTGCCCACTCATCCCAACATGTGAGTGTGGGAAGTTCTAGGATCCAAGGGAGGGGACACTGTTCCCACACAGGCAGGGAACTCTCCTCCTTTGGCACACAGGATGGAGGGTGCTGCACACAGATGAGCCAACACGTTGGGGTGAGCAGCTGCAGCTTGGACATTCAAGTGACACCAAACGTGATTCTTTACAGCAGGCCAAGTGTGAGCTCACAAGAGCCAAAGCTGAACCACAAGAGACCCTGTGAAAGGCCAGTAAAAAGCCCTACAGGCAGCCCTGCTCATGCTGCACCGTGCTCAGCACAGTCTTTTTGGTAAGCTAGACCCAGAGGGGCAGCTCTGGCCCTGGAGGTAGGCAGAGTCCTGCACTCCTGGTGGCACAAGGAAGAGGGGTTGTGAGCACAGATAAACTCAACAGCTTTTTTCCACCTCTGCCTCCTCTGATCTGCCATCAGCCACAAAACTTTCTGTTTCACGTCTGTATTTTTCTGGGAATGGCATGACACAAAGCAAAGCCCCATGGTCTTACAAGGTTATGAAAAAAAAAGGCAAGCCAAAGGAAAAAAAAAATAAAAGGTACTGCCTGCTTGCTTGTTCCTCCATCTCACCACAGCCAAGCATTAACAACTGACTGTTCCTTTGTAGATAGTTGACTGCTTCCAGCCCTGAAATGTGCAATCACTTTCTGGTGTCCCACCCGACAAAGCACAGTGTGAAAGGATGTACACATAAAAGCTAGGGTAAATTCAAAAACATCAGTCCTGGGCTGCAAGGGAGCTGAATTCAATATCAGCAAAACATACAGGAAAGGACAATGTATAATGGAAGTGGAGGGGCACAGAAGGGAGGGTGTGCAGGGGGAGGGGATAACGTAAACATTCACGCATGAAAATATTACATGATTCTTGTTGCACAGTGACTTGAATTCAAAGCATTTATGTGGTCATTTCCATTTCTTTTCCCAAGAGGGTGCTGGGACTGGCATGGCTGTCAGAGGAGTGTGAGAAGATGCCAGCACAGGGAAGCAGTTTCCAAGGCAGAACTACAGCAATGCCTGATATTGTATTAATGTGAGTGCTGGCCATCTGGCCATTAGGGACAAGCTGCTGCCAGGGTGTCTCTCTTTTTCCATCTCATTTCAGAAGCTCTGGAGCCTGGGACTGAGACCCCTAGGGAGATTCTGGCTAAAGATCATTCCAGCATCCACTCAGATGTTGTAGAGAAAGGGCCAGAGAGCTGATAAGGCAGGGGAATGTGCTCACACCCACACAGGAAAAAAAAAAAAAAACAACAGAGAATAACACTGAATGGGGGGGTTAAAGGCAGAAAGAAAATGAGAGCAGATGAACAAGGGAATGGTTTAAACAAATAAAGAGGGAGGAAGCAGGAAAAGGAAAAGAAAAATAAGAGGCACAGCACTTACTCAATGGAGCCTTTAAAGGAGGAGAGAGGAACAGAGAAGAAAAGGAATAGAAAGGGTTCAATAAGGAGAAATGGCTATCATTAAAGGCACAGAGGCTATGAAAGGACTACCAGCACAATGCACCTTTTTGGATTTTAACTACTCAGAACTAAAGTAAGGATTTTCAATCTGCCCTCTTGAATAGTACCTTGTCCCAGGAGCCTGCTGAAGCCAATGCTCGGGCTAATGGATTAGGGAGTGTGGGTAAAGGTGCCAAAACTTTGTCTTGTCAAAATAAATGCTCTTCCTTATGCTTGTTTATCTACTTTTTAACCATCACTGGAGATGCTTAGACTGGGAATTTTTTTCAGTGTATAAAAAGACAATTATAAAATTGATAATCACTATTTTATATCAGCATGGAAGATTGTGTTCCTGGAAATGTCAGCAGCTTTACTTGATTGCTGCTATATCAGAGAGAAAGAAAGAGACAAAGAAAGAAAGAGAAAGGAAGGAAGAAAGGAAGAAAGGAAGAAAGGAAGAAAGGAAGAAAGGAAGAAAGGAAGAAAGGAAGAAAGAAAGGAAGAAAGGAAGAAAGGAAGAAAGGAAGAAAGGAAGAAAGAAAGAAAGAAAGAAAGAAAGAAAGAGAAAGAAAGAAAGAAAGAAAGAAAGAAAGAAAGAAAGAAAGAAAGAAAGAAAGAAAGAAAGAAAGAAAGAAAGAAAGAAAGAAAGAAAGAAAGAAAGAAAGAAAGAGACAAAAAGAGAGAAAGAAAAAAGATAGATAGATGTAGGCACCAAATTCTTCTGTAAAGTAAAGCACAACATCACCCTACAAAATAAATCTTGGCTAATGTGTGAGAAAGTGTCATGGAAGATCAAGAGCACTGCAATGACAACCTGTGAAACCCCACTTCTTGCATAGATTGCTCAAGAATCAGAGTTATAGTGTGATTTCTTGAGTAAATTACTGAAAAGTAGGCATTATGTCCAACCGTTACTTTTGTTGCTATTATTACTAAACCACTATTATTTTGGTCCAAGAGGATCTGCAGGCAGGACTGAATTCTGAAAACAGGATCCCTTCTGACATTTCCCGCGTTTCCTCATTTAACCTAATATCTGTCGGATCTGTCTGTGGCATTTAAAGGATATTCTTCAAAAACCTGCTTCTGGCATGAAAACTAGGGCATTAACTCCACACAGAAGAGCCTAAGTCTGTCTCTGGATCATGCCAAACTAGGAGGGGCAATCTGAACTCCACTGTGACACAAAGGACAGTCAGGTCTCAGGGGTGAGTCCAGTATGGGTCTCCCAGTTTGGGGTTATCAGTAGGTCTAGAGGATGTGGATTGCAAGAGAGGGGAGCTGGGAGGAGAAGGTTTTTCATTGACATGGGGTTTCCCACATAAGGAGATCCACTACAGGAGTGGTCAAAGAGGATACCAGCGTTCTGTGGGCCTCTGGATTAATCTGGTTGGACAAAGCAAACCCAGAGCCCAAATACCTGCTGTTCAGTGGGATTAAAGATGAGAAAACAAGGTGTTTCCTTCTCTCTGCAGATCATGTGGAGAAGTACAATTCTGCCCCACCTCTGAGAAGCCTGCAGCCATTACTGATTCCCCAGGGAGGTGACGTGGGGCACAGCCTACCCTGGACTTGGAGAATAGGGGATCCCCTACTTCAGAGAGGTAAACTCAACAGAAGACTTCCTTGGGGCACCACCTGCACGGGTGCACTCCTGGTACTTCAGCTCTTTCTGAGGCCAGGAGGCAGCCACCACTGCTCTGTGGCAGCACTCATGCAGCTGGAGCACAGATACAGCTACAGGTTTTGCCAGGGGCACATGCTCTTGCAGCTGTGGAGATGTCTCGCCTCATTTGCTTGAGATAGTAGAGAGAAGTAGCACAGGAGCAAGTAGAAGTGAGATGGAGACAAAACTCTGGGAAATCAGAGCAGGACACTACCAGCACCTGCGAAAACAGGAGTTTGCAATGGGCATTTCACAGAGCAAGCTTAGAAATTATCATAAAACTGTTGTCAGTGTGGTTCTGTGATCTTGGCTGAACAGAGAAGTGATGAAACAGAAATCAATGACAAAATTTCCCACAGTGTCAGTTACATGAGGTTCACAGACCAGGAGGAAGCTGAAAATGATTCCACAGCAAAGCACAAACCTCTACATCAGAAGTAGTGTTGAGCCCAGCTTTACAATATTTACCCCCTGTGATTATGATACTCCCTGGTTAAGAGAAGAACTAGCAGGCAATAGTGGATTACATACAATGTTTGGGATTTGATTTTGTCCTGTCCTGTGAAGGCAGAAAAACTACAAAGGACTTATTATTCAGAAATAATATAATTCACACTCCAGAAAAATCAAATGCTAACACAAACATTTAAAAATAAATCCGACCTTTTTCATAATATGCACTTTAACATTGGAACCTAACCTTGGCATGTCTTGATAGACCAAGTTCTTCCAAAACTAAAGGTTCTCATTACCTTTCAGGACCAGCCCTTAGTGTCTCCTCAATGTTCATATGGAACTTTCTTCCCTTTTTAGGCTTATTTTTATTTTTAACTAAGAGCCAATTAGACAGATTTTGAATAAGGTTGGAGGACTTTTTGTTCAAATGAGAAATTTTTAGTCCCTTGAAGTGTAATGGGTTTTCAATAGAAATCCTCTCCTGCTGTGCATTGATCAGCTATTGATTGGTGAGGGTTTAAACTAAATTATCACTGCGAAAGAAAAGACTTTAAGGATGAAGGAACTGAGCTGAGCACAGTGTTATATGAAAAGTAAGCCAATCCTTTGTGATGGAATCGAAAGGCCCTGGTCACTCTTGAAGAAAAAAAATGTTAATTGAAAAATTCCTTAAATAGGTAACAGCTCTGAAAGTCTGCTTTACATAAAAGATATGAAATCACAATCAGCCGACAGAGGGAAAAGGATCCTGCAGCTCAAGTGGTTTTTCTCTCTAAATGGTGCTGATTACTTTCCCATTCATGGATGACATGGAGTGATGGAAATTAGTCATTTCAGAAGAAAGGACTAATGACAGCTGAACTTATGGGCACTGGGGGAAGTTTGACGATTGGCTCCTCGAGACAGAAAGTTAAAACAAATGAACTTCCTATTGGGTGGAAAGATTTATCCCAAAACTAGCAGGAAAACAAATACACAAGCTTGGTCAGGCTTCAAAAGATCTGGGTTTTAGTTTTTGCTTTCACCAGCAATCACAGGAGTTTGAAAATTTGTGGAAAAAGCAAAGGAAAAGAATTGGGTTGACCACACACAATTGGCTATTAAAAAAAAAAAAAAAAAACCAGTTCTGAAACAATCAATTTTCTTCCAATTTGGAAATTAAAAGAATGGATCTTGCTGATTGTCTGAGACAGGTGTGGGAGGTCAGGGCTTCATCCAGCTGTTAGAACTGCAATCAAAGACATGATGTACAGAGACACTAAAAAGCTTTCGGTAACCTCTGGGTAAGTTTAAAGGGAGTTCAGTATCCTTAAAGACAGACCAGATCTTTGAGGAGGTAACTCTAGATACCATGGATTGCACTCTGCCAGAGTCACAGAGCATTGCAGTCACTCCAAAGTCTCCAAAGCTGCATCCCTATATTCCCACAGGAGCACAGGCATGTCTTGTCTTGCCCACATCCTTGACTACATTCATCTCTGTCTCTATGCTGCAAAGCCCACCAGCACCACCCTGAACACAACTCTGCCTCCTCTGCTGGGAAATGTCTTTGTTGCCAGTCCCCAGTATGTCTTTTTATGGGCCAGGTGGAGGGTACTTTCTAGTGAACATATTTCTTATCCCATCAAAGGGTGATGTGGAATAGGATCATTTAGCCAACATATTTAAACATGTCCTTTTATTACAAGCAAAGTTATTTCAGGAGAACAAATCTATAATCCTGTTTGCAAGATTTCAGTACCACAAAGTCCAGGATTCTGGACAAACTTTTTCCCCTTTCTGAACAGCTGGCTCCACAATTCAATGTGGATTCCAAAATGCCATCATTCAAATTCATATTTACAGGGCTCTGTAGTGTCTGGTTTAGGGATTAGTTTAGTATGTTATCCATACCTATGGAAAAGAAAGATCTGGTTTAGACTTCACAGAAATTCACTTTCAGTCTGACACTTTGTACAACAAAATCATGTGCATTTCAAAATTTCAAATGGGTCAGAGCCAACATGGTTGCTTGGTTTCCATCAGTCAGAATAACCATATTTATCTAGTAAAAGCAATTTCTTCAGTTATGCTACTCTGCAGACATTTAGCTGCTGGTAGTTGTAAACTTAGTGCTTGTCCAGATTGTGATACAAATATTTCCTCCATTAAGATCCAGTAGAAGCCTGCCATATAACATGACAAATACTCCTCTCTCATAACTTTGCCAGTATCATAAATATATTGATCAAAGACAGAGCCTTCAAAATAATAATAAAATGTGCCATAAACTCCTCCATATTGTAGCTGTAGATACCTTGAAAGTTAATGTCCCAGAAGAGCCTTATCATTCATAATAAAAGACTGGATAGCAATCATGTTTGTAACCTTTTTATCCATACAGGTCTCTACTGCTTTTTTAGTTATTTTACTTATTAATATCCCTAAGCTGTGAATTTCACTAGATAATCACCTGTGCATCAGGAGAGCACAAGCTGTGCTTTAGGCATGCATGCATTGAACCAGGCTTGAGAGAAAGGTAACTGGAAAAAATGAAATATTTTATGATAAACATGAGGTCAAACTAAATTTTCTAGTTGTCCCATCTGGCCCACAGCTCTGTGAAATGATTTAGCATAAAAAAATCGTTCCCTTCTGATCATTTTACACCCTCTGCCTTTTAATGGAGACAATTCATTTTTCATGTACTCTGTGTGCTAAAGTAGGAAATAACATCTATCTCATTGCAATCTCCCATTGAAAACACAGATTTCCCCATTTTTGGTTAAGCAATTACAACAGAAGAGTATGTTGGATAATGAATGCTCAGGTTTTTTACCCTTTCAGTAGTGATGAATCACCTGGCCTTAGCAGGAGTAGACCCTGAGGCAAATTCGATGATGCCAAAGATAGCAGTCTAGGAGAAGGAAAACATATGAAAAGGAGACTGCAGATATTTTCTTCCCCTGCTGGGCACAAAATATCTTCTCCATTCTTGCTCATCTCAGCATATTTATGCAACAGACAGATTAACAAATTAAATAGTACCTCCCTACTCTCCAGTCTATCCCCAGCATGGATAGGATGAATTTTAGAATTAGAATTAAAAGAAAAACCTCTAACGAGGATGCAGAAGTTTACCATCCACAAAGCAAATATCGACCAAATCATGTCAAGTTAAATCTGATGCTTTTATTGGAGGACCTGATTTGACCCATAACTCATTGCCAGATACCCTGTTATGTCTCTAGGGAATCAATGCTTTGGGTGGCCAGGAAGGTCCACTGGCCTGGAAAGTCAGGGTGCTGGAGGAACACTGGGTGTCTTTCCAGAGCACTCTGCACAAGCCTGGGACCAGTGTTTGAAAAAGGAAATTCAATAAAGGGAAGTCAAGTTTCACCGCTCCTGCACCTTGAATTTCAGAACTTACATTTTATGTGTCAAAGTTTCAGATTACAAGTGCTTTACTGTCAGACTTTGGCATCTGACACAACATGCCTACTGGGCATGTTTTTCAGACTCCAGAAACTCACTGGGCAAATGAAGAATAATTTGTTTAACCATCCACACTACTCCTTTGATGCGGGTAAAATGAAAATGTCAATTTCACAACAGAGAAAACTGAGGAATGGAAAAAATATCACCTACCTAAGGTGAGGAAAGCAGCATCACAGACAATGCTAGAGTACAGATCCTCTAATTACTGCACTGTGTTCTTCTAATTGCCAAATAAACCCACAACCCTAGCGCTGGAATGATTATACCGTCATCACCATCCTGTTTACTCAACAATCCAATAATAGAGCAATGACTGGAAGAAAATACACTTTGGTTTTGTAAAATTATCTCAGAGGTTTGACAAGTCCTCACGCAGAGACCTGTAACAAGTTCAAACCACTCCTAAAACTAAAATCTGAAACAAGCTTCTGAAAAGGAATCTGTGTCACTTTCTGAAATGAACTGTTCATTTACATTCCTTTAATGATCTGACTGTATTGAACCCAATGCACTGAGCAACCCATGCAAGAAAGCTCATTTACACTTCCAACTTTGTTTTTCCAAGGGAGCTGTATTATTTACCTCCTCATTTCCTTTGGAGCATTTACGACGGGAGCTATAAGCTAAATGTTTCAAGCAATACATGGAAGATGAAAGGTGACCAAATATATTCAAGCGGATAATAAACAGAGAGCATTTGTAGGTGAAAACAACCAGCTTGGCATGAGAGAGAGAGAGGGAGGGAGAGAGAGAGAGAGAGAGAGAGAGAGGGAGAGAGAGAGAGAGAAAGAGAGAGAGAGAGAAAGGGAGAGAGAGTGGGAGATAATGCAGCGGGTTTAATAGGAGGCTTTTAACGTTTCCTGTTCGGGATTGGCTGGCTTATTAATGATTTAAGCACAAATTGAATTAACCAAATATTGAACATATGTTCTTTTAAACTCTCTTAAATCTACCAGAGCCTTGCACGAGAGAGCTACGCAGCCACGCTGTTCAAGAGGGGGGAGGATGACAAGGGGGTATTGAGGGTGACTGGGTAAGTAAAACATAACCTGAAGGTGGTCAATTTAATGCTGTGTTAGTGGCCTGAACTTTCAGTTCCCAAAGGGAAAGGATGATTAATGCCACTACCAAATGTATACCCATACCTGACCCTGATCTCATCAAATCCTGCTGCCACCATCTGCTGTTTTTAATTCCTCTGCAATATTTGTATTTGCTACCTCCCTCCTACAAAGAGAGGGAGAAAAAAAAATGTTCCCTGCTTATGAATGGTGTGATCTGGTTGTACTGGCTGAACGCTGGCCAGGAGGCATCTGTTGCTTATAGTCCTGACAGCATCTGCTACTATTTCTCACTTTTCCCAGCATGCTGTGAGATATGGTTTCTCCCAAAGGTGGCCTTTGTATGCACCATTGTCAATTCCATCATTGTCTGCCACAGCCTGTTCCCACGATGCAGTGGTAGTTATTACCACGCTGCAAAACCTTTTCTTCCAGGCTATCTGTAATCTAAGATATTGTGTGATTGAGTTATGAAGCTAACCCTTTTCCTATGCATCAAATCATTAAAATAAAAAGAAACAGGCTGGACCATTTTTGGTAGGAAAAGCTTCAGAGCTTGCAATGGATGGGAAAATTAAGCAGATTTTTTTTGTTTTGATTTGGGTTTTTGGGGTCCTTTTGCTTTTAAAATAGTGACAGTTTGGCATTAAGTCAAGGTTTAAAAACAAACAAAGATACAAAAAGCAAAAAATTTCCCAACTAGCAGTTTTAATTCCTTTAAAAATACTATAAAGGATGCATTGTTTTTTCTCCTGATTCCTGATACGGCTATTAAGCATTGTAACCAAATGTGTGTGAATGCTATTATTTATGTGTCTGATCTTTAAATACCCTCTGCTAGTGGGATACAGACTGAGACTTCTGATGGACATAGGCGTCCCAAGCTGTCATCTTGCCTTGTCCTTCTGTCAAACAGTTAGTGTGTCGAGCACTTCTCCTGGGAACTTTTAGCGTAGGAGACTGGAAGCACAGAACGGTCCCGTCTCCAGAGAGCCACTTTTAACTCACGACAATATCCTTGGTGTCAGCTCAGAATAGCCCACTATGGGGCAAGGAGAAAGAAAGCGCAACAGATGCTACGAGTAAAACCACGTTTGCAATTCGGTGAAGTTATCGCCCTTATGTACCTTCTGACCAAAACCCACTCAAAAGACAGCCAGGTTCCTAGCAGTTGGATTTTTAAAGTCAATTCTGTTCACATAAATCTTCACGTAGAGAACCGGGGCTATTAAAAGAGACATCACACCTCTCATATGTCTGCGTCTCTGCCATTCCCCCCAAATCATCTGCAACACTGTGGACCTTCAAATAATATAGTTACCACTTACATCTGTATTTATGGCAATTTCTATATCCACATAAGCATTGTAAATATCTCTCCCTATAACACATAGATCACAAGTGATGTTTTATCTCCCCAGATGTATTCATGCATCTCTTATCCTCTTTTTTTCCTCTTCAACTTTTAAGTAATTTGGAGCTACTTATAGCACACAAAATCACACTTAATCCCCCTAGAGGTACTTTTAAAACTTCATAGTAGTTAAAGTAACCAAGGTGGCTGACTCTGGAAGTAGTAATGATAATTAAGAGAATTCTTAAATCCATTTTGTCCTGACCAAAATACTGGAGAGAGGGAGGAGAAAAAAACAACTACAGAAATTGTGAAGAAGGCTTTAAAACTAAGCCCCCCACTCCCCAAATCATCATCTTTCCTTCTGCCTAGTCTCAAGGAACTGTCAGGCAGTGCAATACAGCACATGGTGACAAAACAAACATCAGGCAAGCATTTACAAGACTGCATTTAGCTATTTCTTTTAGTCTCATACGTATTATATTTTGCATCATCTCTATGACATTTTTGGGTAGAAAAATACTGAGGAAAGGAAAAATTGTGGCATTTAATATCTTTGTGATTCCTATTTTAAATGGGGACTCATGCTGTTTTAACTGTTTTTACATTGCCAGCTCCACTAAGGCCAAGTGCAGTACCAGCATGGAAGGAACACGAGGAATAAGTACTGTACAGACACTATTCTCTTTAGCACCACATATTTGCAAGCTATTTAAGGTCCATTTTCGGTTTTATCACAAATTTAAATGAGGACTTGTGATTTAAAACTGGTTTGGGTTCTCTCTGTGCCTGTAACAAGTTTAGAGAGAATAAGGGCACTTTACAGGCTAAGCCAGGTATGATGTAAGACAACAGATCTGCTGAGTTGCTGCTGGTTAAGACCATTTAAAATACATTGCTGAATCCATGATTGAGGTCCTCTCTGCAGTCTGAAATCCTTTTCCACAGGCAACAGATAACAGAAAAGCGAGTTATTGGGTAACTCACTTGCAGCTTTTCTACCACTAAAATGAGATGAGCTTGGGGAAGCACAGACTATGTAGAGCTGGACCCCCGGACTCAGTATCTAGTCTCTACAATGGCTACAAAATCTGAACAAGTTCATTTGCATGGAGAAATTCATTATTTCTTTTTAAAAAATGGAGGATGAGAAAGTGTGCATGTGAAGGAATTCACACGTACAAACTGTATGATACACTTTTATAAAATTTTATATCCTTAGACAGAAAGCAATAAAATTATCTTGGCAGCCAGAAAACACAACTTGAGACATTGAGTAGAATTATAACACACAAATGTTCTGAACAATAGATTTGAAGCTACAGATTCTTCCCAGGTCGGCTGTGAGAGCAAAGCTTCTGCAAAGCTACCACCCACCATTCCTGAGTCTGCAGCTCCCTGAGGCACCACTGTATCCTTTGCTATTGCCATTAAGATACAGGATCCTTTACTGACAGCTTTTTCTGCAGGAGAACCCGTGTGTTTATTATTTCCTGCAACAAGGTGA
Source organism: Thryothorus ludovicianus (assembly GCA_013397245.1). Classification (NCBI taxonomy): domain Eukaryota; kingdom Metazoa; phylum Chordata; class Aves; order Passeriformes; family Certhiidae; genus Thryothorus; species Thryothorus ludovicianus. The sequence continues at coordinate 731,858 of VZTB01018390.1, forward strand.
CCCAAGGTAAGGCCTGTCATGAAGGGCACTATGACCTCCTGAGATCTTCAGTAAAACACAGCAAACCCCAGATGTGATGTGGGGAGACACATAAGCGCTGCACAAAAAGATCTGCACCCTAATGGCATAGTACGGCCTCAACGAGGCTCACTGGGTATTTTTTTCCAGTTTCAGGGCAGCCATACAGACTCTGATGCTCTTTATTTTCACCGCTCTGCTGGCGGGCTGGCTGGGGCCCATGCACGGCTCCTGTGAGAGGTGCCAGCCCCACCTGAACCAGCGTCAGTCACTGCTGCCAGCAGCTCCCCTGCGTGAAGAGCAGCACTGGCACACTTACACAACAGCCTGTGTATAAATGTTTCCGCGTGTCAGGAAATACTGCAGGGAGGCAGCAGTGATTTTTTTTTCCCCCCTCGCTGTTCCAGCAGCAGGAACAAGTATGGACAAAATTCCTTTTGGGATGGGTGCGCAGGGTATTTAGGTGGGGAGCTGTTGCCTCTCCTCCTCCCTGCAGCGTTACTGCCAGCGGATCCGTCTGCAAACGGGCGAAGGGGCCCTGCTGTGTGCACGCAGGTCTAGATGCCAAGCGAGAGCCGCTGGCTGCCCCTGCTCGCCCACTGCTTGCTGTGGGCTTAGCCAAGCGGCTCCAGCTCCCGCCCCGCCAAACAGAGCTGGAAATGCAGCACGGGAGCGGAGGGAGGCCTGTCCTGGGGCGGGAAGGGGTCACAAGGGGAGCAGATCCAGGGGGATCGCCCACCGCACCTCGGCAGCGGCCGCCCGGGTGCCCGGGCCACGAGCGACC